>OY740812.1:16921694-17386882 GCA_963514005.1 Raja brachyura
TGGGGGGGGGGGGGGGGGGGGGACGCATGGGGATGGCGTTATCCTAGTTTTCCATTTCTAGCTCGGGTTTAATGAGTACTGCAGAAAGATTTGAGTGGTTTATCACTTTGTTCAACTCAGACGAAAACGATTTGTTAACTGCCACTGTTAGCACTTGTTAACAGCCAGTAGTTAACAGGTCGTAGTTATACAATGTATCATCAATACATCGATCCACATTCCTCAGTAAATGTATTACTTAGACCATGTATTAATGACACCACATTCCTTTGAATACAAATCAAGGGAGAATTTCTTAAAATCACTATCAAGGCTACCGAACTGCGAGCACAGGCTCAGGTAAAGTCACATTATTTTATTATTCCACGTTAATTTATTTGCCGCTTTGCCGCTGTGCCTCCCTGCCTCCGTGGCTCTCTGCGCCGCTCAGCTGCTCTCCCTGTTTTTATGTAGAGGGGTAATAGAGAAGTGCCCTGGACCGCGGGCTCACTGACTGAATGATACGGACATCCTGACTGAAAATCACCCCCTTCCAATCAATTATTTTAGGGTAAGTCTTCTAGAGAACATGCTACTTTTTGCTTTGCCCATTTTCAAAATATAGAATTATGAATTTGGCATTTGATTGGTACAAGGAGACCACAAAGCTCGTAATATCTATATTTTTTACACACTAACTTTCTACTTGTCTACTTTTGGGTATGTACGTGGCAAGTATGGCACATAGAATTTTTTCCCACACTACTAGTTATATTCCAAACAACATATTGAAATAGGTGAAATTTTCGATCTTTCCCAACCTGCCTAAAATGCCTGAAGAAGGAGCCTGACCCTAAACGTCGCCTAGCCATTCCCTCCAGAGATAGACACAAAATGTTGGAGTAACTCAGCGGATCAGGCAGCATCTCTGGAAAGAAAGAATAGGTGATGTTTTGGGTCGAGACCCATCTTTGGACCCTCCATAGATCCGGCCTGACCTGTAGAGTTCTCCAGCACTTTATGTTTTGCTCTTAAAATAAATCCGTGGTCCGCTGAAGAAACAACACGATAGACCACTCTGGAAGTGCACGTTCTGCTGTACACTTCATAATGTAGAACACACCCTGAGTGATTTAATGCCTATTATAATTGATGAATCTACTACTATTAATGGGAAAACTGTTCTTGTAGTCTGCTTGAGGCAGCAGTTGGCGAATCTTCCCAATCTATATAATTCTATTTTGACAGAACTTATGAAACTTGGTACAAATGCAAAATGTATATATGATGGGCTTCTAAGTTGCTTACAAAGAGGTGGTTTTTCAATATAGTACCTAAAAGAAAATGTGATATCACTTGTAACTGACGGTGCATCAGTAATGTTAGGACGAAATGCAGGGCTTGCAAAGCGATTTCTTGATGATTTCCCTAATGCAACTATTATGCACTGTGCCGGTCACAGGCTTGAACTCAGTGTAGGTGATGCTATAAGTGAAGTTGCAGGTTTGAATCATTTTCGGATATTTTGTGATAAATTGTATTCCTTATATCATAGGTCTCCTAAGAATCAGGATGAGTTAACTGCATGTGCTGAGAATCTTCATTGTCAACTGTTGAAAATTGGTCGTGTTTTCAGTGTGAGTTGGGTTGTTTCGTCTTTCCGAATTGTAAAGGCAATATTGGCAGTCTTCTAAAGCTACTTGGAAGCATTTTGGAAAAGCAAGCTGTGATGCTTCAAGATCTAGTGCAGAGAGAGCTAAGTACGAGGGGCTGAGAAAAGTATTAGAATCATCAGCTATCGTAAATAATTTGGGCTTGTTGATGGACAGTTTGCTGGAGTTGTCTGAACTGTCACTTGAGCTGCAGAACCGAAATTGTACACTTAGTAAAGCACATGAGGAAATTAACAAATTATCAAGGTTCTTGAATGTCAAATAGAGATGCCAGGAAAATGTTATACTCCTGGCTTTGCCCATTTGCCCAAAGAGAGAGAGAAAGCAACAAGCCAGATGATATTTAATGGAATAAATTTGAGAGCTGGTAAAGTACCTACTATACATAGACAACAGTTTTTGAGGAGTCTGGTCAATAATATGAAATCCAGGCTGTTTGAATCTACAACAGCTTCCAATGATAAATGTAAAAAGTTAATTAACAAGTCGAAATATTTAGATATTAACAATATTCCAGAAGATTCACTTTTTTACCTTTGGGGTCAATGATGAAGAAGAAATGGCAGAACAATTTGGCTTAAATGGTCGGCTTTGTGTTAGAGCCTTCAGAGAATTCAAGGAATCTAAAGGGAAGATAGCTACTGCAGATTTTCTACTACAGAATACAATTCCAGTATCAACAGCAGAATGGGAAAGAAGCTTCAGTGGCATGAATTTCTGCATGCACCACAACGTGCAAGACCTCAAACTGATCCTCTCTCAACTCTTCCATTTATTAAGTTGGTGGGACCTCCTCTGTCAAAATTCAACCCCGAAGAATATGTGAGGACATGGCTTCATAGTGGGAGAAGGCGTGCTGAAGGCATATACCATTATGGAACATTTTGTAATGTAAACAGAGTGAGAGAGAGAGAGAGGGAGAGAGATGCAAGAAAGCAGCTATGACATATAACACACAATAAACTATATTATAAATACACAATAAACAAGTTATCCACTCTTATACTCTTACATGGGTATAATCGCACATTAAAAAATCTCCCCCCCCCCCCCCCCCTCCCAACCTCAGCCTCACGGACCTAAAACCCATTTCCATCACTGGTCGAGACCCTTCTTCAGAACGAAATCAGGGGAGGGCGATACGTAGATAAGGAAATGTAAGGTGTGAAAACAGGACAAAGGGGTTGGAGATCAAGGAAAATGGAGAATAGATCATTGTTAGCTGGGAGAAGGTAACAGCAAAGCAAACAGATAAAATATAGTTGGAGACAGTCAGAATGGTCGGAGAACTGGGAAGGGGGAGGGATGGAGAGAGAGGGAAAGCATGTGTTACTTGAAGTTAGAGGTCAATGTTCATACCGCTGGGATCTAGACTTCCCAAGTGGAATATGAAGTGCTGTTCCTCCAATTTGCACTGGGCCTCACTCTGACAATGGAGGAGGCCCAGGACAGAAAGGTCAACGTGGGAATGGCAGGGGGAGTTAAAGTATTTAGCAACTGGGTGATCAGGTAGGTTTAGGTGGACCGAGCGGAACGATCGCCGAGCCTTTGCTTGGTCTCGCTGATATATTGGTGTCCACACCTAGAATAGTGGATACAGTAGATGAGTTTGGAGATGGTGCAAGTGAACCTCTGCCTCACCTGAAACGACTGTTGGGTTCCTTCACGGAGTCGATGGGGGAGGTATAGGAACAGGTGTTGCATTTCATGCGGTTGCAGGGGAAAGTACCTGGGGAAGGGGTGGTTTGGGTGGGAAGGGATGAGTTGACCAGAGAGTTGCAGAGAGAACGGTCTCTGCGGAAAGGGGTGGAGATGGGAAGATGTGGCTGGTGGTGGGATCCCATTGTGGGTGGCGAAAATGTGGGAGGATTATGTGCTGTCTGCGACGGCTGATGGGGTGAAATGTGGGGACGAGGGGGACTCAGTCCCGGTTGTGACTGGGGGCAGGTGGAGCAAGAGCAGAGCTGCAGGATATCGAGGAGACCTTAGTGAAGTCCTCATCTATGAAGGAAAGGTGCTCCATTGCTATGAATGAGTTAAATGTTTTGGTGAGTAGATGTTACACGACCTGTATTACTGAACATTAGTACAAACTACCTGTGATTTCTTTCATTTAACAAAACATAAACTCAATTTATTTTAATCTTTAAGGGGTGTATTGGGATAAATGGCCAGTAGGCGGCGTTTCACTTTGCGTTTAAAACCAAAGTTCTGGAAACACTCTGGAGGTCAGGAAGAGACTGTAGAAAAAAATCTATGAAAGATCATTGACCTGAAACACTAAATCTGTTTCAATTTCCACATATTGCGCCACAGTGGCGCAGCTCGTAGAGCCGCAGTGTCACAACGCCAGAGACCTGGGTTCGATCCTGACCACCTGTGCTGTCTGTGTGGAGTCGCAGGTTCTTCCTGTGACCATGTGGGTTTCCTCTGGGTGTTCTGGTTTCCTCCCACATCCTAAAGACGTGTAGGTTTGTTGGTTAATTGGCCTCTGCAAATTGCCCTTAGTGTGTAGTGGATGAAAAAATGGGATAACATAGAATTAGTGTGAACAGGTGGTTGTTAGATGGCATGGCCTTGGTGGACCGATGGACCTGTTTCCATGCTGTATCTCTAAACTAAACTAAACTAAACTCAACTAAATAGATGTTGACTGACCTGCTGAGTATTTTCCCCGTTTTTCTGTTTTATGTCAGATTTCCAGCATCTGCATTTTTTTTTCCGCGTTTCAGTCTGTTCTCATAAAATGTTAATTTGTTTTATAGTATTTGACATTGGGGAAAAATAAATCTCAGTTATGTATGATGCAGGAAACCAGGGGGGGTTATTGATCAATAGCTGTACGCATTGTGCTATCTAGAACTGACCAGATACACTAAACTAACTAGATAATTTTAATCGATCATATGAAGTTAAGTTGGGATAAGATTTACTCATTTTTCTGCGCCAAATTCATCAAAGATGAGCAATATTTTTTTTAAAGTCCCCTCGCTGTTCCCAGGCTGTATCTCTAAAGTAACGGTTCTTTTGCAACGTAGATGCCAATCCATAAAAGATCCAAAACATGTTTGGTTTTAGTCCGTGCTATTTTTGTTTTTTAATAAATTCACATCCAGTTCCTGGTCAGTTCATCGCTAATGTATTTATGCATACTTTTGCAGAATAGAGACATTCTTTACATTAATAAAATGGCTCCCATAAGATAGGCCCCAGTTACAGACTGGCTGATCCAAGCCTAGCATTGTGCCACATAAGGAGCCCTACAGGCTGAGTTGAGTCCACAAATATCTGTTTGCTGTGTAAAAGGATGGTGGCATGCTTGGGGATCCTCAAATACCAAAGGCTAACTAGCTTTAACCTGTTCAGTGTCACCCCTGAGTATACTTGGGTCATGGAAAATTGTTTTTTTTTAAATTGGCAGTGAATGGGTTAATGCCAAGATAATTACTGGCTGGAACTATATTTTGCCTGTCCGAGCCATTCTTTTGGTTTGCCTATATTTATTCCCCTTCTGGGACTATTGGGTCAGTGAACCTCAACCTTTGTCTCCTACTCCATCCATCTGCCTAACTAACCTCCCTCATCTGTGTCCATCTATCACGTGTGGAGACAAGGGACTACAGATGCTGTATAGTACACAAAAGGACACACAGTGCTTAATTAACTCAGCAGATCAGGCAGCATGTGTGGAGGACATGGGTAGGTGAGGGTTCGGATTGAAGAAGCGTCTCGACCCGAAACGCCGCCTATCCATGTTCTCCAGAGATTATGCCTGGCCTGCTGAGTTACTCCAGCACATTGTATACTTTTCTATCTATCACTTGCCAGGATTGTCCCACCTCTGCCTCTTCAGTAGCTTTCTTCCCCCCTTTCTACAGTCAGTCTGAAGCAGAGTCATCACCCATAACGTCACATATCCATGCCTTCCGCAGATGCTGCCTGACCTGCTGAATTACACTGAGCACCCTTGTGTTTCACTCAGGATTTTTATCTCCAGTTTGACAAATTGTTGCCCAAAAAATTCAACACTCTTAGAACTTAGGGTTTGTGTTTTTCATTTGATGCATGACAATTTAGTAAGTTTTGTGGAACAGCAACACAATGACACAAAATTGTGACAATGACAATGATGTTTGCCAGTGTTCAGTCTTCCACATGATGGAGTAGAGTGACATGGATCTGCAGCTACAGTTCACCAAATGTCAAACTTCTGTTCTGGGTTGCACAACAATAGAGATATGAAGCAGGACTCCATCATCCTCTCAGAGGATAAAGGAAATCTAAGCTGTACTTGGATTCCTATATTATCTTTGGATGTTGGAAAGGGTGCAAAAGAGATCCACCTGCATGTCACCCTGACTTGCAGGCTTGAGTTATAGCGAGATGATGGATAGCCTGGAATGCAGGAGGCCGAGGGGCGACCTCGTTGAGGTAGCTGGCAGAGGCTCAGAGAAATAGTGGATTGTAACCAAATTATTGCAAACTTACTGGGGAACTATAAATGACAGGGAAGAGGAAGCCAAAGAAAGTGCAGAGTAAAAACTAAGTGTGGTAGCAAGCTTGATCACAATAAACATGCATTAATTTTTTGAGCAGATGGATTTGTGCTTTGTGCCATTATACTGAGTGCACATTTGCCACTAGGCTTTGTCGACCATACCTCTGTAATGAAGTGTTTTCTTGCATCAGCCCAAACATCATACAACGCGTCAACCTCTCTGACTGCATAACTTGGACTGGTGTGGATGGCTGCCAGAACAAAGTCCTTCACAACTGGCAATACACATTGTGCCGCATGTTAATAGGAAAAGGTTTGTGAAAGGGGCTTATTTCTTACAATACACTCATCAAACGTCTTTAATGGACAAAAGAAATGGCACTTGAGCTATACATAGATCTCTATTTCATCTTTGGATGTTGAAAGGGTGCAAAAGAGATTTAGTGAGATGCTACCTGGGCTTGGGGGCTTGGGTTATGGGTTAGATAGGCTGGACCTTCTTTTTGGAACGTCGGAGGCTGAGGGGAGATCTTTTTAAGCAGTACAAGATCATGAAAGTAGGGATAGACCGAACACTCACAGTACAGCTTGATGACTCTGTGACCCTTTGGCCACAAATGACAAATAGCACCAGGGACATTGATGTCCATAGAACTGATGATCACAAAGGGGGCAGAATGGCGGGGGGGGGGAGGGGGGGGTTCATGCTACAGTGTTAACATCGCACCAAAAACTAAAGACAAACATCTACTGCAGAAAAACACTACTCCAAGGCACCCCCTTCAAGAACCATTAAATATAAACAAAGACATAATATTAAATACATGCAAACTAAACGATGCTGCTTCAAAAAAAATATGGTTTACTTTGAGTTAGAAACAATGCAGGTAGAGAAGAAAATTTAGGCAGAATTTCATGCTACATGCTGCTATTTTATTAAAATAGCTCACACTGAATTTATCATAAAAAATAAGGATGTTAAATCAGTATGTATCTATTGTGATAGCCATATTTTTTGAAGAACCACATGTTAATGAAGTTGACAATAAAATCCATTCAGAAAAATCTCCCAGTTACGTAATTATCAATTTCTTAAAGTAAAGACAGAATTAAAAGATTTTAAAACAAGCAATGACATTGTGATTGAACAAAGTTTCATTTTAAGAGCCTAGCTGAAGGCCAATAATAAGACAGAATTGATAAAATTTGGCATTGTCTATTAATTCATTCTGTGGCATTAGACAGTTTTACATCTCACATGTAATTGTATAAAAAAGAAATGATTCTCTGTATAAGAGGAAGCAATGCATTGAAGAGTTAACATTTGGCCCAAGGATAGGAGAAATGCACAGTTGCACCCTTAATTCTGCATGCAATGCACTTGTGATATTCAATAACTTGGCCTAAAGGTTAAGAGTTCCATTATCTAGAGGGCAGGAAGATGGCCAATCTCATATCTACTTCCACCACCACACCTGGCAGCAGTTTCCAGGCAACCATGTTTCCGAAAAACATGCCCCACAGGTCTCCCTTAAACTTTGCCCCTCACCTTGAAGCGATGCCCTCTAGCATTTTACATTTTCACCCTGGAACTCGGTTCTATCTCCCATATGTATGCCACCCATAACTTTATATCATCAAACTTTGGTCTCCGTTCAGCCTCGTCTGTCAGCCTCCACGTTGTATACATGGATATTAGTAAGGCATTTGACAATGGAAACATACATTGATAGGACAGGCTTAGAGGGATATGGGCCAAATGCAGGTAGGTGGGACTAGTATAGATGGGACATGTTGGCCGGTGTCGGAAAGTTGAGCCGAAGGGCCTGTTTCCACACTGGACGGCTCTGTGACTATATGTTTGTCCAACCTCTAATCCAGGTAGCGTCTTGATGAACCAATTCTGCACTCTGTCCAAAACCAGGAGCAGCCTTCTTCCCCAAATAAAGAATCAAAGAAATGATCAGTAATCAGATAAGTAAGCCTTACTTGTGGTGAGTGAGTGAAAGTGCACGATAAAGGGTTCACGCATGAAAGTGTCAGTCCCACACTTTTCACACCCATCGTCAAAGTGGTACCATCCCACCGGCTTCAGAATGTTCTCTCTGTCAGAATTAGAACCCAGAGTCTCATTGACAAAAAAGGTGCATGTGTTCAAAACATGGTCTAAAGAGGTGTTTTTGAATGCTTTTGAACTCCAGCAGATCTAATGCACGTGCAATATATTGTTAGATAACCACAGTGGATTTAACCAGAAACATTGACATTTAATGCTTTTGTGAAACTTCACTCAGAATTGAACAATGTTGACTATGTTGTACATATTTACACAATGGGACAGACTTATCACTCATTATTAATTACCTCTGAGAAGATGGGGGTGAATCCCCTTCTTGACAAAACAATGTCTTGCTTAAAAATCAACCATATTGTTGTGGGACTGGAATCCCATCTACGCAAGATCAATAAGATCATTAATGACTCAGATAGGTTTTTATGAGATCTGGTTGTTTGATGCACAACATTACTCGTGCAATTTAAGATTATTCAATTCACCTGTTATTGGGCTGAGATTAATATTTATGTCAATGACTGAAAAGTCTGCAGGGGTGTTAACTCAATTAAACTTTACCTCTGAAACTGTCAAGCATAATATTAAACTTTGATTTATTACACTCATTTATCATACTGTAATAAAGCAATATTCCAGTATGATTTTATCTGAAAATTATTACAGCTGGAAGAGCCATAATTCCAAATAATATACAAACATTTCTAATGTTTTTTGTCATTGAGCTGCATAGTACTGAAACAGGTCCTTTATCTGACCATCATTTGTAGTAAGTTTGTCGATACTAAAATGCCTTTGGAATGATTTATTCCAAAACAATCTTCATCTAAAATTCAGTCAGTAGAGTCACACTAAAGTGACTATTAAATGTTTAAAGAATAAAATGATGAGTCGGAAGAGCAAATGTTTTAAATCTACTAATGACATGCGACTGTAATCCTAAATTATCCCAAAGATGCATTGACCATGCATTGATCCTAATTGAAATGGCGGCAGAGGAGAGAGCATTCATATGAACAGCGTAGATGCTCTGAAGAGAGGATTAGATGTCAATTGAAGTGGAACTGGAAGGGAACAACACCATTTCAAGTAACTTGAGTAAATTACAATGTCACAAAGAAATTCTGAACAGGAGGTGTTTTCAGCTGGATGACATGATGTCTATTTTTTTAAACTTTGTATTTCTCTTCACACCTGCTGCCTGACCAGTTGAGTATTTCAAGCATTGTCTATTCAAATGTCAGGTTTCCAGCTTTTCTATAAAACAATAAATGCTGCGGATGCTGGAATCTGGAACAAAGCACAAAGTTCTGGAGGTACTCAACAGGTCAGACAGCTGATGACGTTTCAGGTCAGATCTCTTCCATAATATTTTCTGTTTTGAATCTTTATCAGTCTTCCCGTGGATTTTGAAGCAACAGCAACAAAGAGAAGCAGGAGAAAGCACTGATTGGCTCTAGCCCAAGTGGGAGGAGAGTTCTCAGTGAGTCAGAGGGGGAAAGCAGTTGAAAAGGAAAGACAAAGCACAGGCAGACTTTACTCAGTCTTCCTGTGGATTTTGAAGCAACAGCAACAAAGAGAAGCAGGAGAAAGCACTGATTGGCTCTAGCCCAAGTGGGAGGAGAGTTCTCAGTGAGTCAGAGGGGGAAAACAGTTGAAAACTGAGGAATTTGGTTTGTAAATTAGGCAATTGAACAGTCAATATAAGCAAGGCAGCTCTTGGGGAGCAGCAGTGAGGGAAGTGCCCTGTGAGTAAAGTGTGAGTCTTTGGCTCGAGAGTCTTCGGAGAGGAGGCTGCGCAAAACACTGGATAGGGAGAGACCGAGGCAAAAGAAGGAGATGTCAAGCAAGCTGATGCATCATGTCATCCAGCTGAAAACACCTCCTGTTCAGAATTTCTTTGTGACATTGTAATTTACTCAGTTACTTGAAATTGTGTTGTTCCCTTCCAGTTCCACTTGCAGTGTGATGCTTGCAGTATGTGGGAGGTCAAGGACACTGCTGGTGCCTCTGGATGCTACAAATGTGAGAAGTGCATCCAGGTACAGCTCCTGAAGGACCGTGTTGGGGAACTGGAGAAACAAGTGGATGACCTCGGGTTCATCCGAGAAACTGAGTCGTTCCTCGACAAGTCCTTCAGTAAGATTGTTACACCCAAGGCACTAGAAGAGAGAAGGTGGGTGACGGTGAGAAAGGGAGGAAAACATGGAATGCAAAGGTCCCCGGGTGTTGTACCTCTTGTGAACAGGTTCACCCACGTGGAAGCTGCCGGGACAGAAGACGGTATCCCACTGAGCGGCAGACTGGCTTGCAAAACAAAAAGGGCTGATGAGCCAAAACCAAAGAGGCCAAAGTCGGGCAACGCCATTGTAGTTGGAGACTCAATTGTGAGAGGTACGGACAGGGGTTTTTGTGGCAACAGACGGGATTCCAGGATGGTGTGCTGCCTTCCTGGTGCCAGGATCCAGGATGTTACGGACAGAGTGCAGACAATCCTCAAGGGCGAAGGTGAACAGCCGGAAGTGGTCGTGCATGTTGGCATAAATGATGTTGGAAAGAAGGGGATGAATATTTTGCAGCGGGACTTCAGAGAGCTTGGAAAAATGCTGAAAAGCAGGACTTCCAGGGTTGTTATCTCCGGTTTGCTTCCAGTTCCTCATGCTGGCGAGAGCAGGAACAGGGAGATACGGGACCTGAATGTGTGGCTGAGGAACTGGTGCAGGGGGCAGGGATTTAGATTCTTAGATCACTGGGATCTGTTTTGGAGTAAGGGGGAACTGTACAAAAGGGACGGATTGCATCTTAACAGGTGGGGGACCAGCATTCTGGCCGGCAGGTTTGCCACTGCTACACGGATGGTTTTAAACTGAATAAGGGGGGTGGGGTGTCAAATGGGATAATCGAGAATGGAGTTAAAGGGAAAGAGAGTAAAGGGATGGTTAATGACCCCAGAATTAACGGGAAAGAAAGCTCACAAAGGGATAAGAGAGTATGGCCAAGTGTAATAGGGATCGATGTGAAAGGGGCCACTTGTCAACATAATTGTATAAGGAGTAAGAGTGTTGTAAAAACAAGCCTGAAGGCTTTGTGTCTCAATGCGAGGAGCATTCGTAATAAGGTGGATGAGTTGAAGGTGCAGATAGCAATTAATGACTATGCTATAGTTGGGATCACGGAGACATGGCTCCAGGATGACCAAGGCTGGGAGCTGAACATCCAGGGATATTCAATATTCAGGAGGGATAGACGAAAAGGAAAAGGAGGTGGGGTAGCGTTGCTGGTGAGAGAGGAGATTAATGCAATAGAAAGGAAGGACATTAGCGTGGAGGATGTGGAATCGATATGGGTAGAGCTGCGAAACTCTAAGGGGCAGAAAACGCTAGTGGGAGCTGTGTACAGGCCACCTAACAGTAGTATTGGAGTTGGGGATGGCATCAAACAGGAAATTAGAAATGCATGCAACAAGGGTAACACGGTTATAATGGGTGACTTCAATCTGCATGTAGATTGGGTGAATCAAATTGGCAGGGGTGCTGAGGAAGAGGATTTCCTGGAATGTATGCGGGATAGTTTTCTCAACCAACATGTGGAGGAACCAACGAGAGAGCAGGCTATTCTAGACTGGGTATTGAGTAATGAGGAAGGGTTAGTTAGCAGTCTTGTTGTGCGTGGCCCCTTGGGCAAGAGTGACCATAATATGGTTGAGTTCTTCATTAGGATGGAGAGTGACAAAATTAAGTCAGAAATGAGGGTTCTGAACTTGAACAAAGGTAACTTTGAAGGTATGAGATGTGAATTGGCCAAGATAGACTGGCAGGTGATTCTTAAAGGGTTGACAGTGGATGTGCAATGGAAGGTATTTAAAGACTGCATGGATGAAGTACAAAAGTTGTTCATACCAGTTTGGCAAAAGAATAAATCGGGGAAGGTGGTGCATCCATGGATAACAAGGGAAATCAGGGATAGTATAAAAACAAAAGATGAGGCATACAAATTTGCCAGAAAAAGCAGCCTACCGGAGGACTGGGAGAAATTCAGAATCCAGCAGAGGAGGACAAAGGGATTAATTAGGAAAGGGAAAATAGATTATGAAAGGAAACTGGCAGGGAACATAAAAACTGACTGCAAAAGTTTTTATAGATATGTGAAGAGAAAGAGACTAGTTAAAACAAATGTTGGTCCCTTGCAGTCAGAAACAGGTGAATTAATCATGGGGAACAAGGACATGGCAGACCAATTGAATAACTACTTTGGTTCTGTCTTCACTAAGGAAGACATAAATAATCTGCCGGAAATAGCAGTGGAACGGGGGTCAAATAAGATGGAGGAACTGAGTGAAATCCAGGTTAGCCGGGAGGTGGTGTTGGGTAAATTGAACGGATTGAAGGCCGATAAATCCCCAGGGCCAGATAGTCTGCATCCCAGAGTACTCAAGGAGGTAGCCACAGAAATAGTGGATGCATTTGTGATAATTTTTCAAAATTCCTTAGATTCTGGAGTAGTTCCTGAGGATTGGAGGGTAGCTAATGTAACCCCACTTTTTAAAAAAGGAGGGAGAGAGAAAGCGGGGAATTACAGCCCAGTTAGTCTAACATCGGTAGTGGGGAAACTGCTAGAGTCAGTTATTAAAGATGGGATAGCAGCGCATTTGGAAAGTGGTGAAATCATTGGACAAAGTCAGCATGGATTTACGAAAGGTAAATCATGTCTGACAAATCTGATAGAATTTTTCGAGGATGTAACTAGTAGAGTGGATAAGGGAGAACCAGTGGATGTGTTATATCTAGACTTTCAGAAGGCTTTCGACAAGGTCCCGCATAAGAGATTAGCATACAAACTTAAAGCACACGGTATTGGGGGTTCAGTATTGATGTGGATAGAGAACTGGCTAGCAGACAGGAGGCAAAGGGTAGGAGTAAACGGGTCCTTTTCAGAATGGCAGGCAGTGACTAGTGGGGTGCCGCAAGGCTCAGTGCTGGGACCCCAGCTATTTACAATATATATTAATGATTTGGACGAGGGAATTCAATGCAACATCTCCAAATTTGCAGATGATACCAAGCTGGGGGGTATAGTTAGGTGTGAGGAGGATGCTTGGAGGCTGCAGGGTGATTTGGATAGGCTGAGTGAATGGGCAGATGCATGGCAGATGCAGTATAATGTGGATAAATGTGAGGTTATCCACTTTGGTGGCAAAAACATGAGGGTAGACTATTATCTGAGTGGTGGCAGATTAGGAAAGGGGGAGATGCAACGAGACCTGGGTGTCATGGTACACCAGTCATTGAAAGTAGGCATGCAGGTGCAGCAGGCAGTGAAGAAAGCAAATGGTATGTTAGCATTCATAGCGAAAGGATTTGAGTATAGGAGCAGGGAGGTTCTACTGCAGTTGTACAGGGTTTTGGTGAGGCCACACCTGGAGTATTGCGTACAGTTTTGGTCTCCAAATCTGAGGAAAGACATCCTTGCCATAGAGGGAGTACAGAGAAGATTCACCAGACTGATTCCTGGGATGTCAGGACTTTCATATGAGGAAAGACTGGATAGACTCGGCTTGTACTCGCTGGAATTTAGAAGATTGAGGGGGGATCTTATAGAAACTTACAAAATTCTTAAGGGGTTGGACAAGCTAGATGCTGGAAGATTGTTCCCGATGTTGGGGGAGTCCAGAACAAGGGGTCACAGTCTAAGGATAAGAGGGAATACCTTTAGGACCGAAATGAGGAAAACATTCTTTACACGGAGAGTGGTGAGTCTCTGGAATTCTCTGCCACAGAAGGTCGTTGAGGCCAGTTAATTGGCTATATTTAAGAGGGCGTTAGATGTGGCACTTGTGGCTAAAGGGATCAGGGGGTATGGCGAGAAGGCAGGTACGGGATACTGAGTTGGATGATCAGCCATGATCACATTGAATGGCGGTGCAGGCTCGAAGGGCCGAATGGCCTACTCCTGCACCTATTTTGTATGTTTCTATCATCACTGAATATTTTGTGCATCAATCATGAGCTTTTCCTCAATGAAAGGAGGTCATTACTAATGGGATGGAGGACCAAACTTAGTTGAGAAAAAGTAACAATTGTGATGGAACAAATAAACAAATGCAACATGAACCATCTGCCTGGTTAGTTCCCACTTCCCATAACTGATGATCTGCCTAAACCCAAGTTTCCATCAGTTCAATAATGGGGGAGTTGTAGATGAAATAATTGAACTAAAATAGACTTACTTGAAAATAAATGCATATTTTTCTCTATAATTTCTACGTCCAAGGTGGTCAGAGATGATGTAATTGTATTTGAGAGAGGTTGCACTGAAAATTCAAAACATTTTTTAGTGACTTAAAATAATTCAAATGAAGAGTGGGAGACAACATCGGAAAGATTCAAACCTTAGCTTCACTCGTGAAGAGAAGTTAAATTCCATCTTCAGTGGATGTTATTGGGTTCCATTAAAATAGTACTCAGTTGTGTGGTGTAAAAGCCCAACGGAGAGTGGGGAGTGTTAATCAGATTACTTTCTGTTCAAAAGAGTAACATTTGATAATGCACACATTTGCAATGTGTAGACTCGTTGATTAGAAGGAATTCCACTTCTGCACCTTCTCTCCGCAATGGTCCACAAATTCAACTGCGCCCTAAAGGTTGCTCTAGCTGGGCATTGGAGTGGGATGAAACAGTGAGCCTTAGGTCCCAGGCACAAGTAAAGGGGCACAACTGACTAGCTTCACAACTCAGGACTGAGTGAGTTTCTAAATATGCAAACCACAAAAGCATTCCAAGGCGGGGTCAGAGGATCAGGATGGAGGATGGCATCGGCCAAATAGGCCTGTGCTCTCTCCTGTGTAATGAGGGAGTGCATGAGAGCCTGGTGGCAATGACTGGTTGGGAGTGATTATCCTTTGGTAATGGGGATGGCAAATTGGAATCTTGTGGCAGGAGGAGATGAACTTGACCTGAAATAACGTGACTTACTGATGGGTAATTGTTTCTTTAGAACTGGCCTGTTGTTGGAGAGTAATTCCAAGTTGGTCTGCAATGCTCCAAGTGAGAAGACACAAGAGATCGCAGTTACTGGAATATTGAGCAAAAATCAAAGTGCCGGATAAACTCAACAGGTCAGACAGCATCTGTGGATGGAAATGGACAGACATCAGTCTGATGTAGGGTCTCAACCCAAAACGTCAACCATTCCTTCTCTCCAGAGATGCTGCCTGTCCCGCTGAGTTACTCCAGCATTTTGTGTCTACCTTCGATTTAAACCAGCATCTGCAGTTCTTTCCTGGTCAGATGATGTTTTGGGTTGTGAAACTTTTTGAAATTGAAGAAGGATCTCAACTTGAAACATCGTCTGTTCATTTCCCTCCACAGATGCTGCCTGACCTGCTGAGTTCATCCGGCACTTTGATATTTTTACTTCAAAAGGAGGAAAGCATAGGAAACTGTGCCATGTTGTGCATCCCAATGAGAAAACAAGGCAATTCACACCTAAAAGCTCCCAGTCCAATTCCAGAGAGGCACCAAATAAACTGAAAATGGTGGTTTTAGTTTTGGTTTTTGGTTGCATAATGCTGCGAAAACGAAAGGCCAGGGACCTGGGTTCGATTCCGACTGTGGTTTGTACGTTCTCCCTGTGACTGTGTGGGTTTTCTCTGAATGCTCCAGTTTCCTCCCACATTCTAAGGAGGTATAGGTTTGTAGGTTAATTGGCTTCAGTAAAAATTGAAAATTGTCCCTAATGTGTAGGATAGTGCTCGTGTATACGATATGATACAACTTTATTCATCCCCGGAGGGAAATTGGTCTGCCAACAATCACAACACACACCAAGGTACAAGAAAAACTTAATTAAAAATGAAAACAAATAAAATAAGACAAGCGACTGTTGGCTGGCTGCTGTGTGTACAGCGCCTTCACCGGAACAAATGAACGAACAAACAAACACAGACTTATCCCCGGGCAGAGGATTCCAAACGAGAGTTGGAATCCCAACCCCGACACCGGGTCCCCGTTTGTTCTACTACTGTCCCTCATGGCAGTCCCCCCACACTGGCTCCTCCTTTGTTCTTCACGATAGTCTTCCCACGCCGGGTCCCCATTGTCTTCCCCTCCCCCTCTCACGCTCATCGACCGTTGATCGCAGGTCGATCGCGAGACCCCACCGCTGCCGAGGTTCCTGCCGCCGGCGAGGCTTCCGCTGCCGCCCCTGAGGCCCCACCACCGCTGGGGCTCCTGTTTTCACCGAGGCTCCCGCTGCCGCTGCCAAGGCTCCCTTCGTCACCATTGCTGAGGCTCTTTTGGCCCAGGCAGGCCTCGTCGCCCGGCTTCTCCGAAGTCCCCTGGGAGGCCTGTGGGGCAAGACGGGCCTACTGGGACGCGTTCCGGTCATCAGCGCCACGGTTGTTCGGCGGGTGGATCGGGCCTGCGCGGCTCCCCGGGACACTCCCGCCGCTCGCGTGGCGGTTAATTGCTGGTCGGCATGGACTCCGTGGGTCGAAGGGCCCGTTTCCGTACTCTATCTCTCATGTCAAGTCTAGTACGGCAATATGCAATAACATTTGTTGAGCTAGTCTATCAAACTTTTAGCATTTGAGTTTTAGGTTCTCACCAGAACTGTAGTCCCACCCATCCATCTTCTCTTCCTATTGATTTTGAGTGCGATACACATGAGGCACTGTGGAGATGGGGCTTGACAAGTAAACTCTTCCAGATGCCACAGTCTAAATCAGCACAGCTTATCGTTCACCTAAATATCAGCCTGCATTACACCAGTACAGAACTAAAACAGTAAATAAAGTTCATCTTTACTTACTCATTCAGTTCTCTCACTAGATCGGTAATCGCTGAGTTTTCCGCACCCATGATTTCTTCAATGGTGATGAGATCATACCTTTGTAAAATCTAATAAAGAACTAAATTAAATGCCTGCTCAATGTATTTCTGCCTTAAAATGTATGCTTGAATTGTGCTTACCTGGATAAGAATGTAAAGAATAAGACTATCATCGACTTTCCGTTGACTAAATCTCTGGATGTTAAAAGATGCAATCTTAAGTCCCTGGCTACCTTGCAATAAGCAACCAAGCACAATGAACATCGCACGGAGTCCCATGGTCCGAATTCTGGATTAAAAGAGAAATGGAAAATTAATTGAAGCACGTGCTTAAATATTGATGTGGTTTAATGTAAAATAATCCAAAATGTTGCAAACATGAAGTCAGAATAAAAAGTGCAGGAAAGATTCAGCGGATCAAAACATTTCAGCAGAAAGAGGAAATAGAGTTAATGATCCAGCCACATACAATGTGCTGGAAGAACTCGACGAGCCAGGCAGCATCTGTGGAGGGAATGGACAGACGATGTTTTAGATCGGGATACTTCTTCAGGTGGAATAGGGGGTGGGGGTGGAGAATGTTGAAAAAGAGAGGTGGAGGTATTCCAAAGCCTGGTAAGTGATAGATGGATACAGGTGGAGGGATAGGGATGATTGGAATCAGTGGAGTAAGTGACAAAGATTGGAGGTGAAAAGGAGACAATTCTTCATCTGTGGACCCATAACCAATCATCGGCTCCATGGATACTTCAGATCAATCAGCATGCCTTTGACTTGCACGGATGCATGGGCAAGTGGTGAAGTCTTAGAGAAGCTGAAACTCAAATGTTATCGTTCTGACCACTTGCTGCTCCACTGTGTGAGAAATAGAGTGATTAAACCCCCACTGTTGTGAAGATCCGGGCGAGGATTCTAACATCGTTGTGAATGAGGTAACCAGCATCGTCCTTGAGCACCAATGATAGCATTGTATAGTGGCAGGCAGAGATGGGCGATGTGGCCATAATCACCAGATACTAGCTTTTCAATTAAAATACAAGAAACTAGGCCAGGTCAATAGCAACTGAGCATGCTTAGTGAAATAAATGAATATTACTTACACGCCCCTGGTCAAGAAACTGCTCATTACCATGAACATGCGATGTATGATGTGGAAGGTACTGGGGGACGTACCTATAGACTGTGCACCTCAGTGCTCTGATTGGGAAGAGCCAGAGGGGAGGTTAAACAGCAGAATTGTGTGTATGAAGGGACTTCACTTTCCTGACTTTGCTGTGCCTCTAGGGGACAGCAAAGGAGAGGCACCTATTCTGCAGAATATTATCTTAACAAAAGCTTCTTTGCTGACTTTGTCTCAAACAGCGCTTGTGATTTTTTATATCTCACGACTGCCACACCCTGAGTCCATCTCTGAGTCCAGTAGCACACCACTAACATCTCCTCTGGCAATTCGTTCAATACACCCACCACCCTACCCCTCAGATTCATATAAAATCTTTCCCCATTTAACTTAAACCTATACCCTCTGGTTATCGATTCAACTACTCAGGGCAAGAGACAGTGCGTCTGCTCCATCTATTCCTGTCATGATTTTATACACCTCTACAAGAATACCCTTAATTCTCCTGCACTCCAACAAATAGAGTCCTCGCCTGCTCACCCTCTCCATGTAGCTCAGACCCTCGAGTCCTGGCAACATCCTTGTACATCCTCTCTGCACCCGTGCCAACTTAATAACATCTTTCCTATAACATGGTCCCCAGAACTGAACACGATACTCTTATTGCGGCCTCACCAACATCTTATATAGCTACGACCTGACCTCCCAACTTCTATGGTCAATACTCTGACTAATGAAGGCCAATGTGCCAAAAGCTTTTTTGACCAACCCATCTATCTTTAGTTTAGTTTTGAGATACAGCACGGAAACAGGCCCTTCGGCACACCAGGTCCGCGCCGACCAGCGATCCCCGCACATTAACACCATCCTACACGCACTCTGGACAATTTTTACATTTACCAAGCCAATTAACCTGCAAACCTGTACATCTTTGGAATGTGGGAGGAAACCAAAGATCTCAGTGAAAACCCATACAGGTCACGGGGAGAACGTATAAACTCCGTACAGACAGCACCCATAATTGGGATCGAACCTGGATCACCGGCACTGCATTCGCTGTAAGGCAGCCACTCTGCCGCTGTGCCACCGTGACTGCCCATCTTCAAGGAACCTGTGATGCCACCTTCAAGGAACAATGTACCTGCACTCCTAGATCCCTCTGCTCTGCTGCACTCCACAGAGCCCTGTCATTCACTGTGTAAGTCCTACCCATGTTAGACTTTTCAACACCTCACATTTGTCTATTAAATTCCAGCAACAATTCCTCAGCCCACCTGGCCACCTGATCAAGATCCTGCTGCAATTTTTTTTTTTATTTTTTGTTTATTTAATAAAAGTTAATACAGTACAAAACAATACAATGCCATAACGTATGCCATAACGTAATACATTCTATGTACACCTCTAGTTTTATGTTTTTGAAAAGGAAATTAAAAAAACAAAAAATAGAGCGAAGAACAAGAGGAAAAATAGATAGTAGAAAATAGAAAAACGTGAAGTGTGTATTTGGAAAAGAATAGTAGAAAGTAGAAATAGGAGAAAAAGACCCTTAAAAAAGAAGTTTTCAAATCTTTGTTCGGAGATGTAATTCTACCCACGACCTGACCTGAAATCAGTAATCTTTATGGTACTGCTGCATCACATGATTCCAAAAAGTTGATGAAAGGGGACCAACTCCTTAAGAATTGAATATTTATCTATTAGGCGGAGTCTCATTTCTTCAAGGTGAGCTATGTCCGTCATATTCCTAATCCACATTTTAATAGTTGGTATTGCTGTATTTTTCCAAAATTTAAGTATCAATTTCTTTCCAATTATTAACCCATAATTAAAGAATACTTTTTGGTCTTTGTTTAAATTGATATCTTCTACTATTATTCCAAATATAATCCATTCCGTATTAGGTTCTATTCTTGATTTGAAGAGCTTTGTAAATATATCAAATATATCGCTCCAAAATGTAATCAACTTTGTACATCCTACAAATGAATGTGTTATATTGGCATTTTGAAACAAACATTTATCGCATCTAGGAGAGACGTTTGTGTAGAATGTATTCAACCTCGTTTTTGAATAATATAGTCTATGTAATAATTTAAATTGAATTAAATTATGTCTGGCATTAATGGAACAATTATGTGTTTTCATCAGATACTTTTCCCATCTATCTTTCGGGATCTTTATCATTAGTTCATGTTCCCAATCTTCTCTTAGTGCCTCTGTTGAGGGTAAATCTCTATTTAATATACTATTATAAAAATATGATATTAGTTTTTGTGAATTAGCCTTAATATTAATTGCTTCTTCTAATGGGTCTAAAAATATAGTTTGAAATCTATGTATATATTTTTTATGAAGATTTTTTATGGTCACATATCTGGATATATTTAAAATATTGATTATCATTCAGATTTTAATTGTTGAAATGATAACAATTTGCCCAGTTCATACATATCTCCTACTTTCCTAATCCCCAGTCTATCCCATTGTTTATATATTTTTTGTTGATAAGAGATGGTTTGAATGCAGGATTGTTCAATATTGGGGTTAGTACTGATAGATTATTTAATTTTTTTAAAAAACATTTTTGTTTTTGTTTTTTTTTTAATTTTTAGCAGCATAGAAAGTAGAAAAGTGACAAAGAGATGTGAAAGTGCCAAAGCGTTGCAGAGGGAAAGGAAACCCTTGAAGTGTTAGAAACGGGAATTAAGAGATAGACCCTGGAGAGGAAAAAAAAAAGAAAGAGGGAAAAATAGAAAAAGAAAAAAGAAAAGCCAGTTACTTTATTATAAACATCTCGCAAAAGGAATCTACCAACTCGACAATTTTTCTTCCCCCTTTACCAAGACCCGACACCGGTACTTTTTTGAGGTATTCTTGCAACTTATCCTTGTAATAGATTTATAAATGCAGACCACGTCTTATAGAAACAGTCTGATTTTCCTGCTAGTCGGAGTCTCATATCTTCCAAGTGTAGTGCTTCGAACATAGATTAAATCCACATATTGACTGTGGGTACTAGAGAATTTTTCCAGAATTTTAAGATTAGCTTGTTTCCAGTTATTAATCCATATTCAAATAGAGTCTTTTGAAACACGTTTAATTCAGGGCTATCTTCCGATATCCCGAAGATAATCCAGTCTGCTTCTGGGGTCAGTTTTATTTTAAATATTTTAGTGAAAATTTCAAAAATTTCAGTCCAAAATATTTGAATTTTTGTACAAAAGACAAATGAGTGTGCTATATTAGCTTCTTGACATTGACATTTATCACATATAGGAGAGATGTTGGGAAAAAGTTTACTTATTTTAGTTTTTGAATAGTATAATCTGTGTACAATTTTAAATTGTATTAAGGTGTGTCTTACGTTAATTGAACATTTATGCACGTTTAATAAATATTCTTCCCACCTTTCTTTGGGAATTTTTATAGTTAATTATTTTTCCCAGTCTCTCCTGTTGGTATTTCTGCATTTAGAATACTATTATATATATATGATATTAGGTTTGCTGATTCTGCCTTTGTATTCATTACTTCTTCCAGTAAGTCTGGAGGCACATTGTGATAATCTTGTGTGTATTTTTTCAAATAGTCACAGATTTGGAAATATTTAAAATACCGATTGTTTCCCAAATTGTATTTTAGTTGTATTTGTTTAAATGATAATAGTTTTCCCGATATATACACATCTCCGAAGATTTTAATTCCAGCTCTTTCCCATTGTGTAAATGCTTTAACTATAGTTGAAGGTTTAAATGAGGGTTTTTTACCGATAGGAGATAAGAGAGATACATTTCTTAATTTTAGATTGTGTTTTATTTGTTTCCAAATTCTGATTGTACTGTATATAATTGGATTATTGTTGTAATTTATATTATTCATCGATATTGGAGAGAGAAGGATTGCTCCAATATTATAAGGAGAGCAATCCTCTCTCTCCATAATCGTCCAATCTAGTTGTTGGGGAGAGTTATCCAGCAATTGGATCATGTTTCTGATATTTACAGACCAGTAGTAATACATAAAGTTGGGGAGTGCCAATCCCCCTACTACTTTGGGTTTATTCAGATGAGCTATTTGTATTCTGTGGGATTTATAATCCCAAATAAAATTTGTGATATCTGAGTCCAGTTTTTAAAAAAACTTTTTGGGTAAATATATTGGGATAGATTGGAACAGGTATAAAATTTGTGGTAGAAAAATCATTTTTATGGCATTTATTCGGCCTATTAAGGACATCGGAAGCGTTTTCCAAAATTTAATCAAGTTATGTAGTTTCTTAAGTAGAGGGTTATAATTTTCGTCAAACATATCTTGATATCTTCTCGTAATTTCGATGCCCAAGTATTTAAGTTTTTCCGTAGCTATTTTGAAAGGAAACTGTAAAAGATGCGTAGAGTCTTTCAGTTTTATTGACGTGATTTCACTTTTATTCCAATTTATTCTATATCCTGAGACTGATCCGAAGTCCTCTATTAATTTAAAAATATTTGGTATAGTGATATGAGGATTTGTGATGTACAATAGTACGTCGTCAGGGTATAGTGATATTTTATCACTGGAATATTTTGTTTTATATCCATGGATATTCGGATGAGTTCTAATTCTTTCTGCTAGGGGATCAATTATGAGGGCAAATAACAATGGTGATAGTGAACATCCTTGTCTATTTCCCCATGACAAATGAAATTTCGTAGATAAATTATTGTTCGTTAATATTCTGCCCGTTGGCTTATTATATAGTAATTTAATCCATCGATATGATTGAGAGTTTTTGATCTTCAGTTTGGTGTGAATGCATTATATTGAACAGACGTCTCAAATTATTAAATGATTATCTCTTAGGGATAAACCCCGTTTGATCCAGATGTATTAATTTACTAGCATATTTAATTAGTCTTCTAGCTAGTATTTTCGCTAATATTTTTTGATCTGTATTTAACAACGCAATAGCTCTGTATGATTATTTAATTTCAAGGATAATTTTATTTGTTTCCAAATTCTTATTGTATTGTGAATAATTGGGTTCTTATATATTATACTATTCAATTTTATCGGTGAGAACAAGATCGTTCCTATATCGTACGGGAAACACTCCTCTTTCTCCATTCTTATCCACTCCGACTGGCGAGTGGAACTATCCAACCAGTACATTATGTTCTTTATATGCACTGCCCAGTAGTAATACGCAAAGTTAGGTAATGATAAACCCCCAACTTCTTTAGGTTTACACAGATGCTTTTGTTGAATTCTGTGTGCTCTATAGTCCCATATAAAATTAGTGATATCAGAATCTAGTTTTTTGAAAAAATATTTTGGAATATATATTGGGATCGCTTGAAACAAATATATAAATTGTGGTAAGAAAGTCATTTTTATAGCGTTAATTCTACCTATCAATGAGAGTGGTAGCGTTTTCCAAAGTTTAATCATAACATTCAGTTTATTTAATAGTGGCATAAAATTGGCACTAAATAATGATTTGTGTCTTCTCGTAATTTGAATACCCAAATACTTGAATATTTCTGTTGCAATTTTGAACGGGAATTTTAATAAGTGTCTCGCATCCTGTGGTTTTAAAGTCATAATTTCGCTTTTATTCCAATTTATTCTATATCCTGAAAAAGAACCAAATTCCTCGATTAGTGTTAATAAGGGGGGGATACCTGTTTGTGTATTAGTAATATATAAAAGAATATCGTCAGCATATAATGACATTTTATTCTTTGAGTCCTTAGTATTATATCCGTGAATATTCGGATGATTTCTAATCCTTTCAGCCAGAGGTTCTATCATAAAGACAAATAGCAATGGTGATAAGGCACAACCCTGCCTATTACCCCTTGATAAATAAAATTTTGGAGATAACATATTATTAGTTAATATTCTTGCCATATGTTTATCATAAAGTAGTTTAACCCATCTAATAAAATTCTCTCCCTTATTAAATTTTTGGAGTACCTTAAATAAATACTGCCATTCTACCTGATCAAATGCCTTCTCTGCATCCAGCGTAACGACTGAAATATCTTCAATGTCCTCTTTGTGAGAGTACATTATATCAAAAAGCCTTCTCAAGTTATTAAATGATTGTCTTTTGGATCCCATTTGATCCGGATTTACAAAATTGTTAATATAATTATTCAGTCTTCTTGCTAGAATCTTTGCTAAGGTTTTCTGATCAGTATTTAGAAGTGATATAGCTCTGTAAGAACCCGGTTCATCTAAATCTTTATCTTTTTTTGGTATAAGCATTATTGTTGCTTCTGCTAAAGTTTCTGGTAGTTTATTTTCGGTGTAAGCCTGCGTGTATAAGTTGAGTAATCTTGGTATAATTGACTCCTGAAATCGTTTATAAAATTAATTGCTAAAACCATCTGGTCCTGGGGTCTTCCCATTTTTCAATTAGTTTATTATTTGTTTTATTTCTTCACTAGTAATCCGTGCTCCTAATTCCTAATTCTAAACTATCCAATTTAGGAGGTTGCAATTATCTAAAAAAATTGTAATTTTACTATCGTCTGTATTAATTTTAGTTGTGTGTAAATTATGATAAAATTGGGCAAACCTTTTATTAATATTCTTTGGTAGTGTTAGAAGCTCACCCTTATCAGATTTAATTTTAGTGATAGTGTTTTCCTTTTCTTGTTTCTTCAGTTGCCTCTCTAATAATTTATGTGGCTTATCCCCAAATTTGAAATGTGCCTGTTTTGTAATTTGGAATAGTCTTATTACTCTTGCCGATAATATTCTATTATGTTTATATTTCAATAAGGTTATCTTATTATTTTTATCTATGGTTGGGTCACTTGCATTGTCCAGTTCTAGTAATTTTATTTCCTGTTCTATCCTCTGAAGTTCTCTTTTATTTTCTTTATTTTGAAAACTTTGGTGAGAGATTATAGCACCGCGAAAGTATGCCTTAAAGGTTTCCCATAATAGCGATACAGAAATACCCAGCGTCTCATTTATCCTAAAAAAAAATTTGTTTGTTCTTTTATATACTCATAACCCTGCGGGTTATTTAATATTTGTGCATTGAATCTCCAAAAAGGTTTTATACCCGGCATTCTCTCGATTTTAAGTATAAAAGTCAGTGGTGAATGATCGGAAATAATACTATTATGGTATGATGGTTTAGTCATATACGGGATTAATTTTGTATCCGATAAGAAATAGTCAATTCGTGAATAGGTTTTATGAACCGATGAGTAAAATGAATATTCCCTTCCAATTGGATTTGGTATTCTCCAAACATCAGTTATGTTATCATTTTTTATATATGTATTTAAAAATTCACAGGTCTTATTTATAACAAGATGCTTCCCTACCTGTATTAATTTATCTAAATATGGGTCTATAACACAATTAAAATCTCCCCCCATTATTATATTTTGATAATTATGCTCTGCAATTATATCTACTATTTTCTTAAAAAATTGGGGGTTATCAAAATTAGGCGCATAAATATTTATCATAGTTAAAGTATTATAAATTTCTCCCGTGACTATATCGTATCTTCCCTCTTTATCAGATATGGACTTCTTTAATTTAAAAGGTATACCTTTCCAAATTATAATGGCCGTGCCTCTTGCTTTAGAAGTGAATGCGGAGTAGTAGATTTGACCTATCCAGTTTGCCCTTAATCTGATCTGAGTTTGTTGTTTCAAATACGTTTCTTGTAGGAAAGCAATACCCGTGTTTGATGATTTTAATTGTGCCAGAATTTTACCCTTCTTAATTGGCTCACTCGCACCTTTAATGTTCCAACTACAAAAGGTGAGACCTCCGTTGTTTATTCGACTATTATCTTGCATTGGCTATTATTACCAGAATGTGTGATTCATGTCATGCAGCCAAGTACCTCGAAATCCCGAGTCCTCGGTTGTCCTTCATAATTTCTACACTACTTTTACATCTCCTGGCACTATTAAACATAATTAAGGGAAAGAGAAAAACATATAATGAAGTGTTCATGAAGATTATTAAATCATACAACTCATAATAGTGAATAATCAAAAAAAGTGAGTCAAAAAAGTGATATCTTACAAAAAAAGCCACCTATGGTGGCTAAGATTAATTTTAAATTGACCACCGTCGATGGAATTATGCAGTGGGCTTTGCCCCCCGCGTAAAATATCAGCCAACGTTAGTCGGTTTCCTCCACTTATAACCAGAATTATCATGTCAGGTCGATTAATAGCTAAAACATTTAAACTAAAATAGAAGAAAAGCTACAAGATTTAAAATAAAATGAAATAGAGTTATTATGGGTTAAAGTACCTCGTCAGTAATCATATTTTTCATTAGCCTGTATGTTAGTTAATTCATAGTTAGTATTATTAACGCTGCAATTTTTAACAACCATCTTCACGATCTGCAGTACCACCCAATTTTGTATCATTTGCGAACTTGTTAATCTTGACTTCACATTCTCATCTAAAGCATTGATACAGATGACAAGCAGTAACGGGCCCAGCACCAAACCCTGAGACGCATCACTAGTCACAGGCCTCCAGTCTGAGAAGTGACCACCCACCATCACCCTCTGCTTCCTTCCCTGAAGCCAATTTTCTATCCATCCAGCTATCTCTCCTTGGAACCCATGCGATTTAACCTTCCAGAGCAGCCTACCATGTGGAACCTTGTTGAATGCATTCTGTAATTCATATATACAACATCTACAGCTCTGCTTTCAGCAACCTTTTTGATCACATCTTCAAAAAATGTAATCTGATTCTTGAGACAAGACCTCCCACATACAAAACCATGCTGACTATCCCTAATCAGCCCTTGTCCATCTAAATGAATGTATATCCTATCCCTGAGACTACTCTCCAGTAACTTTATGATTATAGATGTTAAGCTCACTGGCCTATAGTGCCCTGCAGCCTTTCTTAAATAGAGAATCCACGTTTGCCATCCTCCAGTCTTCCGGCACCTCGCATGCATTTAATGATTTGTATATTTCAGCTAAAGCTCCCGCAATGTCCTCTAGTTTCCCACAGTGTCCTCAGATATATTGGATCAGGCCCTGGAGATTTGTCTTCCTTCCTACACGTGAGGACCTTCAGTACATCTTCGACCATAATACTCTCTGCTTTCAACTTCCATTGACTGCCCGAAGTTCCTCTGTCCTCCTGCCTTTCTCCTCGGTAAAAACAGAGGAGAATTACTAATTGAGGACCTTGCCTATCTCCTGTGACTCCACGCAGAGATAACCACTTTGATTCCTGAGGGGTCCCACTTTTTCTCTCTCTATCTCTGGTTACCCTTTTTCCCTTCATGTAATTATAAAATCTCCTAAAACTATCTGCCAGAGCTATCTCCTATCCCCTTTTGCCCATCTGATTTCCTTTTTGAGTTTGCTCCTTAGTTCCAGGCACTCCTCCAGGGATGCACTTGTTCCCAGCTGCCTATACCTGTCCCATGCCTCCTTCTTACGCTTGACAAAAGCCTCAAATTCCCTCGTCATCCAAGCTTTTTTATGTTTGCTTGCCTTGCCCTTCACTCCAACAGGGACATGCATATCCTGTGTTCTTGTCTCACTTTCCTGACGTTCCTTTTCCTTCAAACAACCTATTCCAATCAACTTGAGTGAATCCCTTTCTCATACCGTCAAAGTAGGCATTACCCCAATTCAGCATTTTAACTCATGGGCTCTCTCTGTCCCTCTCCATAACAATCTTAAACCTCATCGAACAGTGGTCACTGGTCCCAAAAGGCTCAACCGCAAACATTTGATCCACTTGCCCCTCCCTATGTCGCAAGATTAGTTACTCCTGCTTCATCTATATCTCTCAGTTCCTTTCCTGTGACTTTCAGTCTGAAGATGGGTCTCGACTCGAAGCGTCACCCATTCCTTCTCCTCAGAGTTGCCGCCTGTCCCGCTGAGTTACTCCAGCTTTTTGTGTCTATCTTTGGTTTAAACCAGCATCTGCAGTTCCTTCCTACACAAGTGATGCTCTCTCCTTGTGCGGGCCTCTACATATTGCTGGAGAAAACTCTTCTGAACATTTTTGAAAAATTGCACCCCATCAAAACATTTCACAATATGACATTCCCAGTCAATAATGGGAAAGTTTAAATCCCCTATACCACAACCTTATTTGATCTGCAGCTGTCTGCAATCTCCTGGATAATTTTCTAAAATGTTTTAGAGAGGAAACCTGCCATTCTTGTCTGATCTGCCAGATTTGACTCAAATCCTCAGAAATGTAGTTGATTCCTAACTGATCTTAGGGGTGGAAGATTGCAACCTTCACGTGGTCCGCCCTGTTTCGACTAATGCAATCAACTCGACGTGCACAAACGAAGGATCAAATAGAACAAGTTGTCCAACAACTTTAGGCTGTGCACGTCACATGAAAGAAGAAGAACTGATCTTAGAAATAAATAACTAAGCAAGCCGTTTAGTTCAAAAACATTTTGTTATGTGCATAACACACTGTTCTCAACATGTTATGCACAACTTGGGGCCAAAGTGGTGCTGCTGGTAGAGCTGCTGCTTCACAGAGCCAGAAAATCTGGGTTCAGTCTTTATCTCAGGTGCTGTCTGCGTGGTGTTTGCACGTTTTCCCTGTGACCATGTGGGTTCCCCCCAGGTGCTCGGCTTTCCTCCCACATCGCAAAGATATGTGGGTTTTGTTGATTAATTGGCCCCTGTAAATTGCCTCTAGTGTGTAGGGAGTGGATGAGAAAATGGGATAACATTGAACTATTATGAAAGGGTGATCGATGATCAGCATGGACTTGGTGGGTTGTAGGGTCTGTTTCCATGCCGCACCTTTCAATCACTCAATCTGATTAACTTAACATACAAGGTTCCCAGAATTACACGCGGTTCTTTTGTCTTACAGAAATTAGATACATTTCTGACAGTGAGTAAATCTGCAGTTTTTAAACAAATCTAAACTAGAATTTGATAAAATAAATTTAGCTGTCTGTTACAAAGGCGTGAAAGTTGGAATTCACGTTTTGGATTGATGACTTTCACCAGAATTGTTAATTTATTTCACAAATCTGGAGATGACCCGACTAGGTGAGTGATTTTGGCATTGTCCGGTTTATTTTTGATTTTGTTTTGTTCTCTCAGCCACTGGGACAAGCTGTTATGCAGCGAATGTTTATGCCATCTGTTCAACAGCATGCTTCCAGTATGAAGAAGCAACCAGTATGGATGGAGCAATCAGATTCATAAAGCAAGAATCTACCAACTTTTGTTTTTACATTCTACTGCATGGCAATGGAACCATAATTCAATAAGCTCTTCTACTAAGTCTTTTAATGTAAATCCTGAACTCTTTGACAGAGCTGAACAGTTATTAATAGCTAAAAGAAATAGGGTTTAAATTATCTACATTTTATCCCCCTTCTCTCAGCCCCCCTCTCCCCCTCTCTCTCCGCCCATCTCTCTCTCCCCTCCTCCCCCACCCTCCCTCTCCTCCTCCTCTCCTCCACCCCCCCTCCCCCTGTCTCTTTCCCTTCTGTCTCTGCCTCTCTCACTGTCTCTCCCCATTCTCTCTCTGTCCTCACTCTCTACCCCCCTCTCCCTCTCTAGACACGCCTGTGAGTTGGGGGCTATGCATCAGTGGCTAGGGCGGTTATGGGGTAAAAGGATCTAATTAATAATATTATTATAATATCAAGGGGGTAGTTAGTGTGGGGGTGGTTAGTGTGTGTGATGCCACATCCCCCCCCCCCCCCCCCCGCAAACGCTCATTGGGGGAACAGACCCAACGGGTCTGCACTTGGTCTAGTGTACTTATAAAACTATGATCTTGGATGTGGATGTAATTGTCTGAGGATTTGTATGTTTATTTATGTGTTTGTCTGTGATTCCATTTCCTCGAAAACCCGACGCGCTAACGGTGAAGGTTTTACATATTCCGGTAGAGATTTACCTCATGATCTCAAAAATCTTCAAATTGTTCATAAATCTGAGATCTTTTTTAAAAGCTAACAAGCTGGATGATGTCACAATGGCTCTGCTCCTCGCGGCCAGCTACGCAGAGTTTTCAAAGTGCAGCCTGCTGGGCACTGTTTTTGCATGCGCTGCGAGTTATGTTAACCCACCCGCCCCTCTGGATCTTCAAAAGACGCAGAAAGAACGAGCAAGTGGGCTCTGTTCTGCAGAACCCGAGGGGTTCCGAGGGCTTCTGAAGGCGCTTCCGAGAGCTTCAGAGCACTTCCGAGGTCGACACACGCTAGCGCCTTGGCACAACTTTCCCAAGAACTCCTGAGAGCTTTGGTCGATGCGCGACGCACGCTCGCGCCTTGTCTTGGGTTTCCCGAGAGCATCTGAGCGTTTCCGAGGTCGACGTACGACGCATGCTAGCGCCTTGGCTCGGGTTTCCTGAGAACTCCCAAGAGCTGCTGAGAGCTTTGTACTAGACTCGGGCCCTGTGCTAGAGCGCACTCTCTCTCTCCCCAGGCTCTCTCCGCTTTTCGCAGTCTGCTCGCTCGCCTAGCTCCCCCTCTCCACCTCCACCTCTCCCCCCCTCCACCCTCCACCTCTCCAGGACTCAAAATTAGCGGTTGCCCGGGTGCCAATGACCACTCAAAGCGCCGATGGGCAACCTAAACACCGAGTCATTTTGCCCGGCTTGCCAACCAGATACTGGTTTGTACCAAAGATAGACACAAAAAACTGTAGTAACTCCGCGGGTCAGGCAGCATCTCTGGAGAAAAGGAACGCAACGTTTTGTGTCGGCGACAGCTGTGTGGGGCAAAGATTCTAGATGTGGGGTGAGGAATGGTCGGAGTGAATGATGGGCCCTGAACAGCGGCAGCAGCGGCCGCAACTACGGCTCCATCTCCTCCTCCTTCCGCACCCCGCCCGGCCTGATAACGGCCTCTGCTTGTAAACCCGCTAACCACGCTTTCAAAACAAACCCTCCCGCACGCTGAGGCCGGGAGGAGGGAGGGAGGGAGGGGCCTCAGCATGCAGGAGGGTTTGTTTTGAAAGCGCGGTTAGCGGGTTTACAAGCAGAGGCCATTATCAGGCCGAGCAGGCGGCGGGAGGCGGCGGGAGGCGGAGGAGGTGGAGCCGCTATCGCGGCCGCTGCTGCCGCTGTGCGAAGCTGGTCATTCGCTCTGACTCGTTTGAAGCATCTGCACCAAAGATCTTATAGCTACAGGATCTCTGAGCTGCAGCGCTCGGCCCCGCACCTTGCTGTTGGCTGGCGGAGGAAGGAAGCGGTGGCGAGAAGTTCCCAATGGCCAAGGCAGTGGGGCGATGTTGTCCGAGGAACGCTGACCTTCCTTCCACCCCAACTGCCCCACCCCCCTCTCTCTCTCTTGTACGCCCCCTTCACCCCCTTATCCTGGGACCCCTCCTCTCCATCCCGCACTGATCCCCATTCCCACCTCTATTCAGCCTTCACTGACATCCCCTGTGCTCCACTCCCCATCTACCCCCCCACCCCCCTAACAATTCATCCTGTGCTGATCATCCTATCCACCTCGCATTGATTCTCCTGCCACCCCCCCCCCCCCCCCCATCCATCCTACACTGGTTCCTCAATTCACCCTGTACTTACCCCTTTCCCATCCATCCTGCACTTCTCCTCCATCCATCCTGTACTGATCCCCCATCCATCCTGTACTAATCCACGCATTCATCACGTACTGACCGGCCCTCCATTTACCCTGCACCTTCCCCCTCCCCCTCATTCATCCTGTAGTGATCCCCCATTTATCCTGCACAGACCCTCCATTCCACACTATACTGATCCCCCCCCCATCATTCATCCTGCGCTGATCCCCCCCCCCCCCATCCATCCTGTACTGATCCACCCATTCAAGAAGAATGGGGGGAACAGTCTGAAGAAGGGTCTCGACCCGAAACGTTGCCTATTTCCTTCGCTCCATAGATGCTGCTATTTCCTTCGCTCACCCGCTGAGTTTCTCCAGCATTTTTGTCTACCCTCATCCATTCCGTACTGAACCCCCCCCCCCATTCAACACCACTGACATCCCCGGTGGCTCTCCCCTCCCCTCTAATTCACCTGCCTCAATCCATCCATTCTGCACTGACTGCCTTCTAACCCCCCCCCCCCCCCCCCCCCCCCCCCAAACCCCGCCATCTATCCACCCCGCACTTATTCACACACACCCCCCTCCCTGACCCTATTGTGCTGGAAATGTCTTCAGAGCGAACATTGACTATGTTTGATAACGGAATGCAATCAAATGTGTTTTAATTCCCAATGTTATTATTTGTTTTAATCCATAAAGATGGATTAATTAAATTGCGAACACATGAAACATTAAAACCGCAGTGTTCGATTGTCACTGCTGCCGTTGACACGTTATTACAGAATTTGTTTTAACGGCAAATCAATGCTCATTAATATGGAGTATCAGTACTGTAGTTATTTAATGAGCAACATTCACAACTATATGTACGCATATACGTTACCATGGTCCAGGATTTATTGACACAGATTGATCATACGCTGAATAATCCAACCACATTTTTGTTTGGAAATGGAAAAAAGTAATTGAAATTGCATTAATTGCAATGTGTAAAAAGAGTTGAGATACGGTCTTATAATTTTGCTGCATGTCATTGTGGTATATTTCATGTCTTGATTGGTGAATATGTTTAGTTTGTGACTTTATTTGAAGCAGAAATAATATGTGAATGCATCATTGAGTATAATTCTGACTGGTAACTACGCACTTCGTCCGAGCACATTATCGCATGCGTCATGGAAGCCATCTTAAATGATCACCTAAACTGTCATTTGGCAACCTGAAAAGCTGCCAAGGTGCCCGGCTGGCAACAGGGAAAAAAAGTTAAGCGAGAGCCCTGGAGACTCTCCCCCCTCTCCCCCTCCCCCTTCCCCTCTCTCCCCCATCCTTTCTCACCCCACTTCCCCCCTCTCTCCCCCCTCCTCTCTCTCTCCCCCTCCACCCGTCTGCCCCCCCTTCCCCTTCCCCCTCCCCCCTTCCCCCTCCCCTCCATTCCCCTCCCGTTCCCCCATTCCCCCCACCCTCCACCTCTCACCTATGCCTTGATTTTAGAACTTTAACATATTTTACCTTCCAAATATGTTAATAAATGTGGACATTTTTTGCACAAATCCACACTGATCGGCGACATTTACAAAAGCAGTTCCAAATGCTTTGACAGTTATGAGTTGTGAATGGACATTATAGAATCACAGTACCTGCACCTGAGACCAGTTTACAGTACGGAGCCTTGTGGAATGCTTCTCAGGGTTGGAGGCTCGGACTCTCTGGTCCTCTGTACACGTAGCAGGATAGTGCAGAGGGAGGGCGGTGCCAGCCGTGAGCTTAGGCAGGGGGCCAGATTCACGCTGACCAGCCCAAAATTTCACTACAATCATCTTTCATCAGAACCCCCTGAATTGAGAGTTGACCTGTCTCCCTCCCCTGAGATATTGCCTGACCCGCTGAGCATTTCTACCAATTTCACTATTTTTAGTTGAAGTTTAGTGAGACATTAAATCCTGGATGTTGGCAAAGTAACTGTACATCTTTTAACTGAGCTCATTATCAGTGTTCTTGCATAAAGTAATACAACAACTTCAGTTCTCTTTTTTGGGTGGGGAATGATTTAATAAGCCACATATAATTATTCTTCATTTTAGTTTATTCAATAGTAAAATTATAGACCTTTCTTTTTTAGCTCCTGCAAACTTTATGAAACATACTCTCTACGATTTAATTTCATTTCCTTATCTTTTGTTATAAATGCCTATATTTTACTTCGGAGTCACGTGAGTGACTACGTGAAGACCCCGCCAGCACGCATGCGCGACATATCGTCGTACGCATGCGGAAGCGACGGTCGGGAGGAGCGGGGCTCCTCCAGCGCAAGTTAAATAGCTTGCGCCAGGTAAGTCTCACCGGAGGAGTGAGTCGACGACAGCGATGGAAGCAAGAAAATCAAAAAGAGCCGCGGCAAAAACAGCTGCAAAGGATAGCAGCCAGCAGAGAGCCGCCTCTCCAGAGCTACAGGTTCTGCCTGCAGCTCCCGACTTTTCGCCCTTTGGGACCGTTGGTACGCCACGGTCGGGCGGGAAAACCACCCGGAAGTCGGCCGGGGCCGACTCAGCGGAGTCCGGTCCCGAGGACACCCCGTTCGCGGACAGCGACGGAGGTCGTCTTGCCCGCATGGAGCGGATGATTGAGCAGCTGCTCCAACGTGACCTGCTAATGCAGGGGCAGGATCACAGTAGGCCTACTAGCAGGCCCACGGCAGGTTCCTACCGGGGACTGCCTAATGTCTCCCCCTCTATACAGGGGAGCATTGAGGGTCAGAACTGGGCTGACCCAGAAGAAGGGGAGCTGGCTGAATCACCGACTGTGTCAGGGGTGTGTGAAGGCTATATGGATGTGGTGAACAAGCATGCCATGCCCGAACAGAAGGGCTTACCCATCCACCCCAAACTGGCTGCCAGTATTAACTATATGGCAACAAACCAGCTGCAGGAACAGGCCATAAATGCTACGGCAGATAAATACATGGCACCAGCAAACTGCAGTTCATTGAATGTCCCTGCAGTAAACAACCCTATATGGGGGAATATGAGCCCATCGAGCAGAGGACAGGAGATAAAACTTCAGAGGAACCTGAAGCTCCTAACCGCGGGAATTACGGCAGTGGCAAGAACTGCAGTGGGTGTGGATATGCCGGAGGAATTACAAGATGCATTGGCTCTGCTGTGTAGCACTCAGTACGAGATTAACAACTTTAGAAAAAGCATCATAAAGCCGGCGCTTAACCCCAAGTTTGCGGGGTTGTGTAAGCCTGGGAAGACTCAGCCTCCTAGCCTGCTGTTCGGGGAAGATCTCCCTAAGCAGGTTAAAGACCTGGATGAGGAGGCAAAGGCTTTGGGCCTTATAAAGATACCTGGCTTCCCTAAACCCCACTACCCGCAAAGACAGCACCCCTACACATCCACCAGGCAGAGTTACCATTCCAGGTCTGCAGGTGGTGAAAGCTCGAAGGCCGGCAATCCTGCACAAAGGTCTTTTTTAGGCCATGGCCCAGGCCGGCCTTCTTGGAAGATGCGCCACTCCCAGAACACCCCCAACCAGCCAAGGAAGCAAGGGCAGAGACCTCAACACCGGCAGTAACCATGGAGGTAGGTGGGTCTGGAGTCCCCAGAAACACATCTTGTCTAAATTCACTGTATGTGGGGGGCAGGTTGCACTTGTTCTACGAGAATTGGCTCACTGTTACCTCTGATCCTTATATACTCAGGAGTATTCAGGGCTACGAAATTGAATTTATTCACGAACTCCCTACTCCGGTTCAGCATGTCGCTAGCCGGAAATTTATCCTTTCTCAACAAGAGAAGGCAGCAGGACATGCTGAGCTTCTTAGGTTAATAGAGAAAGGAGTAGTGGAGAAAGCCACCAAAGAACCCCGGGAGTTCGTGTCCAATATATTCACCAAAAATAAAAAAGACGGCGGTTGCCGCATCATTATTGACTTAACTGAACTGAATACTTCTGTCCAGTATATTCATTTCAAAATGGACACCTTCGACACTGCTATACAGTTAATAGGTCATGGGTACTACATGGCATGCATTGATCTCAAGGATGCATATTATTCAGTACCCATACACAAGGATCATAGGAAATACTTAAAATTTATCTGGATGGGACAATTATGGCAATACAAAGCCTTGCCCAATGGGTTATCATCAGCACCCAGATTGTTTACCAAGATATTGAAACCAGCTTTGGCCTGTTTAAGGAAACAGAACCATACTGTTATGGCTTATCTAGACGACATCCTCATTGTGGGGGAAAATTTGGAAACGGCCACTTTGGCGGTAACAGCCACTAAACAGCTTTTTCAGAAGCTGGGTTTCATTATACATCCAGATAAATCTATATTGGAACCCTCTACTACCATGAAATACTTGGGGTTCATCATTGACTCTGGGCAAATGTCTATCACGTTGCCACCAAGCAAGGTGGAGGACCTGATAGAGGCTTGCAGGAGCCTCTTTGGCACTAAGGATCCATCCATTCGACAGGTGGCCAGGGTGATTGGAAAGATAGTAGCTGCATTCCCTGGAGCACAATTTGGGCCTTTACATTACCAAAACTTACAAAGAGCAAAAATTACAGCGCTCAAAAATCATGCTGGCCATTTTGATAGGCCCATGACAATACCGGAGAAGGCAAAAGCCGAATTATATTGGTGGATGGGCAATGCCCAAAACTGCTCTAAACCAATCACTATCATCAATCCCTCGGTCACCTTACAAACAGATGCCAGTGCCAAAGGGTGGGGAGCTACTAACACTACCTCTAGTTGTGGAGGTAGATGGAGTGCACAGGAGTTAACCCATTTCAAAAATTTGGGGATTAACTATTCGGAAATGCTGGCAGCATTTCACGGCCTTAAAGCATACTGCACTAATATGCACAAAGTCCATATAAGGATACAAATTGACAACACCACGGTGGTAGCCTATATTAACCACATGGGCGGTATTAAGTCGATATCATGTGATGAATTGGCAAACAATATCTGGCACTGGTGTCTGCAAAGAGAAATCTGGATATCAGCTACTTACCTTCCAGGGAAGCTAAACACAGTGGCAGACACCAGATCACGTAAATTCAACGACAACATAGAATGGATGTTGGATCGGAGTGTGTTTACAGATATTGTAGAACGGTATGGAACACCAGATATCGACCTTTTCGCGTCCAGGCTTAATCACCAACTACCAACATATGTTGCTTGGGAACCAGACCCGGGGGCAGTAGCGATGGATGCATTCTCGCTACATTGGGGAGATCTATTTTGCTATGCATTTCCCCCTTTCTGCCTCATCAGTCGGGTCTTGCAGAAAATTAAGCAAGACTCCGCATCGGGAATTTTGGTGGTGCCCGACTGGCCTACCCAACCATGGTTCCCTATGGTACGGAAGATGGCCACAGAACCCTGCATCAGGGTGAACAAAAGACCAAGTCTGCTCATTCACCCTGTTACAGGGGAACATCACCCATGTCATGATCGCTATTAATTTGCAGATTTTAAAACGGCCACTTCACGGATACGGACTCTCCAACAGGACCATTGACACCATCACAGCAGCCTGCAGAGAGTCCACAAGGAAGCAGTATCTGACCTACATCAGAAAATGGGAAGGATTCTGCGTCTCAGCCAACACCACTTATGAAACCGCCACTATTACGGAAGTGCTGGAATTTTTGGCTACCCTTCATTTCGATGAGGGTTTGAGTTACAGTGCCATCAACTGTGCCAGGAGTGCCCTATCATCCTACCTGGGCCAGGGAAGTGACCAATTGGGCATTGGATCACATCCCCTAGTGTCCAAATTTATGAGGGGAATATTCAATTCCAATCCCCCCAGGCCTAGATACAGCCATACTTGGGATATCAGCACAGTTTTGACTATGCTACGAGGATGGACGCCTATCACGGGACTCCCTTTGGCAAAACTCACGTACAAAATGGTCATGATTATGGCACTTATCACGGCACAACGGGTCCAGTCCCTGCACAAACTCAATCTGGATGCAATGACCTCCACCAGTGATAAAGTCACTTTTTATGTGCAGGGACTATTGAAACAAGATCGTCCCGGAGTGTCTGGTCATACATTAGAGTTTCTGGCTTACCCAACAGATTCTCGCCTTTGTATCGTTACATTAATCTCACGATACATCTCAGTTACTAAAAATCTAAAGGGCACGGAGACAGCATTGATCATCAGTCACAAGAAACCCCATCATAGAGTCACGGTGCAAACCATTTCCAGATGGTTAAGGGTGGTATTGGATGCGGCGGGGGTGGATACTAACATTTATAAATCTCACTCCACCAGGGCAGCATCCACCTCGGCGGCTAGAAGGATGGAAGTACCTTTGGATCACATCCTGGCCACAGCGGGTTGGAGGAACGAAAAGACCTTCCACCGCTTTTACTTTAAACCCGTGACCTCCCCTGATACTTTTGCAGGGAGGATTTTAAGTACTGCCAGATAGTACCCTTTTGGGACTATATTGTTTGGTATGAATAAATACCTGTTTTTGTTTTTCAGCCAGTGTCTTGTCTGAATTACGTTCATCCTCTTATCCCAACTTTAGCGGTGTGTGAGCATGGAGCTTCCAGGGCATGAAATCACAGAGCTTTGAAATCTTCACGTAGTCACTCACGTGACTCCGAAGTAAAATAGTAAGATTAAACGAGAACTTACCAGTTTGAAGTTTGATCTTTATTTTATGAGGAGTTACGATGAGGGATTACGTGCCCTCCGCTCCCAACCCTCTATTATAAAGATCACCTGGTATGGAAATTCTCTTTTTTATCTTACTATATTAGTCATTGTGACTGTTTGTTCTGTGATTTCACACCACTGCTTTGAAGAATGTCGCGCATGCGTGCTGGCGGGGTCTTCACGTAATCCCTCATCGTAACTCCTCATAAAATAAAGATCAAACTTCAAACTGGTAAGTTCTCGTTTAATCTTACTATTTACACACACTAATATAACTAGGTTCTATATCTAGATTAAAATTGAATCTTGGGCAAAACCAATGTGTTGAAGGAATTTGGCGGGGCAGGCAGCATCTGTGGAGGGAATAGATAAGCAACATTTCGTGTAGGGACCCTTCTTCAGATACACTTTGAAAACTAGTCACCTGGCAACATTGGAACTGCAATAACCAGAGCTAACATACAACACTGCTGTTAAAAATTACATTTATATTTTCTCCTCTGGTACATTTTTTCTGTGTGGTCTCTTTGGAACCAGGCAGACGGGTGATAGGTTTATTTGTTTAATAATACCCAAACACATAGTCATTGCAATTATTAGATTTATTTTAATCTTCTTTAATGTTTTTTAATTAAACTTTCCTGCACCTGGCAACTTTGTCATCACAAGAATGTGGAATCTGGAAGTAAAAGAAATAATTAATAATCCAAGGGTAATGAGAAGTACACCCCCCACATAAGACATACTGAGAAACATTAAAACATGCATTTAGACACACTAAAAATAACAAAAAGGGAGAAAGGACTAACAAGCTGCTGGCGAGGCAGCCACTCCAAGTTCGGATGGAAACTTTGCAATTGGGCAAGGCAATTATTTAGAACATTGAACAGTATAGCAGAAGAATGGGCTAATATTGTCTATGATGAACATGATGACTAGTTAAGGTTATTTTGTCTGCCTTGATCCATATTCCTCCATTCCCTGCACATCCATGTGGCTTTCCAAAAAGTTATTAAATGCCCAAGACAAAAAGAAAAGCTGGAATAACTCAGTAGGTCAGGAAGCATCTCTGGAGAAAAGGAATGGGTGATGTTTTGAGTCTGAAGAAGCTTCCCGACCTGAAACATCACTCATTCCTTTTCTCCAGTGATGCTGCTTGACCCACTGAGATACTCCAACTGTTCTGTCTGTCTTTGGTTTAAACCAGCGCCTGCAGTTCCTCCTTGCACTTATTAAATGCCCACTTTTGTATCTACGGCATCTCCCTGGTAACGTTTTCTGGGCAACCGCCTTGTATATAAAAAACACATCCCTTTTAAGCATAGCCCCTCTTATCTTAAAACCTTAAAGCCGCACCCTATTACAAACCTTAACAGTAGTTTTTATAGTCGGCACAACAGTCGTTATGTTTGGAGCAGCTTGATGTGCAGCTGCAAGGAAAACTGTGTGAGTAGGCACCACATCTCCCAGCGCAAGAGCTCATATCAACCCCTTGGCAACTGCAAGGACCGCCAGAGGTACCACCGTTAATGCCAATTATCTCCCCTGTCTTATAGTAACTGTCAGGAGCTTGAGCTGCAAGAGGGAGAGAAAGGTAGACGAGAGATGAGGAATCTTCACTCTGTAAAGCCCCTGTCCCACTGTACGAGGTAATTCAAGAGTTATCACGAGTTTTCCCCTGATTCGAACTCGGAGAATGTCCGTAGCGGGACCGTAGGAGTTCGTGGATGTCACGTAGCGGCGCGTACGATTAAAACGTTTTTTTTTGCTCGTGGACATTTTTCACAGTGTTGAAAAAACGTTACAAGTTTACCGGATTTCCCGAGTACCTACCGTTATTCGTACGAGCCACTACGAGACATCCACGAGCTCCTACGGACCTGCTACAGACATTCTCTGAGTTCGAATAAGGAGAAAACTCGGGGGAACTCTTGAATTATCTTGTATAGTGGGACAGGCCCTTAAGGATTATGCAGCAAACACTGAGAGTAAATTTCTGACTTTTCCATAAAGCCTGTCCACTCTCCCAGGTTTGGTCCCTGGTAGACACTTGCACTGAGAACATTGCCCAGTGCAACATACTGGCTGTGACGCTCACTCATCACCATGACAACTGATAAAGCTCTTCCCCAGCTATTAATAGCAGCAGCAAGAATTTATTCTGATCTTAACAACCTGAAATACATTTTATTAATAATTGCATTTACACTTTAAAAAGGGATAGAAAATAAAGAATGCCACTGAAACTGAGAAAGCTTCAAGTTTCAAATTATATCTAAGTTTCTCAAAAGTTTCAGTACCTAGTCCCACCTTCACCTTAGTAAATATACAATGAAAAACAACCCCTTTGGAGACACAAAAAAAAAACTACAAATGCTGGAACCGTGAGCAAAACACCAGGTGCCGGGGAAACTCAGTGGGTCAGGCAGCATTTGTGGAGGCAACAGACAGATAATGTTTAGTGTCGGAACCCTAGTTCAGACTAGATCCTTCTTCAACCTTAGGTCGGAAAAAGTGTTTTGACCATTGCCTGTCCATTCCCTCTACAGATATCTGACTAATGCACTGAGTTCCTCTAGCACTTTGTGTTTCACCCATTTGGGGATTTCTGTTTTTTGGGGATGTCTAATCGCAAATCAAATGACTAAACAGTTTATTTACATTCTATTTTTACATTTACTGATGTGTATCAAGTCTCCATGATCCTCATGGCAGCCTGGTTTATCTTATCAGAAATATTCCTTATGTCATATCCGTCCCACCTCGAATCTCTGCTACTTAAAACTACTTGTTTTCTCTCATTTCACTCAGTTTTGACTTTCATAATCTTTGCCGTGTAACATTAATTTTATTTTACTTCAAGCAGAAAGTGCCTGTCCTGCTGAGTTTTTCCCCTCGATCAGCATCCAGTTCCAATGCTGTCATTAAGAGGTAATGTTTATATACTTACGATCACGTTTCAGCTCAAGTTCAATGGGATAATGATCTGAGACATCTTTGACCTGAAAACAAAATTATATCGAAAGCTTATGTGTATTTATTACAAATTCTTAATTCTCACTTCTAATCACAGACCCACTATTGCTTCTGATGCATTCTGAATAAAGATGCAAAGATAGAGTCAGAATCCTGACATAAATCACACATGGATGAACAGTGGGAGATGTTTTTCAAGATGTTTTTCTATGGAGAACTAGCTTCTGAGAAAAGACCAATTGGGAACCTACATCCAACCCATGAAGACATTTGTCAGAGGGAGCTAGAGGCATCGGACATCAAGATGGACAATCAGGACGTAGCAATCTAGCATTACAGTCAGCGGAACAACAAATTCTGAAAAGGGAAGAGATGCAAAAGCTACAAGCAAACGGGGCTAAAAAGAAGGAATAAACATGTAGCTTAGCCTACCTAGAAATATACCAGATCCAATAGGGCTGCCATTCCCATCTTGGACTTTATATCCAATGGAAGGCACTACCTTGTGTACAAGGCCATCCTGTCTTAAGGAGCTTACACTGATATAATGCACCAAAATTGACTTCTTCAATCCGTGCCGTTGGTATTTCATTGGTTAATATTTTATAACTTAATGGATATGCAATATGATATATTAATAGATATGTGTATGAAAGCTGGGCCAAAGAGCGTGTTTCTGTTGTCTACAGCTCTATGTTGAGAGGAATTTCTCTTCCAGGTTAATAAACTTGATCAGCATTTTTCATTCTTACTGTCTCATATGGGAGGTCAAAAGCTTTCTGGAAATAGAAGACTTTCACTGAACCAGGAACCACGGTGTCAATAAGACGTTTCCCGGTCATCACAAACCTAAGGAATGAATACAATGTCACATCATATTCAGAAATGCAAAGCGATCTTTGAATAACTAAATACAGGCAATACAAATACTTGAATCTCTGTGTGTTCTAGACAGTACCTGTCATAGGCACAGTGTGTGTTTCTGCTAACAGTGGTGTCGACTTCATCTCCAATCAACCAATGGAATTGATTATATTGACGCAACCGTATGTTAGGCCAATCTTTGTCTGTGACGTAGTGACAAGCTGCGTTGTAATCTCCAAGGATCAGGATGTTCTGCAACAGCAATCAAGAGACAACAAAGTGCTTAGAGGTGCTGCTTGTCATCAATGAGCTAAATGCTATTGAGGAGTAGAAGTTACATGATCTGTATTACTGAACATGAGTGCAAATTACTTGTAATTTATTTCATTAAACTAAACATAAATTGTAAATTAAGAAAAAAACTTTCAAGAGGTATATTATTAAAAGCCAGGAGGGGGAGTTTCAAACTGTATTTAAAAAACTTAATTCTAGGAGATTAAAACTTAACTAGGGAGATCATGAAGAGTATATAGAAAGAAAATCTATGAAAGATCTTTGTGAAAAGGGAAGAGACTGTGTCCCACCTCAGCCTCTTTTCTAGCCTTCATCCAACCTACTACAATCAGTCTGAAGAAGATACCTGACCCGAAACATCGCCTATCCATGTCGACAACAAATGCTGTTTGAACTACTGAGTTACACCAGCACTTTGTGTTTTGCTCAGGATTTTTATCCCCCGTTTGACAAATTGATGCGCATCAATTCAACTTTCCTAGAACCTAGCATTTGTTTTTTAATTTGTTGCACGACAATTTAGTGAGTTTAATGGAGCAATGACAATGTTGTATGCCAGTTGTTTAAGAAGGAACTGCAGATGCTGGTACAATCAAAGGTAGACAAAAATGCTGGAGAAACTCAGCGGGTGAGGCAGCATCAATGGAGCAAAGGAATGGGTGACGTTTCAGGTCGAGACCCTTCTTCAGACTGATGAGGGGATGGGCGGGGGGGGCGGCGGGAAGAAGAAAGGAAGTGGCAGGGACAGTGGGCTGTGGGAGAGCTTGGAAGGGGAGGGGAAAGAGGGAGAAAGCAAGGACTACCTGAAATTAGCGAAGTCAATGTTCATACCGCTGGGCTGTAAACTATGTAAACTAATGATTTTTGCTGGTGTTCAGTCTTCCACGTGATGGAGCAGTGTGACATGGATCTGCGGCTACAGTTCACCAAATGTCAAACTTCTGTTCTGGGTTGAATGATAATAGAGATATAAAGCAGGACTCCACCATCCTCTTTGAGGATAAAGAAAATCTAAGCTGTACTTGGATCTGTATAATATACTTGTATGTTGGAAAGGGTGCAAAGGAGATCCATCTGCATGTTACTCTGACTTGCAGGCATGAGACTTGCAGGCGAGATGATGGATAGCCTGGAATGCAGGAGGCCGAGGGGCGGCCTCATTGAGGTAGCTGGCAGAGGCTCAGAGACATAGTGGATTGTAACCAAATTATTGCAAACCTACTGGGGAAATATAAATGACAGGGAAGAGGAAGCCAAAGAAAGTGCAGAGTAGAAAAAAGTGAGGTAGCAAGCTTGTTCACTATCAGCATGAATTAATTTTTTGAGCAGATGGAGTTGTGCTTCGTGCCATTATACTGAGTGCACATTTGCCACTAGGCTTTGTCGACCATACCTCTGTATTGAAGTGTTTTCTTGCATCAGCCCAAACATCATACAACGCATCAACCTCTCTGACTGCATAACTTGGACTGGTGTGGATGGCTGCCAGAACAAAGTCCTTCACAACTGTCAATACACATTGTGCCACATGTTATTAGGAAAGAGTTTGTGAAAGGTGCTTATTTCTTGCAATTCACTCAAGAAAAGTCAATGGTTTTCTCAAACAAAGAATCAAAGAAATGCTCAGTAAGCAGATGAGTAGATCTTACTTGTGGTGAGTGAGTGAAAGTGCACAATGAAGGGTTCACGCATGAAAGTGTCAGTCCCACACTGTTCACACCCATCGTCAAAGTGGTACCATCCAACCGGCTTCAGAATGTTCTCTCTGTCAGAATTAGAACCCAGAGAATAAACCTCATTGCGTTAAAGAATTACTGAACATTCAATTGACAATAAGGTGTGTGTGTTTTGGACGTGGTCTGAAGAGGTGTTTTTGAATGCTTCTGAATTCCGGCAGTTACAGTATAATACACATGCAATATATTGTAAGTTTACCACAGTGGATTCAACCAGAAACATTGACAGAATGTTTTAATGTTTTGTGAATCGTCATCAGAATTGACAGTCATTGAGTGCTGACAATGTCGTACATATTTACACAATAGGACAGACTTTATTACTCATTTTTAATTGCCCCTGAGAAGATGGTTGTGTATCCCCCTTCTTGGCAAAACAATGGCTTGCTTACAAGGCAATTAAAAATCAAACACACTGTTGTAGGGCTGGAATCCCATGTACGCTAGAGTAGTAAAATCATTTATGACTCAGATAGGTTTTTATAAGATCTGGTTGTTTGACATCCAATATTACTCATGCTATTTAAACATAGAAACATAGAAAAATAGGTGCAGGAGTAGGCCATTCGGCCCTTCGAGCCTGCACCGCCATTCAATGTGATCATGGCTGATCATCCAAATCAGTATCCCGTACCTGCCTTCTCTCCATACCCCCTGATCCCTTTAGCCACAAGTGCCACATCTAACGCCCTCTTAAATATAGCCAATGAACTGGCCTCAACTACCTTCTGTGGCAGAGAATTCCAGAGACTCACCACTCTCTGTGTAAAGAATGTTTTCCTCATCTCGGTCCTAAAGGACTTCCCCCTTATCCTTAGACTGTGACCCCTTGTTCTGGACTCCCCCAACATCGGGAACAATCTTCCAGCATCTAGCTTGTCCAACCCCTTAAGAAGATTTAAGATGATTTAAGATGATTCAATTCACCTGTTACCATGTTGAGAATTATATTTATGTCAATGACACATGTCTGCAGGGGGTGTTATCTCTGAAACAATCAAGTTTAATATTGGTACGATATGATTTTACTTGAAAATATTACAGCTGGAAGAACCATGATTCCAAACAATATGTAAACATTTTTAATGGTGTTTGTTATTGAGTAATATAGTACCAAAACAGGCTCTTGATCTGACCATCAGCTACTCATTTGTACTAAGTTTGTTGATATTAAAATGCCTTGGGAATTAGTTATTCCAAAACAATCTTCATCAAAAAAACAACCACACACAAGTGACTATTAATGAATAACATAATTACAAGGAAGAACACATGTTTTAAGTCTACTAAGGTCTTTTTTTAATTCTAAATTATCCCAAAGATGCAGTGACCATGTATTGATCCTAATTGAAATGGTGGCAGAGGAGAGCATTCATATGAACAGTGTTGATGCTCTCGAGAGATGATTAGATGTCAATTGAAGTGGAACTGGAAGGGAACAACAACATTTCGAATAACTGAGCAAATTACAATGTCACAGAGAAATTCTGAACTATGATCACTCCAGGGAGGTGGTGTTGACCAAGGTTTTCAGATGGAGGATATGGTCTATTTTTGTTTAACTTTGTATCTCTCTTCACATCTGCTGCCTGACCAGCTGAGTATTTCAAGCATTGTCTATTCAAATGTCAGATTTCCAGCTTTTCTCTAAGACAATAAATGCTGCAGATGCTGGAATCTGGAACAAAGCACAAAGTGCTGGAGGTACTCAGCAGGTCAGACAGCAGATGATGTTTCAGGTCAGATCTCTTCCAGAATATTTTCTGTTTTGTGTCTTTATCAGGATCATCGCTGAATATTTTGCATATCAATCATGAGCTGCCTTGCTTCAATTTCCTCAATGGAAGGAGGCCATTACTAGTGGGATGGAGGACCTAGCTTAGTTGAGAAAAAGTAACTATTTTGATAGAACAAATAAACAAATGCTAGCAACATGACCCATTTGCCAGGTTAGTTCCCACTTCCCATAACTAATAATCTGCCTAAACCCAGTTTCCATCAGTACAATGATGGGAGAATTGTTGATAAACTATTTGAACTAAAATAGACTTACTTGAAAATAAATGCATATTTTTCTCTATATGTACTATGTCCCAGGTAGTCAGAGATGATGTAATTGTAGTTCAGTTTGGTTGCACTGAAAAAATAAACATTTTATTAGACTTATTCAAATGAATCTACAAATAGAAAAGCATGCAATATGTGGTTAACACAAAAGATAAATAGTTTTAAAAGTGGGAGATAACATCTGAAAGATTCAAACTTTAGCTTAATTCTTGAAGAGAAGCTAAATTCTATCTTCAGTGGATGTTATTGGGTTCCGTTAAAATATTACTGGTGGTGTGGTGTAAAAGCCCAACGGAGAGTGGGGAGAGTTAATCAGATTACTTTCTGTTCAAAAGAGTAACATTTGATGTTGCACACATTTGCAATGTGTAGACTCGTTGATTAGAAGGAATCCTAATGGTCTACAAATTCTTTTTTTTAATTAAAAAAATATTTTTTATTAGAAACAATTGTACAAAGATAAAACATTCGGCATCTAAGATTATACAATTATTGTACAGCTTCATTTTTAACCTTAGAACCTGAAAATGAAAGAAGAAAAGAAAAAGAGAACAAGAGAGGGAAAAAGTGAGAAGTGAAAAGATAGCTCGAAAAAGCACAAAGAGCACAAATGGTCTACAAATTCAACTGCGCCGTAAAGGTTGCTCTAGCTGGGCATTGCAGTGGGATGAAACAGCGAGCCTTGGGTCCCAGGCACAAGTAATGGGGCACAACTGACTGGCTTCACAACACAGAAATGATTGAGTTTCTAAATATGCAAACCACCAAAGCATTCTAAGGTGGGATTAGAGGATCAAGATGGTAAATGGCATCGGTCAAATGGGCCTGTGCTCTCTCCCGTGTAATGAGGGAGTGCATGAGAGCCTGGTGGCAATGAATGGTTGGGGGTGATTATCCTTTGGTAATGGGGATGGCAAATTGGGAGATAGGGGTCTAGTGATGATAGTCAGTGAGACCAGCAGATCAAAAAATAGTTGTAGGCCAATCAATGCATCATAGCTTAATGGGTCAGCAAGAAGACTGATGGTAGGGCAGGTGTAGGAAAGGGTGAGAAAGGATCAGAGGTAAGACTTTCTGATGAGCAATTATATCTTTAGGAATGGCCTGTTGTCCCAGGCTAGCCCAAGTTTGTCTGCAATGCTCCAAGTGAGGAGACACAGTTGCTGGAATCTTGAGCAAAAATCAAAGTGCCGGATGAAGTCAGTGGGTCAGGAAGCATCTGCCTGCATCTATACATTGTAAGTGAATTGGTTGTAATCATGTATTGTCTTTCTGCTGACAGGTTAGCATGCAACAAAAAGTTTTTCACTGTACCTCAGTACATGTGACAATAAACTAAAATGAGCTGAACTGAGAGAGAAATGAACAGATTTTTCTTTTTTGGGTTGGAAACCTTCAGTTTGTAGAAGGATCTCGACCTGAAACAACCCCTGTCCATTTTCCTCCACAGATGCTGCCTGACCTGCTCCGTTCATCCGGCATTTTTTTAAACTTCAAAAGGAGGATTGTACTTGAAGCAGTGTCATCCCGTGCATCCCAATGAGAAAAATCTGCCAGGAACACATGGCAATTCACACCTGAAAAGTCCCAGTCAACTTTCCAGAGAGACACCAAATGAGCTGGAAATAGTTGTTCTCCCAGAAAAGGCAACATTTTGGTTACACAATGCTGAAGAAAATGAAGGGGGGGCATGGTGGTGAAGCCTTACAGCGACAGAGACTTTGATTCAATCCTGACTACACATGCTGTCTATACAGAGTTTAAGAAAGAACTGCAGATGCTGGAAAAATCGAAGGTAGACAAACATGCAAGAGAAACTCAGCGGGTGAGGCAGCATCTATGGAGTGAAGGAATAGGCGACGTTTCAGGTTGAGACCCTTCTTAGTCTGAAGAAGCGCCTCGACCCAAAACGTTGCTTATTCCTTCGCTCCATAGATGCTGCCTCACCCGCAGAGTTTCTCCAGCATTTTTGTCTATACAGAGTTTGTACATTCTCTCTGTTTCTTCGGCCCACACAGTCCAAAGACGTGCAGGTTTGTAGATTAATTGCTTTTGGCAAAAATTGTAAATTATGCCAAGTGCGTAGGATAGTTCAGTGTAGGGGTTGATTGCTGGTCGACGTGGGCTTGGTGAGTCAAAGAGCATGTTTCTGCGCAGTATCGTTAAAGTCTAAAGTCTAAAATGGCATTATGTGATAACATTTTTTTCAGCTAGTCTATCAAACCTTTAGCACCTGACTTTTAGGTTTTCACCAGAACTGTAGTCCCACCCATCCATCTTCTCTTCCCATTGGTTTTGAGTGCGATACACAAGAGGCACTGTGGAGATGGGGCTTGATAATTAAACTTTTCCAGATGTCACAGGCTAAATCAGCACAGCTTATCATTCACTTAAATATCAGCCTGCATTACACTAGTACAGAGCGAAAGCAGTGAATAAGGTTTCTCTTTACTTACTAATTCAGTTCTTTCACTAGATCTGTAACCGCTGAGCTATCTGAATCCATGACTTCTTCAATGGTGATGAGATCATACCTTTTTAAAATCTAATAAAAAAAAACAAATTAAGTGCTTGCTCAATGGGTTTCTACCATAAAATGTTTGCTTGAATTGTGCTTACCCGGATAAGAATGTCAAGAGTAACACGATCATCAACTTTCCTCTGACTAAATCTTTGGATGTTAAAAGATGCAATCTTAAGTCCCTGACTCCATTGCAGTAAGCAACCAAGCACAATGAACATCACACGAAGCTCCATGGTCTGAATGTTGGATTAAAAGAGAAATGGAAAATTAATTGAAATACATGCATAAAAATATAAATGGTTTAATCGAGCATGTAAAATACTCCAAAATGTTGCAAACCTGAAGTCTCAATAAAAAGTGCAGGAGACATTGAGTGCATCAAAGAATATTTGCAGTAAAAGAAAAGAGAGTTAATGACCCAGCAAAACACAAAGTGCTGGAAGAAATCAACAGGCCAGGCAGCAGCTGTGGAGGGAATGGACGGACGATGTTTTGGATTGGGATACTTTTTCAGATGGAATAGAGGGGGGGGGGGGGGGGTAGGGGGGAATGCTGAAGAAGAGAGGTAGAGGCATTACAAAGTCTGGCAAGTGATAGATGGAAGATAGACACAAAAAGCTGGAGTAACTCAGCAGGACAGGCAGCATCTCTGGAGAGAAGGAATGGGTGACGTTTTGGGTCGAGACCCTTCTTCCTGACCTGAAACGTCACCCATTCCTTCTCTCCAGAGATGCTGCCTGTCCCGCTGTGTTACTCCAGCTTTTTGTGTCTATCTTTGGTTTAACCAGCATCTACAGTTCCTTCCTACTCATGATAGAGGCAAGGCAAGGCAAGGCAAGTTTATTTATATAGCACCATTCATACAAGCTGCAATTCATAGTGCTTTACAAAAGAAACAAAAGAATAACATAGTTTAAAAAACATTGCAGAACCACAATACAACACAGGACAACAAAATAGCCAAAATCAAAAATTACATAACAAGCAATAAGCCAATTGCATGTATAGTAAAACAAAGTCACTAAAATATTAAAACGATTTTAAAAGCACATAAAAGGGTTAAGATTAGAAGATTAAGATTACCTGCATGTTGGGTTATGAAAAAGCTACAGTAAACAATAGTGTTTTTAGGCCTGATTTAAATGAGCTTACAGTCTGTGCACACCTCAGGTGTTTTCGGGAGCTTGTTCCACAGGTGTGGAGCATAAAGACTGAACGCTGCTTCAGCCTTTTTAGTTCTGACCCTGGGAACACAGAGTAAACCTGTCCCTGAAGACCTGAGGAGTCTAGGTGCCTCATATACAACAAGAAGGTCAGAGATGTATTTTGGACCCAGACCATTCAGTGCCTTGTAAGCCAGTAACAGAATTTTAAAATCTATCCTTTTACACACAGGGAGTCAGTGCAAAGATTTAAGGACAGGTGTAATGTGGTCCATTTTCTTGCTGTTGGTCAAGACTCTGGCAGCGGCATTCTGGATAAGCTGCAGTTGTTTAATTGATTTTTTATTAAGACCTGTAAAGATACCATTACAATAATCTAACCTACTGAAGATATATGCATGAACAAGTTTTTCAGTATCTTCTTTGGACAGAAATCCCTTGATTCTTGCAATGTTTTTTAGATGGTAGTAGGCAGATTTGGTAATGGTCTTTATATGGCTGTTAAAATTCAAATCCGAGTCCATAACTACACCAAGGTTTCTGGCTTTGTTTGGGGTTTTCAGTGCAATTGAGTCAAGTTGAGCACTTATTTCTAGCCTTGTATTTTTGGGACCAAGGACAATAATTTCTGTCTTATTTGCATTTAGCTGGAGGAAATTCTGGTTCATCCACTCATTGATTTGTTTGACACACTGACTCAGTGAGTGTAGGGGACTATGGTCATGCGGTGACACTGCGATATAAAGTTGTGTGTCATCGGCATAAGTATGGTAGGATATGTTAAAATACTCTATGATCTGAGCTAGGGGGAGCATGTAAATATTGAACAAGATGAGTCCAAGAATGGAACCCTGGGGAACCCCGCATGTGAGTTTTGTATGTTCTGATTCATAATTACCAAGGGAAACAAAATAATCCCGATCTTTCAAGTAGGATTTGAACCAGTCCAGCACAGAACCAGAGAGTCCTACCCACTTCTCCAGTCTGTCAAGCAGTATGTTATGGTCCACCATATCAAAAGCAGCACTGAGATCTAGAAGTACCAAAACTGAAGCTTTTGATGCATCACTGTTTAGATGTATGTCGTTTAGGACCTTAGTAAGTGCAGTCTCAGTGCTGTGATGTGGCCGAAATCCCGACTGGAAAACATTAAAAATATTGTTTTGGATCATAAAGCTGTAAATTTGTTTATAAACTACCCTTTCAATGATCTTTGCCAGAAATGCTAAATTAGATATGGACCTGTAGCTGCTCATAGCTGAGGCATCCAGATTTGGCTTCTTCAATAGGGGCTTGATCACTGCAGTTTTTAAGGCTTTGGGAAAATGCCCCAATCGAAGGAAAGTGTTTACTATGTTCAGCAATTCTGGTGCAACACTGTTAAAAATATTTTTAAAGAAGCTTGTGGGCAGCAGCTCAAGACAGCAGGTAGTGGACTTTAGCTGAACAGTTTCAGTCAGGGATGCACAATCTAAAAGTTCAAAATGTTGTAGATTCATTAGTGAATCTGGAGGCATAAGTGACAAAGCCATGTTCCCTGGGGTGGTGCTACACATTGTTTGTCTTATCTTCAGAATTTTATCAGTGAAGAAATCTGCAAAGTCATTACACGACTTGCTGGACAGGATCTCAGGAGGGACTGATGACGAGGGGGTTGTCAGTCTATCGACAACAGCAAACAATGTGCGGGAATTATTATTTTTGTTGATAACCTCTGGGAAAAAGGACTGCCTTGCCCCTTTCAATTCCTGATTATAGATACGGAGACTGTCTTTATAGATGTCGTAGTGGACCTGTAGTTTGGTTTTTCGCCACCTACGTTCGGCCTGTCTACACTTTGTTCTTTGGGATCTCACTGCTGTGGCATTTCTCCATGGTGACTTTTTCCTTCCAGATAAAACCTTGGTCTACAGGGTACAGGTGAAGGGCAGATGGGTGGAGTAAGTGACAAGGGCTGGAGATGAAACGGATATAGAAGGTTATCAGGTAAGTGTAGAGGGAAGGGGAAAGAGAGAGAAAATGAAAAGGAAAGGGGTGACTAATGACTCATTTTGGGCTGATTCTGCAGCTGTGTACCCATAAACAATCATTGACTATCAGACATCAGTATGCCTTTGACTTGCATGGATTCATGAGCAAGTGCTGAAGTCTGAGCAAAGCTGGAACTCAAATGTTAACATGCCTGACCACCCGCTTTCCACTAACTGCTCCGCTCCCACACCCATCTCTGAGTCTAGTAGCACAGCACTAACTTCCTGATGTTAGTCCTTACAGTATATCCACCCCCTCAGCTACGTTAAGGAGGGGTTGCAGATTGACCTTGACTCCTCGGAGCAGATTTGATGGACCAACTGGCCTAAATCAGCTCCTATGTCTTAGGATGTTTCCGTTTTAAAGGGCTTACCAATCAAGTGACAAAAGATAAACAAATGTAAGTAATTTAATTTACTTTATTGAACATTTAAAATGCAGGCTACCCTGCGTTATTGCTGTTTCGATGACAGAAATTTACCCCTGCAGAATTCACAAATTGCAAGCCAAAAGAGACTAAAAGGCAATAAAATCCCAATAATCTCTAGCTCACTGAAGAAATTGAATGAAATTTACCTTCACAGAATCTATGTGAAAAGTTAAATTAATAAACATTAAATGTGTTTTTTTTTTACACCTGTTTAATGATGCATACATCGGTAATGTGGCCTTGTATTACAGAAAATCATGATACTGACTGTTTTCTAGGAATGCTACCCTCTTAGTATGTGTATTTGCTATCACTTTCAGCGTGTAGAGCCATACAGCACAAAAACAGGTCATTCAGCCCAACTCATCCATGCTGTGATTTCATAAATTTAATATCTTTTATCTTCCAAATATTTGAATAAATTTGAACATATTTTGGTACATATCCTCTTTGATCGGCGACATTTAAAAAGCAGTTCCAAATGCTTTGACAGTTATGAGTTGTGAATGGACATAATAGAATCACAGTATTTGCACCTGAGACCTATATTTAATATCCTGGTCATGGAAAGATTTAAACTGCAATTTAGTATTGTGAGGTTACATGTTACATGAAATAAGATCTAGTTGTAATTTCCAAACCTAGATGTTGGAACAATGACTGGTTTGATTCTACAAACAATGTTTCTTTCTTTCAACTTGTTTCTTTGGCAAGAGCCTTAAGAAAAATTATTGGCACTTCCAAAATAAAAGAAAGCCAGGGTAAAAAAAGGTCCCAAACAGACAGAATTTTTAATGAGGAATCGGAATGGCAGAGGAATTAAACACATTTCTAACCCGAGAAATGAAAGAACTGAAGAATTTAGAATGAATTATAAAAACGTACTAGAGAAATTGATGAGACTAAAAGGCAAAAAAATCCCAATATCTAGCTAATAAGTAGCTAATGAAAAAGGGTATATTCTGATTATCATCTACCAAAATTCCATCATCTGGAATTTTTCCCATGGTTTTGCAAATGTGACCCAACTTTTAAGGAAGGGACTAACCAACAAATCAGCCAACGTCAATAGCTGGGAAAATGATGGAAACTAAAATGAAGGATGTGGTCACAGAACACCTTAAAACATATAGGAATAAACCATTGGATGTGGAGTACTTGAAGTTTTTATCAAGATTTAAATAGATTCCACAGAGGAGGTTAGATTGCAAGATGAGAGCACATGAATTCTTAGAAATGTACCTAGAAATGGACTGAGAATTGGTTATTGGGCAGAATGCAACACGTGAGAACGAAGGTATCTTTCTCAGGTTGACAAATTTTGACTTGCGGGGAATCTCAGGCTTTTTAATGCTTGGGCCTTGCTATTCATAATCAACTGGCCCAATTGTCAGATTTCCAAGTTGGTTTATGAGCAATAGTGGTGATGTAGTTTAAGTTGCTTTTCTGCCCAAAAGCAAAGTTTGAAAGTTTAAATTTGAAAGTTATTGATATGAATAACAGGTCACTATTTTATCTGTCTTCTCTTCAATTTAGCACAATTGATCTGACGTTTATTGTCCAAATAACTATCAAGGATATTCCTTGTTCTGATTTTCTGGTGGCTTCAAGAACAACGATGGGCATCTTTAGGAAGAAAATATTTTTTAACTGAAATATTGCACAAAGGAAATACACATCAATTTGCACTCCAAATGGGCATCCACGATGTTCCTCTAGATACGTGACTTTCAATCATTTTGAGCTAACATAGTGAAAAGTATCTCACCATGCTGTTTCAAAAGACAGTAGAGCAGCAAATGTGGATAATTCACAAATTGATTCACAATTAATCATTTTACAATAAAAGTCTACACAATTGTTACTATTAAATGAGGAGTAATACAAAAAATATAATCTATTAATATTATTTACAAAATTGAATTTGAACTAAACTTTGCAATTCCTACAGTAGCAATATCAGCATTTTTACATCAGAAAATAGGAGTAATCTTAGAAAAGGTGCAGAACACAAATGTGCAAATCAGATGTACTGTACCTGTAGATTAAACTCAGTTCCACTGTAAAGTACTTCAAAGTAATGGGACTACAGGCAGTGTGTGTTTTTCAGCTGCTAATATACACTTTGGCTAGATAAACATTATTGATCGGTTTCTCTAGGACGGGGGAAAAATTCTGTTGAACTCACCTGCTTTTAGACTTCAGCCTGCTGTGAATGAGCACCTGTGTTCATGTGTTAACAACTGTAGGATTGAGGTGGGAATGTTTTCCTAGAAAAACGCATGTCTCCAACTGCTCGCTGATAAAATGTTTGAACTTAGATATGTTAATAACACACTAACAAATGGACTATATTCTGTTTACAGACTTTATAGAACCAGATAGATTTAATTTGCCCTGTCGTGTTTAATAAAAATATACAAATAATAAGTATTTTCGACTTTCAGAAGCAGGGTCTCGACCCGAAACGTCAACCATTCTTTCTCTCTGGTGATGCTGCCTGTCCCATTGAGTTACTCCAGCATTTCATGTCTACCATCGATTTTACCAGCATCTGCAGTTCTTTCCTACACGAAAAAATATGTATGGTTAGTTACATAAACGTTGCTGATTCCAAAAATATTTGTCTAAGTATGCTGCTCTTCATTTGCTGGTTCAAATGATAAGGATTCAGAGGCCTCCTGAAAAGATTTACGAGGATGTTGCCAGAACCCGAGGGCCTGAACTACAGAGAAGTGAACAAGCTAGGAACTTATTCCTTGGAGCCCAAGAGACGGAGGGGTGATCTTATAGAGGTGTATAGAAACATGAGTGGAATAGATAGGGTAAATGCACAGTCTTTTCCCCAAGGTAGTGGAATCAAGAACCAGGGGTAATAACTTTAAGGTGAGAGGGGAAAAATTTAAAAGGATCCTGAAGACCAAATTTTTCACACAGAGGGCAGCGAGAAAATGGAACGAGGAAATAGTTGAGGCAAATACAATGACAACATTTAAAAGATAATTTGACACTGTTGCCAGAAAAGAGTTAGAGGGATAAAGGCCAAATGCAGGTAAATGGGATTAGCTTAGATGGAGCATCTTAGTTGGATCGGATGAATAGGGCTGAAGGCATGTTTCCATGCTGTATGGCTCCAAACTCTGAAAAAGTTGGAGCATAGAAGTAATCAACAAACGTGGCAGTTTTTACTGGTGTGCTGCTGGTGCGGAGAGTTAGCAGCATCAGATTCCTCGGTGTTAACATCTCGTATGATCTGTCCTGGACCCAGCACAGATGTACTCACAGAGAATGTTTGCCACATCTCTACCTTCCTAGAAGTTACAAAAATTGGTATGTCTCTGAATACGCTAACAAGCTTTTACGGATACACGGCACAAAGTAAGCCGACAGCTGGCATCACAGCCTGGTATGGCAATCCCAACGCACAGGAATGCAAAATGCTGTACAGAGTGATGGACTCAGCCCAGTCCATCGCAGGCACAGCCCTCCCCAATATTGTGAGCGTCTGCATGCTACTTTCCTACAACTATCAGGTTCTTGAATCACGCTACACAAACCTAACCCTACCTCAGCAATGGGAACACTATGACCCACCTCTTGCACTATTATGGTTCTATTTTTCTTTTTCTAATTTCAAATAAAATTCCAAAAAGGAGACAGTGAAAATATATCAAGACAATCGTGCATTAGTGCTTTCTTTCCAGTCTTTTCTTCAATTTTTGTTTGTTTGTCTGGGTCTATGTGTCTGTGATGCTGTTGCAAGCAAGATTTTCTTTGAACCTGTGCCTTGTGCAACTCGTACATATGGCAATACACTTTAACTTGAGAAGAGGATAAAAAAGAGAAAGAGCCATAGATACAATTTGATCACTGAACAACTTCACAAAATTCCCTATCAATTATGTAACCTAATGACAGATATTGTGCACCATAGTAGTTAATAGACTGGATGAAGAATTCAGAACCCTGGTCTAATCAGGAGAATTTAAATTAGTTAATTAATTCAGGTGGCAAGGTGGTGCAGTGGTGGAGTTGCTGCCTTACAGCGCTTACAGTACAGGAGACCCAGGTTCGATCCTGACAATGGGTGCTGCCTGTATGGAGTTTGTACGTTCTTCCCGTGACCGCGTGGGTTTTCTCTGAGATCTTTGGTTTCCTCCCACACTCCAAAGATGTACAGGTTTGTCGGTTAATTGGCTTGGTATAAATGTAAATTGTCCACACAGCGTTGACCACTTTGATTCTTGAGAGGCCTCACTCTCTCTTTCTTGTTACCTTTGTTCCCTTTATGTACATAAAATCCCTTGGGATTATCCTTAATGCTATCTGCCAGAGCTATCTCCTGTTCCCTTTTTGCCCTTCTGATTTCTTTTTTTAGTTTGCTCCTTAGTTCCTGAAGCACCTGCAGGGATACACTTGATCCCAGCTGCCTATACCTGTCCCATGCCTATTTCTTATTCTTGATCTCAAATTCCCTCATAATCCAATCTTTTTTATGTTTGCCCGCCTTGCCCTTCACTTTAATACATGTGCATGTCCTGTGCTCTTGTCAGCAAAGTTTTAAAAATATCACAATTTCCTGACGTTCCTTTTCCTTCAATCTACTCCAATCAACTTGAGCAAGTCCCTCTCTCATACCATCAAAGATGTCCTTCTCCAACTTAACATTTGAACTTGTGGACTCTCTGTGCCCCTATCCATATCTATCTTAAACCTAATCGAACAATGGTCGCTGGTCCCAAAAGGCTAATCCACAAACACTTGCCCCTCCTAATTTCCCAAGACTAGATCAAGTGTTGCTCTCTCCTGTGTGTGTGCCTCTACATATTGCCGGAGAAAACTCTCCTGAACACTTTTGGCAAATTGCACCCCATCAAAACCTTTCACACTATTATATTCCCAGTAAATATTTGGAAAGTTAAAATCCACTACTACTGTTAAGGTTTGTTTTTACTTAAAACAGATGAAAACATTATAATTAATAATAAAGCATTACAATCTTTATTTCGCCAGGCAGTTATTTTACCCAGCAACTCTCACAGTATGTAACATACAGACTATAGTGTCACTCTATCCCCACATAAAGAGGTAATGTTCAATCAGATATATTTATACCCCAATAATCAGCAATTCAGCAATTCTTTATCTTACTGTGTGGTGTTCGCACATTTTCCATGTGACCATGTGGGTTCCCCCAAGTGCTATGCTTTCCTCCCTCATTCCAAAGATATGTGGGTATGTTGGTTAATTAGTTGGTTCTTGATTCCCCTACTCTGGATAAAAGACACATGCATTTACTCTATTCGCCTCATGATCTTATACACCTCTACCGGATCATGTCTCATCCTCCTGCAGTCCTAGTTTGTCCAACTTCTCCCTACGGCTCAGGCCCTGAAGTTCTGGCAATATCCTCGTAAATCTTCTCTGCACTCTTTCCTGCTTAACCACATCACTCCTATGGCAGGGTGACCAAAACTGAACACAATAATCCAAATGCGGCCTTACCAACATCTTGTACAACTGTAACATAACTTCCCAACTTTTAAACTCAATAGCTTGACTGATGAAGGCCAATGCACCAGAAGCCTTTTTGATCACCCTTCTAACTGTGACACCACTTTCAAGGAATTATGTACCTGCATTCCCAAATCCCTCTACTCTAAAGCACTCCCCAGGGCCCTGCATTCACTGTGAAGGTCCTGCCCTGGTTTGACTTCCCAAAATGCAATACCCCACACGTATCTGCATTAAACCTCATTGATCTGTCCTCAGCCTACTTGCCCAACCAATCAAGATTTTGCTGTAATTTTTGATAACCATCTTTCCTATCTACATTACAACCCACTTTAGTTTTATCTGCAAACTTATTAATCATGCTCGGTGCTGGGACTGCAGCTATTTACAATATACATAAATGATTTGGCTGAAGGGATTCAAAGTAACATTAGCAAATTTGCAGATGACACAAAGCTGGGTGGCAGTGTGAACTGTGAGGAGGATGCTATGGGAATGCAGGGTGACTTGGACAGGTTGGGGGAGTGGGCAGATGCATGGCAGATGAAGTTTAATGCAGATAAATGTGAGGTTATCCACTTTGGTAGCAAAAACAGGAAGGCAGATTACTATCTAAATGGCGTCAAGTTGGGAAAAGGGGAAGTATAACGGGATTTGGGGGTCCTTGTACATCAGAAAGTAAGCATGCAGGTACAGCAGACAGTGAAGAAAGCGAATGGCATCTTGGCCTTTATAACAAGAGGAATCGAATATAGGAGCAAAGAGGTCCTTCTGCAGTTGTACAGAGCCCTAGTGAGACCACACCTGGAGTATTGTGTGCAGTTTTGGTCCCCTATTTTGAGGAAGGACATTCTTGCTATTGAGGGAGTGCAGCGTAGGTTTACAAGGTTAATTCCCGGGATTGTGGGACTGCGATATGTTGAGAGAATGGAGCAGCTGGGCTTGTACACCCTTGTGTGGCTTAGGTCCCAAAATGAAAGCGAGAAGCCAGGTGTTTCGTGAAGTACCTTTTATTATGTCCTTCCAGGTAGCAAGGAAGTCCACAAGAGGAAGATGGCACACAAACACTTGCCTTTAATCCCTCTGGTTAACGGCCGCCTCTGGACTGAACCATTCCCGTGTCGAGGGGTTTGAAAGTTTGGATGGCCCGACCCATGGAAGCCGCCACAGGACCCCTCCCCCAGAACCTGAGGCACAAAACGCACCGGCGGGTGCACAACCCGGCCGGACCGCGTGTGGAAGTCAGTCGACCGAGGGGCTGGCAGACGCACAGGTGGAGGGACAGGTCATGGGACCGGCGGGAGGACAGGTGGAGTGACAGGCGGAGGGAGCCGTGAAGGGGGGTGCCCTCGAGGCCGAGGTCGAGCAACCAACACTGGCTGGTCAATGTCCAGATGTGCCGGCTTCAACCGGTCAATCGACACGGCCTCCGGCCGGCCCCCCATGTCCAACACAAAAGGTCGTCTGCCCGTGTTCCAGCACCCGGAATCGGCCCTCATACGGCCTCTGGAGTGGCGTCCGGTGTGCATCACAACGCAGGAAAACGTAGGGGCAGTCCCGGAGGGCTGATGGCATGTGCGGGCAAAATGTCCTATGGCGGGACGGGTGCGAGCCTGCCAACTCGCTCACGAAGGTGCTTTAGGGTGGATGAGGGCGTTCCCTGCTGCCCCGACACCGACGGCACGAACTCCCCGGGCACCGTGAGTGGCAACCCATAAACAAGCTCCGCCTAGGATGAGGCCAAGTCCTCTTTAGGAGCAGTCCGGGTGCCCAGCAAGACCCACGGCAACTCGTCCATCCAGTCCGGGCCTGAGAGTCGCACCTTCAGCGCTGCCTTGAGCTGCCGGTGGAACCTCTCCACCAGTCCGTTAGCTTGAGGGTGATAAGCCGCGGTGTGGTGCAGCCGCACCCCCAGCAAGCGAGCCATGTCTGACCACAGCTCGGAGGTGAACAGTGGCCCCCGGTCCGAGGAGATGTGCGCCGGCACCCCAAAGCGAGCAATCCAGTGCGCGGACAATGCATGAGCGCACGTAACTGTTGACGTGTTTGCCAAGGGAATGGCCTCCGGCCACCGCGTAAAGCGGTCCACTATAGTGAGGAGGTGGGTGATGCCTCGGGACGGCGGGAGAGGCCCCACAAAGTCCATGTGGAGATGGTCGAATCGCCGGTGAGGTAGGCCGAACTCCTGGAGGGGCGCCCGGACATGGTGCTGGATCTTTGCCGTCAGGCATGGAATGCAGGTGCGGGCCCAGTGGCCAACCTGTTTGCGCAGACCATGCCACATAAGCCGAGCAGCCACCAGTGCCGTCGTTGCTCGGATTAATGGGTGAGCCAGCCCGTGGATAACATCAAAAACCCTCCGGTGCCAGACGGCAGGGATGATGGGGCGTGGCTGACCGGACGACACATCGCACAGGATCGTCACCGCTCCAGGACCGAGAGGGACATCCTCGAGACGAAGGCCGGAGATGGCAATCCGGTAGGCCGGCATCTCTCCGTCCGTGAGCTGCACCTCCTCCAGGGCAGAATAGTCAATTCCGGGTGCCAACTCGAACACGGCGTCGATGGCGGGGCGGGACAATGCGTCAGCCACCCGGTTCTCTTTCCGCTCAAAGTAACGGATGGATGTGGTGTACTCGGAAATATATGCTAACTGCCGCTGCTGTTGTGCGGACCAGGGGTCCGAAACCTTCGCCAGGTCGAAAGTGAGCGGCTTGTGGTCTGTGTAGGCGGTGATCGGGCGGCACTTCTGGGAAGTAGCGGAAGTGGCGCACTGCCAGGTACAGAGCCAGGAGCTCCCGATCGAACGCGCTGTATTTGGTCTGAGCGCGGTTCAGGTGCCAGCTGAAGAAGGCCAGAGGCCGCCAACCTCTGTCCGTCAGTTGTTCCAGCACGGCACCAACCGCCGACTCCGAGGCATCCACCATGAGAACAGTCGGGGCATCTTCCCTCGGGTGCACTAGCAACACAGCCTCCTTCGCGCCGTCAAATGCTTTCACTGCCTCGTTGGTCCACTCGATGTTCTTATGCTGCCCACCTGCCAGAAGTTGGTACAGCGGCCGCATGACGTGGGCCGCGGATGGCACAAAACAATGATAAAATGCAACCATCCCGACAAACTCCTGCAGGCTGCGCACCGTGTATGGACGGGGAAACCGGCGGATGGCGTTGACCCTGTCCGGCAGGGGGACCACGTCTTGCGAAGTCACGCGGTGGCCGAGAAAGTCGATTTTGGTTAACCCAAAACGGCACTTGGCGAGGTTGACAGCCAAGCCATGCTCGCTGAGCCACTGACAGAGCTGCCGGAGGTGGGTGCAGTACTCCTGATGCGAGCAGCTGACCACCAGGCTGTCATTGAGGTAGACGAAAACGAACTTGGGGCCACGACACATCCCATCCATCAAGCGTTGGAATGCCTGCGCAGCGTTCTTGAGGCTGTACGGCATCCGTACGAATTCATACAGGCCGAACGGCATGATAATTGCCGTCTTGGGTACATCCTCCGGGTGGACCGGGATCTGGTAATAACCCCGTATCAGATCCACTTTGGAGAATATAGTAGCCCTGGCCAAATGGGCGGTGAAGTCCTGGATGTGGGATACGGGGTATCGATCTGCGGTTGTTATGGCATTCAGCCGCCGATAATCCCCGCAAGGTCGCCAGCCCCCACTTGCCTTATGGACCATGTGGAGTGGGGACGCCCATGGGCTGCTTGAAGGGCAGACGATCCTCAAGGACTCCATTGTGCGGAATTCCTGCCATGCCAGACGTAGATTATCCGGTGGCAGTCAGCATGCTCATGCATGGAGAGGTGGGCCGGTAGTTTGTATGAAGTGGACCACCCCATGACTGGGGGTCAATGACCGAAACTGGGGGGTCAGGATATCTGCGAACGCGGCCAAGATCCGAGCGAAGCGGGACTCCACGGACGACAGGGGCCGTCCCACCTCATCCAATCGTAGTGTGATCAGCTCCATCGTGGCGGCGTGGACCAAGCGCTAATGCCTGACATCCACCAGGAGGGAATGCGCCCGGAGGAAGTCGGCACCGAGCAATGGCTGGGAGATGTCAGCAATGGTGAACCGCCATGAGAAATGGCAGGAGCCGAACACGATCGGGACCATGCGAACCCCATATGTGCAGATGGGGCTGCCATTCGCCGCGGTGAGGATGGGCCCCCACTTACCGGAGCGAATGTCGGCCAGCGATGGGGGCAGGATGCTCAGCTCTGCCCCAGTATCAATGAGGAAGCGGGTCCTGGAGCGCCGATCCCAGGCGGAGAGGCAGGGAATCTGGTTGGCAGCCGGCTCAGGCATTTCCCGGGAACATGCACGGTTGGCGGCATTGCCGTGCTGCAGCACCCCACCGCTGGTGGTAATAGCACCAGCGCCTCCTGCTGGTGGCGCTTGCAGCTTGCTGGCACTGGACTGCAGGTGCCATACCCGACTCGGCCGCGGGGGGGGGGGCGATCTAACCGGCCTCCGGGATGCAGCTGCAACTCCTTCCACAGCTCCCCTGCCCCACCGGAGGAAATCGGGAGCTGCCGCAGTGACATCATCAGACATGTTGACGTCATCAGGGCACCCTGTCCACAGCGCGTCACCGTGCCTGCCGACGGCCAGCACGTTGACGTCATCAGGGCGCGCCATCCACAATGGGTCGGCGCGCCTACCAAGGGCCCTGATGTCGGTGAATGAGGCATCCGTTAGCTGAAGAAGGATGTAGGCCGGCAGCAGATGGAGGTATGTATATTCAAACATTAGGCATGGCGTGCGCCCATCCAAAAGCGCGACCATCTCTTTTAGGAGGCTCGATGGCTGCCGGTCGCCTAGGCCCATCCATATGAAGGAGCCTAGCAGCATGCTCCATCCTGCTGAGCCCATAAATCTGCAGTGGGAGATCCTTAAGGCCACGGTATTTCTCGGTGGCCGGGGGGGGGGGGGGGGGGGCGGCGAGGAAGTCTGTGACCTCTCCAACCGTGTCCTGGTCGAGGGCCCCCACCAGCTAATAAAAATGGGTGTCATCGACTGTGTTGCCCCACAGGTTGAATTGGGCCTCCGCTTGCTCAAACCAGATGTGTGACCGGGCGGTCCAGAATGTGGGTAATTTCACCGAGACCGTGTCCAGAGACAGGGCCGAGTCGGCATTTGAGGAGGAAGGACGGGCTTTATTCTCCATCATGATGACAATAGAGCGTCAGGGGTCACCAATGTGGGGCGCAGGTCCCGAAATGAAAGCGAGAAGCCAGGTGTTTCGGGAAGTACCTTTTATCATGTCGTTCCAGGTAGTAAGGAAGTCCACGAGAGCAAGAGGGCACCCAAACCCTTGCCTTTAATCCCTCTGGTTAAGGGCCGCCTCTGGACTGAACCATTCCCGTGCCGAAGGGTTTGACAGTTAGGATGGCCCGACCCTTGGGAGCCGCCACACTCTGGAGTTTAGAAGGATGAGAGGAAATCTCATTGAAACATATAAGATTGTTAAGGGCTTGGACACACTAGAGGCAGGAAACATGTTCCCGATGTTGGGGGAGTCCAGAACCAGGGACCACAGTTTAAGAATAAGGAGTAAGCCATTTAGAACGGAGAAGAGGAAACACTTTTTCTCACAGAGAGTGGTGAGTCTGTGGAATTCTCTGCCTCAGAGGGTGGTGGAGGCAAGTTCTCTGGATGTTTTCAAGAGAGAGCTGGATAGGGCTCTTAAAAATAGCGGAGTCAGGGGATATGGGGAGAATGCAGGAACGGGGTACTGATTGGGGATGATCAGCCATGATCACATTGAATGGCTCGAAGGGCCAAATGGCCTACTCCTGCACCTATTTTCTATTGCACAATACAAGGGAAACTACACAAGCGAGGGGGCTGTGGGGGAAAGGATGGGAGGAAAATGGGCAGAAACAGATAGATTAAGCAGGGGGAAAACATTAAAAAATAAAATTAACTAAAATATGTGAAGTGATAGATTAGCTATATCACACACTGTTCCCCTACAACACATATTACACTGCGAGATGCATAACGGAAGTCGCGTTTTGCATTGAAAGATTGCGGCCGTGACGCTCCGATACGTGCTACACCTCAGTACATCGGGTACTGCAGGAGTCGAGTACGTTGCTCCGCTCGATCATCTTTGCTCTGGCCTGTCAAACATTAAACCGGGAGCGCGCACGCGCATGCGCACGGGCATGTTCCGCCCCGCCCATCTATGGGCGTGTACCGTCGGTACTGGAGCCAACCAGCGAGCGCGGCCGTGTGACTGACGCGCCGCCTACCCAATGGCGGGGAGGGTGTTCAGTGACGGAGGCGCTGGCGGCGGATGGCGATGGCGGCGGGTTTGAACGCGGAGCAGTTGGGATGGCGGCTGTTGCGGAGACTGACGGTGAGGGCAGGGATTGGCGCCATCAACCTGTGGGTGGGCGGGGAAAGAGGGAAGGCCGGGGCGGCGGCAGCGGCAGCGGCAGCAGCAGCACCACAGGGCAGGGGTGCAGCGTCCAGCGGCGGGAGGGAGGGAGGAAGGCCCAGCGCTGGTCCCATCCCGCCCCCGCCCCCGCCCCCCCCCACCGCTCATCGGGAGTACCCCTCCCTCCCCCCCCCCCCCAGTCGTGTGACCCAACCCCAGTCCGCCCCCCCCCCAGTCCCGTGTCCCATCCCCCCCCCAGTCCCGTGTCCCATCCCCCCCAGTCCCGTGTCCCATCCCCCCCAGTCCCGTGACCCACCCCCCCCCCAGTCCCGTGACCCATCCCCCCCCCAGTCCCGTGTCCCATCCCCCCCCAGTCCCGTGACCCATCCCCCCCCCAGTCCCGTGACCCATCCCCCCCAGTCCCGTGTCCCATCCCCCCCCCCAGTCCCGTGTCCCAACCCCCCCCAGTCCCGTGTCCCATCCCCCCCAGTCCCGTGTCCCACCCCCCCCAGTCCCGTGTCCCATCCCCCCCCCAGTCCCGTGTCCCCCCCCCAGTCCCGTGTCCCAACCCCCCCCAGTCCCGTGTCCCATCCCCCCCCAGTCCTGTGTCCCAACCCCCCCCCAGTCCCGTGACCCATCCCCCCCTCAGTCCCGTGTCCCATCCCCCCCCCCCAGTCCCGTGTCCCATCTCCCCCCCCAGTCCCGTGCCCCAACCACCCCCCCCAGTCCCGTGTCCCATCCCCCCCCAGTCCCGTGTCCCAACCACCCCCCCCCCAGTCCCGTGTCCCCACCCCCCCAGTCCTGTGTCCCAACCCCCCCCAGTCCCGTGTCCCATCCCCCCCCCAGTCCCGTGACCCATCCCCCCCCCCAGTCCCGTGTCCCATCCCCCCCCGTCCCGTGACCCATCCCCCCCCCCAGTCCCGTGTCCCATCCCCCCCCAGTCCCGTGCCCCAACCACCCCCCCCAGTCCCGTGTCCCATCCCCCCCCCAGTCCCGTGTCCCCACCCCCCCAGTCCCGTGTCCCCACCCCCCCAGTCCTGTGTCCCAACCCCCCCCCAGTCCCGTGTCCCATCCCCCCCCCCCAGTCCCGTGTCCCAACCATCCCCCCCCAGTCCGGTGTCCCCACCCGCCCAGTCCTGTGTCCCAACCCCCAGTCCCGTGTCCCATCCCCCCCCCAGTCCCGTGTCCCATCCCCCCCCCCCCAGTCCCGTGTCCCATCCCCCCCCCCAGTCCCGTGTCCCAACCACCACCCCCCCCCCAGTCCCGTGTTCCAACCCCCCCCCCCCCCCCCCCCAGTCCCGTGTCCCAACCCCCCCACCGCTGATCGGAATTTTCCGGGCTCCTGTTGAAGCCCCCTGCCACTTGACCGCCCCTCCGCCTCCACGGACGCTGCTCGACCCGCTGAGTTGAGCAGCGCTGTCGGTGTGATCGTGCTACACTGTCGCCTCCCACCCTTGCATAGACGATCCAGCACACATCCCACTCACAGATTTGCCTGTTTTATTTCCTCATAGTCTTTTTTTACATAGCTTGGTTGAACTAGTTTCCTTGGAGAAGGGCAATCTAAGAGGAGATCAAGACCGCGAAAAGCTCACCTGAAATAGATAATAAGCAAAATAAATAGTGGGGCAGAAAGGAACACAGAAATAGGTTCCGATAACAGGTTTATAGGTTAGAAACAAGGAGCAGACGATACTGATTTACAACACAAAAGGGCACTAATGCTGGGGCATTTCTGGAGAAACATGGATAGGTGGTGAGGTTTCAAGATTTATAGGTTAATTGGTCTATAAATTGCCTGTGGTATGTAGAGAGTACATTTTTGAAAGTAATGATAACAGAACTAGATTATCAACTAGACACAAAATGCTGAAGTATCTTAGCAGGTAGGCAGCATCTCAGGAGAGAAGGAATGGGTGATGTTTCAGGTTGAGACCCTTCTCCAGTCTGAAGAAGGGTCTCGATCCGAAATGTCACCCATTCCTTCTCTCCAAAGATGCTGCCTGTCCCGCTGTGTTAATGCCCTGTCCCACTTAGGCGATTTTTTTTGGCGACTACAGGTGATTAGGCTGTCGCCTCATGGTCGCGGGGTGACACCTGTATGGTCTTGAGTAGTCGCCGAAAGAGTCGCAACGTTTTTCTGGTCGCCGCTGGGTTATGAAATGTTCAAAACTTTTCGGCGACTGTGGGCTTGTCGTAGCTTATCTTCTCCTCGTCATAGATGCTGTCGTCGGGTGCTGACTTTGGTGAATTCCGTTGGCGACTACCTACGTCAACCTACGACTGAATTGTCTTCAGTTGACGCCGACAGGGTCATTGCTTGTCGTAGCCCATCGTGGGTGGACGTAGCTGACTTTGGTTGTCGTCTGTGTGGTCGTAGGTGAACGTCCTAATGGGTCGGCAGTTGTCGATAGCTTGACATTGACTAGGTGGTAGGTTGACGCAGCTTGTCGTAGACATTGTTGTGGGGGGGGGGGGGTCCAGTCGCCGCTTTTTTGGCGACCTGCTACGACTGTGACAGTCGCTGAAAAAAAATCACCTAAGTGGGATAGGCCCTTTCCTCCAGCATTTTGTGTCCATCATTGAACATCTTGGACAATACAGCTCTCCCCTCCATGACATACAGGTCAACTGAAGTGAGGAATACCTTCAGCAACAGACTGGTGCCACCAAGATTCAGTACAGAATGCCACAGGATATTCTTTTTCCCTGTGGTTATCAAACTGTAAAACTCTTCCCCCTTCTGTCGTGGGGTAGACTGACTCCCCCTTCCCCCTCCCCAATCATTTCCATTCGTAACTTTAATTTCATGTATCTTGTGTTTTATGACTGTTGGCAGATCAATTTCCCTCCTAGGGTAAATAAAGTTCTATCGTATCGTATTTTGTGTCTATCTTTGGTGTAAGCCAGCATCTGCAGTTCCTTCCTACACATAACAGAACTAGTGAATGTGTGATTAATGGTCAATGTGACTCGGTAGGCCAAAGTGCCTGTTTCCATGCTGTATCTCAAAACGAAACTGAAAATCTTTTAAAGGTGAAATTTAAGAGCTGTCTCCAAATGGAAAAAATATATCTCGTATTTTTCTCTCTACATTACTTTTACTCAATCAGTCTGAAGAAGAGTACACACCTGAAATGTCGTCTGCCCATTCCCTCCACAGATGCTGCCTAACTGGCTGAGTTCATCCAACACTTTGCTTTTAACTTTTTTAGCTGTTGGAGAAAGGGCAACCTTTATTCCAGAAAAATACACAAAATGCAGACGTAACTCAACAGATCATGCAGCATCTCTGGTGAGCATGGATAGTGATGTTCTGGGAAGGGACCTTCAGATTATCATTCAGAGTTTTCTTGTGAGTGCTTCTATTGCTGATACATTCATTCTTATGCAGGGAACTAAAACGGTATACTGTACTTCAGGTGCAGTCTTACCAATACCCAGTTTTTACAATAGTTGGGTGAATCCCATCACGTTCCTTAGGGTGGGAATGGCAGTGGTTTTGGAGGTTCTGTGTGTAGTATGCTGTTAAATGTGGTTTTAGTATAATATATAATCTAGTTTTCTTTTATGTCCCATGTTATTTGTTTGCAGGCTGTCAAATCTTAAATTAATGGTATATAACCATGGCTCCATCTGGATTTGTGCAGGATAATCTTTGTGTCCTGAATTAGTTGATTGCAACATTAATTTAGGGGCACAACATGACAAATCCCCAAATAATTGGGTGCAATCTGGTCCCATATTCTGAATTAGTGGAGCGTAATTGGACTCCAGTCCTGAACTAGGCTGGCACAATGATACTGCTGGTGGAGTTGCAGACTAACACCACTGGAGACCCAAGTTCCATCCTCACCTCAGGTGCTGTCTGCAAAGTTTGCATGTTCTCAGTGTGACCATGTGGGTTTCCTCCGAGCGCTCTGGTTTCCTCCCTCACCCCAAAAACGTGCGGGCTTGTAGGTTAATTGGTCTCTATAAATGGCCCCTAATGTGTGGGGACTGGATGAGAAATTGGGATAACATCGAACTAGTGAATGGGTGGTCGATGGTCGACGTGAACTCAGTGGGCCGAAGTGCTTCTTTCTATTTTGTACATTCAATCAATCCGGTCTCAAATCCTGAATTATTGGAGTGAATTCTGTTGATGACCATGAAGGGTTAATAATGATTATGACGGTGATGTTGTTGAAGTAGTATTTATTTCCTCTGTACTTTTCCACTGTGAACATGATAAAGTTATCCATATGGGCAAGGGCATTTCTGCTCTTTGTGGAGCCGACTGTGTCACCTCTTGATAAGTTATTGGATGGATAGTTATGTTTATAACTGATACTTTTTTGAGAGGTGTCAGTCAGTACACCTAGGGCTCTTAACCACATGCTTGCAATAAAGATTTTATATATTCATCTACTGATTCTGAGGTTTATTGTCTCACACCAGATTTGTCATGGACGAGGAAGGACATTCTTGCTATTGAGGGAGTGCAGCGTAGTTTTACAAGGATTATTCCCGGGATGGTGGAACTGCCATATGCTGAGAGAATGGAGTGGCTGGGTTTGTATACTCTGGAGTTTAGAAGGATGAGAGGGGATCTTATTGAAACATATAAGATTATTAATGGTTTGGACACGCTTGAGGCAAGAAACATGTTCCTAATGTTTGGGGAATCCAGAACCAGGGGCCACAGTTTAAGAATAAGGGGTAAGCCATTTAGAACGGAGACGATTAAACACTTTTTCTCACAGAGAGTTGTGAGTCTGTGGAATTCTCTGCCTCAGAGAGCGGTTCTCTGGATTCTTTCAAGAGCAATCTAGATAGGGCTCTTAAAGATAGCTAAGTCAGGGGATATGGGGAAAAGGCAGGAACGGGGTACTGATCACATTATCACATTGAATGGTGGTGCTGGCTCGAAGGGCCGAATGGCCTACACCTGCACATATTGTCTATTGTCTATTGAACCTGCGTTAGTGGAGTGTAATCTGGGAAAACCCAATGCTATGGTGTGAATGCATCCTCATTGTAAGATGCTTAACAGTGACAATTAATTGCTAATTTACCTTGCTAATTAAACGATTGCTTTATCCATAAATAGAAATATCCTGAGTGATATTATTTCCTTTAATTCAGGCAGGATACAATCTTCCATCTATTAATTTAGTCCAGTTTATTGTCACAAAGGACATTCAGTACCAGTGAAAGCTTTTTGTTGCGTGCTCTCTAATCAGTAGAAATACTATACATGATTACAATTGAGCCATCTAATGTACAGATACAGGATAAAGGGTATAACATACAGTGTAAGATAAAGTCCAATAAAGTCTGATTAAAGATAGTCCATGGGGCTCCAATAAGGTAGATGTAGTCGTGGTTGTTGATGGGATGGATCAGTTGCCTGATGACAGCTGGGAAGAAACTGTCCTTGTATCTGGAGGTGTGGATTTTCATACTTCGGTACCTTGTGCTTGATGGGAGAGGGAGTGTTGTCTATGCCTGTTTATGTCAAGCAAGGTATTTTTTGCATAATTTCATGTTGAGGTGCTGTGCTAGTTGTTGAATAAAATTATGCATACATTTATGATTTTTATTTGGAAAGGAGATTCCTGGGTCCACTTTAACCAACCCGGGAAGAATGAATAAAGATATAGGAATGAATGACCCTTCTACAGACTGAAGAAGGTCTGAAGAAGGGTTTCGGCCTGAATCGTTGCCTATTTCCTTCGCTCCATAGATGCTGTCTCACCCGCTGAGTTTCTCCAGCATTTTTGTCTACCTATAGAAATAAATGCGTTGTTTTTAGATGTACTTTCTTTTTTTCTATCCAGAAAGGACATTCAGGAATTTTGCATGGCATATTGTTTCTGTAAAACAAGTAATACCATTTCTTCTTCTGTTGTGCTGCAGCAAGCAAGATGTCACTGTCCTATCTGGGACATATGACACTAAAACATTCTTGACTCTTGACCAATGTTGGTGTTGCTCTTTTAGGATTTGAAATGCCCACTTGTGGAAGAAATCGGAGTGGATGATTCAGCTGCAGTTATTCAGTTACTGTGCACACCGGGAGAAGACAGACTTCAGATCCTAGAATGGTTATGCATCAGGTACTCACTGGTTTTCCATTCATACTTCGTTGTTCTTGGGATTTATGAAATGTTTGCTCATATTTTATATTTAGTAAGATTGAAGGAAATGAGGCAGAGTGTGAACCCTGTGCTTAATGTCCGATGCTCCCAGCAACGTTCCTTTTTTCCTACTGCAGTTAACAATCGGCATTGACTAATGACAAACATAAATGTGCAATGTTATTTGTTCCATGTAAGTAATATTGAGCTTGAATCCTTTGACTGGTCATCATATAACTAGGGTCATATTTTGGTCACTTCTGGGTCGTTTCTGAAGCTGATGAACTTTACTGCGCTGTGGGAGATGTTGAAAATGATGATGGACCTCATGAAATATGAATAATATATAGCTTGCTATTTCAGTCAATTTTTAAGATTATGGCTAATCTTTAATAAGTCAATGCTGGAATCTTCCTCCCTCCAGAATGACTCCAAATTTGAAAGTCACACAGCAAAATCTTACTGTACTTCGGGATACTGAAGTATCCTTGTACAAGGGGTCAGATTGCCTAGTTCTACTTTTATGATGATCTAAGATGACCCAATAAGTAAAGCTATTGTTTTGAAGCTGCACTGTAGGAGCAGGGAGGAGAGATTTGATTCTGACCTTCACTTAATTGACACATGTAATGTTGACGGACAACAGACCTTTCCCTTTGATCCTGAGGATTTAAAGCCCAAATGTTTTTTTGTTTTTGTTTGTTGAATATCATGTATCTGGAAGTATGGAAATATAAATTGATGTTCTTAAAGCAGCTGCCTAATTTGTGCTTTAATCCAAATTTAACATGAGTTATAGGAGTAGTTAGTAGTAGGCCAATATCCCACCATGCATTTGCTCAACAATTTGGTCATATCATGGCTAAAGTGATAATGATTTCAGCTCCACTGTTCTCCATCTTCATAATCTTTGTTTCCACAATAAACCAAAAACCTGTCTTTGAATACATCCAGTGATTCAGGCTCCAAAGAGTTGAGAGAAAGAGCTGTTTGTGATTGGGAACAGGTCTTCAATTGTAAGGAGGGACATTTAAAAAGCAGTAATTTGATTGGCTCAGAGACTGGCACAGCTGTCTTTGAAAGAGAGGGAAGGTGTAAAACTGGGAGGTAATAATACAATTACTAAAACTCTCATCTTGTCCTCTTCCGGTTTGCGTTGTTTTAAAATTTGCGTAAAAACGATCCCCCATAGCACTACGATATTTCGCCATTCTCCTATGCTGCAAGTGCATCCAGTTTTATTAAGATCGGTGAAATATTAAAAAAGTTATTGGTCTATTATACGCCGGGATGGTGACGCCCCATTCCGGCACCTGCTGTCAATCACTGGCGTGGAGAATAAAGCTGAAGGAGCGGCGTGTGGGCGAGGGCTGCTGTGTTTGTGGGCGGGGCCTGCTGTGTTCACAAGCTCCCACGCCCCCACAGACCGCCCTCCCCCCACACACCCACTCCCACAAAACTCCCCCCTCCCCCACACCTCCCTCACACACCTTCCCCTCCCCCCACACCTTCACGTGGTCCGCTCTGTTTTGACGAATGCAATCTACCTGGCGTGCAGAATCAAGTAAGATCAAATAGAACAAGTTGTCCTACAACTTTAGGCTGTGCACGCCACACGCAAGAAGTAGAAGCAGTGTTGAGGTGAAGTGCTGTTTGAAAGTGAGTGCTGCACTGAGGCTTTAGCTCAAGAGGTTTAAGTACTGTATGAGGGTAGGTAATAAATGCAAATTACTGGAAACTATTTAACATTTCATTATTGAACATAAGACCTCATAACATATAACCAAAAAGGACAAAATTTATTTCCGACCTTAAATTACAACTGGCTTATAACTTTAACGAGATATTGATTTGTTTTTGCTGTTAATGCAGATTTTATGCAATTTAAATATCCTATTTCACCATGCAAGTTTCTAATAATAGTAAAATAATCAAATCAATTCCTGTCTTGTAGCATCGATCCACGGCTCAAAAGGAAATTTGAAGAACTACATTACAAGTCCATTCAGGAACATGGAACAGAACTTGTCATAAAGGGTAGGATGTCTTCTTTATTTTCCTGCTGTTTATTGTAGAGCAGAACTTTATAGTCCAAGGCAATAGTTTCAATGTTTTTTCTTTTTTTCAGTTCTTTGTGCATTGAGACATTGTGAAATATTATTTTGAGTATTGTCATTGTTTTTTTTTAAAAATCATTTATTTTTAGAATGTTTACCTGGTTAGAAAAACAAAAGGCTGCATGATCTCAGTGGGTCCAGCAGCATCTGTGGAGGAATGGACAGGCAATCTTTTGTGTTGGGACATTTCTTCAGACTGATCAGCAGACGACATTTTGTATTGGAACCCTTTTTCATCTGTCTATTCGCTCCACAGATATTGCCTGACCTGCTGAGTTTCTCCAGCCTTTTTTGTCGCCCAAGATTTACCTTGCAGCTTGTCTTCCTGGAAGCAGCACAACCAAATTCTTATGATTGTTGTCATTTTAAAAACATGTATAAACTGAAAAATTTCAAAAAGTTATTTTTTATCAGCATTTAGAATTCACCACTTGAACCCAAGTCGGAACCTTAATATTTATTTGACTAGTTTACTTACTATCAGCTACACGGTGAAATGTAGGGCAATAACTTGTTTAAAAATGAATAATTTCCATGTTTTAGTTTGCACTGAGGGGAAGCAGTGACAACGACTTGTTTTATTGAGTTTTTGTTGTGAATTGTTTATATCTCCAACAGGAAGACAATTAAATAGTGTTCACTGCTCTATACTAATCTGATTAGGTTTTAATTGTAGATTTAGGAAGTCTTCAGTTTAGATTTTCCTGCAGAATAAATTTATTTTGGTCCACTCTATATCAATCACGTAATCTAATGTGTCACATTGAGAACATTACCCATTCTTGTAAACGTTGGTGTCTGTAGACCAATCTCTTCATATCTCTTCATTGGACAGGTTGCTCACACCCAGAGTTAAACCAATAAATCTGCATTGCACTGACCTAGTATATCAGAATGGCAGGCAGTGACTAGTGGGGTACCGCTAGGCTCGGTGCTGGGACTGCAGCTATTTACAATATACATCAATGATTTAGATGAAGGAGTTCAAAGTAACATTAGCAAATTTACAGATGACACAAAGCTGGGTGGCAGTGTGAACTGTGAGGAGGATCCTATGTGAATGCAGGGTAACTTGGAGAGGTTGGGTGAGTGGGCAGATGCATGGCAGATGCAGTGGGTAAATGTGAGATCCACTTTGGTAACACAAACAGGAAGGCAGATTATTATCTAAATGTTGTCAAGTTGGGAAAAGGGGAAGTACAACGGGTTCTGGGGGTTTTTGTTCATCAGTCAATTAAAGTAAGTATGCAGGTACAGCAGGCAGTAAAGAAAGTGAATGGCAGGTTGGCCTTCATAACAAGAGGAGTTGAGTATAGGAGCAAAGGGGCCCTTCTGCAGTTGTACAGGGCCCTAGTGAGACCACACCTGGAGTATTGTGTGCAGTTTTGGTCCCTAATTTAAGGAAGAACATTCTTGCTATTGAGGGAGTGCAGTGTAGATTCACGAGGTTAATTCCCGGGATGGTGGGACTGTCATATGTTGATAGATTGGAGCGGCTTGTATACTGGAGTTTAGAAGGATGAGAGGGGATCTTATTGAAACATATAAAATTATTAAGGGTTTGCACACGCTACAGGCAGGAAACATGTTCCCGATGTTGGGAGAGTCCAGAACCCAGGGTCACAATTTAAGAATAAGGGGTAAGCCATTTAGAACGAAGATGAGGAAACACTTTTTCACAGAGTTGTGAGTCTGGAATTCTCTGCCTCAGAAGTCGGTGGAGGTCGTTTCTCTGGATACTTTCAAGGGAGAGCTAGCTAGGGCTCTTAAAACTAGCGGAGTCTGGGAATATGGGGAGAAGTCAGGAACGGAGTACTGATTGGGGATGGTCAGCCGTGATGACATTGAATGGCGGTGCTGGCTCGAAGGGCCGAATGGCCTACTCCTGCACCTATTGATGAAACCGCGAGCTGGATCGACAGACCGCACACACACACACACACACGCACGCGCACACACACACACACACACACACACACACACACACACACACACACACACACACACATATATCGCAAAGGCGGGGGCCAGGGAAAGTGGGGGAGCGCTGTCTGAAATTCACACCCACGATGAATAGGAAGCTAAAAGACGGCTGGCACAGTGTACAGTAAGTCCTGGGGGGGCGGGGAGAAGGAGTGGGGACACTTAAAAAGTCAGACAATGTTTAATAAAATTTAGCGGGCATTGAACCTACCGGCCGGTTTTCCATGCTCCTGAATACTCCAGTAAGCCAATTAAAATGCCCGGTCAATGAAGGAAATTGCCTATTTACACTTGAGGCCGCGAGTATGTGTGAACTTCCCTCGAGCAACGATAGTGCCAGTGACCTCATAGGACCACGTGTCGACCATGCAGCGAGTTTGAGTCGAGGGCAAACTCTTCTAAACTTGCAGATTAGGTTGCCGCAGTGGAACAGCCCCTTAAGATTGTAATTAGATCTCATCATAATCATGTAGAATCTTGGAAAAATAGACCCCTATTTCTTGCAATTAAAACCACCATGTTATTTACTTCCTTAATTGTGTAAAACAGCAAACATAATCTGTCTCTTTGTGATTATTTACTTGGTTCCTCTTATTTATAATGTTTTCATTTCATTGCCATAAAAATGAACAACCTTGCATTTTTCCATATGATACTCCATTTGTCATCTACTTATTTACCCACGCACCTAACCTGCATACATCTGTAATAGATTCTTTGTTATCCTTGCAATTGAGTTTCCCCACTTACTTTATGTCAAGCTTGAGTACATTGCATTTGGTCTTTTCTCTATTATAGTAAACTGAAAATAACTGGGGACTCAGCACTGATCCTGATGGCAGCTCACTAGTCTTCACCACTTGAAAGTAAAATTTGTATTCCTGTTTTGTGTTCTGTCCTTCAACCAATCTTCCATTGGTGCTAATATATTATTCAACAGTGAAGATTAAAACAAATAATATCCTTTGTATGTTTTGTATGCTTTCATTTAAAAAAAACACTTGTATAATGCACAATTCTGCTACACTATTACATATCCTGCCAACACCATCATAAAAATACTGAATTTATCAAACATGATTTTCCTTTTCAATGCAGTATCATATAGGACATGGTCGATGTGCATAATGAGCCGAAGGGCCTGTTTCCATGCTAAATCTCTAAACCTCAGTGATGGTTTCCAATACTTCACATTGGTCAGATGAATAGCCTCCATTTTTTCTCTCTGGTTAAATGATATATCTCATCTGCAACCTTTCAATCTGTTGGATTTGTTCCAGAATTTGAAGAATTTGGGGAGACAATCATTAATGGACATATTATTTTTGGAGCCAATTCTTTTCGAATCTTGCAATGTAGGGCTGTCGCGTCAAGTTCTAATACCTTTTAATTTTTCCAGTACTGCTGTTTTAGTAGTAATACTTTTAGCTTATCCTAGGTTTCCCTGAATTTCTACCACACTCGAATATAATTCTGGATGGCTATGATATCTAAGCAGTGCATCTTCGTGTGAAATGAATATCGTATTTATGACATCAAGTTAATTGTACTTCACAGAAATGACCTGCCTTGGGCAGAGTTTGGGAGTGTGCAGTGCGGAGGACTTGGATCTCTTTAGGGTAATATGTTTATTGTTTTTTCCTAACTCATAAAGTTACATTACTTGAATTTCAAATTCACTCTACACGTGGAAAGTTTTCACATTGTTTTTCTGAATGATTGATATTTAATAGAAATTCTTTGAGTTATTGGTACTCAGTGTGGTTTTTGAAATATTGTTTTGGTAATCTTGACTATTCAATTTGCATTTTAGGATAATTTTCCAACGTCTTTCCAAATGGCATTTATATTTTCTTACAGCATTGGAGGCCTATCAGCCCCAATGTTTGAAGCAATACTATCGATCCCATTTACTACATCTTTCCTTGGAACCTTTTCCCTTATACCCTGTTTCTCGTACCTTCCAACTGGAATAGAGGTAGTTTGTTGCAACCGATTAATTACCAACCAGCAAACATTTGGCAAGTAGGTAGAAACTATTTACACTTGGGCCAAACACAATTAGTCACGGAGAAACAGGTAAACATCACAAATTCAATACAGGTACCTGCAGTTCACAACGCAAATTGGATATAGCGTGATTAATGAATTAGGAACCATTATTTATTTGAGTCAAATAGCTTATGACATGATTTTTATCAGGAATTGGAGAACTATTTAAACTAAAAAAACTTCTTTGTGTTTGAAATAAGAATCACTCCAGGTGAAATAATGTTTCCATGTAACCTACCCGCAGTAATCAGATGCCATTGTCTCCTAAGAACACTGGTTGCTACTATCACTGTGTACGCTAATTGAAATTGACAAGCAATAGCTTCTATTGTCACATGCATTGATATTATTTTAAACAATGTGCCACACACCTTTGGTGATTTTTACCTTGCAGTAGCAAAAATAGACTTATCGTTATTTAAATATTCTGCAGGAAAAATAGCATTACAGTCTACCCCACTTTCCCCCTCTGACTCTATTGGTTTTGTAATACAATTTTCTATAAGGTGAAGATTCTTAGGAAGGTACTATTAAAGATGTTGGGATCAAAACGGGTTCACTGCAGCTGTGAGGCAGCAGCACTACCTGCTGCACCATTAAATTATCATACTGAGCACCAATCAACTGAAGTGCCTGATAATTGTGCATGACGATGTAACTTGTCCCAGGCAATTTTATTTCATCTTCTCCATGTGGAGTTTTGAGGTGATGCATATCTGCTACTCAGGAGGTCATATATTACATCTACTTTATGGTATGCATTGTCCTGGCCATCCCAGTTTGCTACTCTGCCTGCTTGAACTTAAATGTTTATGCATGCAGAAGATCAAATGTTAATCGGTTGCATCTAAGGTGCCCAGTGAGAGTGATTGGTCGCCAAACAGCCTCCAGCACTGTTTGCAAAATCTGTCACTGGGTGCTCGTTGGCGAACAAAGGCTTTCTCAGTTTAACATTTCTGTTCCTGGCAAATGGGACCAGCTTGATGAAGTATCTTGGTCGGCATGGACAAGTTGGGCTGAAGGGCCTGTGTCCTTGCTCTGTCTCTATGAGTCTAACTGTATCTTGACTATTCTGTGACCTTTTCTAGTTTATTTTCTCTCAGTTACTAAAATTATCTCAGTGCATGCATGGTTATAAAAGCCTACAGCTTGCACTGTGCTCAAATCATCCAACTTTCTTAATTACTTTTCTGACTTGATAGAATGTTTAAAATTCACCAAAATAGCTTGTGGCTTCATACTTTGTGTTATCGTTATTGATTGCAATGTTTGAACTGCTTAAAATGTGAGATGGCCAACCATTTGCCAGGCAAAGTACAAACGTGTACTGGTATTTTACCTATAGCTCTGGAGTTATTGCATTACGACTGACCTAAATGTGCCTAGATTTGTATTGTTAATGCATGAACTCCTAAATTGTGCATTACTCGGGTGATCTGTTTGATATTGTATTCTGCATGCATAACTACAGGTGGATGTATACAATAGTCTTTGGAGGGTCTAGGCAAATTTAGAAATGGAGATTCCAACAGCTGCTTTATTAGCGCCTGCAGGTTATCACCAATGGAATTATAATTGAAATTATAATTATTTCCTTTTCCTTAGGGTCAAGCATGTCCTTTAAGGCAATTGGTGATGATTGATCTGATGTTAGGTGGACTCCAACAATTTAAGCACATTACTGCAGCAACTTCAACAGACATAGAACATATTATGTAAGTAGAATAACGTTGTCCCATTAATTTGAATTGTTGCCTCGTTCTATTTTATAATTCTATCATTCCTGTTTCTTCAAAATTAAACTGACCTATCTCACTTTTGGGTACTGAGTGTATCTGTCACAGGACGATGTAGATTGTCAAAATGGACACCTCACAAATATTCGGTTTACTCTTAGCACACTGATTACCTTCATTTTGGCACAGAAATAAACTCTGATAATTGCAGTTTTATTTTTGTAAAAGATGGTACAGAATGTTTCAATAAGCAAGGATGAAAGCAGTATGACATTGAATTTATGTTTGAATCTTTGCAATAGTAGTTTATAAAGAAAACTAGCTTGCACAACAGAAAATGTACACTTTTAATTGCCATGTGTACTGGGACCAGAATGATGAAATTGTTACTTGCTGCAACTCCATAGGCACAGTACTGCTGTAACACAACACTTATACAATAAACAATGTCGCAATAAGTTAACCAGACCATAATCGTGAAAGCCTAAGTATGGAATCCAATTTTATGCAAAATTCACATTTTGGTGCTGAGGGCAGGTTGTTGATAGGGCTATGCAGGGTGGTTCAAGAGCTTGATATTGGGGGGGGGGGGGGGGGAGAAGATGTTCTGGAGCCTGGAAGTGGTGGTTCTCATGATCCTGTGCTTTCTAACCAATGGTAGCAGCAAGATGAGAGCGTGTTGAGGATGCTATTGGTCTTTGATATTAGCTGCCTTCATAAGGCAGCGCATACTGTAGATTTATTCAATGCTGGGGAGGTCAATACATGTGAAGGACCCAGTAATATCCACCTCTTTCTACAGCTTCCTTCATTCCTGGGCATTCGATTTACTAAAGCAGACGGTGGTGCGACCAGTCAGTATGCTGTCTACCGTATACATGTAGAAGGTCGATAGAATATTTGATGACCTGATAGTTCCCGAAGGCATCAACACCTTTCTTTGTAAACTGATCTCCTTCTGGTCTCTGCCTAATTGACAAATGGGACTTTTTAAAGAGGCATTGCAGATAAACGTGTTTAACCTGATCAGAGTGATAACCTCAAAAAGCTGCAGTAACTCAGCGGGTCATTCAACATCTGTAGAGAAGGGGAATAGGTGACGTTTCCAGCCGAGACCTTCCTTCAGATTCTGGGGAAGGAAATGAGATATAGAGAAATATAGAAAAATATAGAGAAATATAGAACACATGAATTAAAGATATGCAAAAAAGTTGCGCTAATCTTTTCCAATTAGTTTTAAAATCCAATATGGCATAAGATCACAAGTGATAGGAACAGAATTAGGCCATTCGGCCCATCAAGTCTACTCCACCATTCAATCATGGCTGATCTATCCCTCCTAACCCCATTCTCCTGCCTTCTCCCCAGAGCCGCTAATGTTGTGAAATTGCACGTAGTTTAATGCTGCTGGGTCACAGGAAAACTAACATGTTTCAAAGATATACACCAGAGCTGGCACTCCAGATGGGAAAAAGGGTCTCGACCAGAAACATCGCCTATTCCTTTTCTCCAAAGACACTGCCTAACCCGCTGAGTTACTCCAGCATTTTGTGTCTACTTCAGCTTTTTAAACCAGCATCCACAGTTTTTTCTTACACATTTTATACACTAGGGCTGACTGATGTATATTTAAAACAACAAAACCAGTTCAATAGTATTCAATCAGTTTGTTAAATAGCTATAAGTGATTTTCTGTTATAATGCCGTGTGGTTCAATAAAGCATAATAGTGAGAATTTGAAATAAACAACATTGCACCTATTTTACATGGAGCCTTTAATGCAACCTAGATGATTATGCAACAGTTTGTGCTTCATCTACTTGAACGCTGAAATGTATCTAATCACACCCTCAGAGAGATATTCTTTTTGTAGAAAGTTTGACTGGGAAAACCCATGGTGGGAGCAAGTTGGGGAAAAAGATTAGATGTATCCTACAAGAAGTATAACAAATAAGCTGTATGTTTCTGTTGGAGTTCTGTGGAAGCAGGCCCTTCGGCCCAGCTTGCTGACACCGACCAGCATGAACCATAGATGCATGTCCCACCTGCCTGCATTTGGCCCATATCCCTCTAAACCTATCCTATCAATGTACCTGTCTAAATGCTTCTTAAACAGGTACTAAAACTGTTGATAACATGATTTCTCCACATTAACGCTTGTTAACATTCAGCCACTGAAATGTTTGCGATAAAGTGATGGTTATACAACAAGCTTTTTGGTCTATTTCCTTTAGGGGCTGGGCCTATCTGAGTTAATTTGCCAGTTGTCTGCATTTGGCCCATGTCCCTCTAAATCCTTCCACTCCATTAACCTGTCCAAATGTATTTCAAATGTTTTAATGGAACCCACCTCTTAAAACCCTCCATCAGTTTGCTCCAAATATTCCCATCCACTGTTGAGAAATTAATTGTTTAGGGTCAGTAAATTGAGATATTTACATGGAACTTTGAAATATGGAAATCAACTTTTATTTCTTTATTTCAAGGTGTATTAAAAAATGGAATGCCCAGCTGCTAAATGATGTTCTGAGTGATCCTCATCTTCGCTTGCCAGCAAACTTGGACTGTACCCCCTCTCTCGATGCACACCGACTACTGAAGAAAGTTGAAGCCAAATTTGAATCACGAGGGAAAACGTAAGTGAATTTATTGTTATTTTGCCATGACAACCTGAATCAACCCTTAAGAAATTCGAGCCTAACATGCTGCTGTCTATAAAATAAAACCTCTTGCATACCGTCCCTAGGATCTCATAAAAGACAACAAATTGGACCAAACTTACACGTTAAGTGATATGGAGTGAAGGATAAGTCATGGCCTAGATGGGAACTATTTGTCCTTATTTTTACATTTTACACCCACTTGAGGGAGCTGCTGCATCTAAATGGCCCCTCGAACTGTGCCACTTAAGTAATACAATGAAATATCACCCTGACTTGAATGCCAATTTCTTGGAAGAGGGCCTGTGCCAATGATCTTCTGATTCAATGATTAGCATCACTGCTGAAACAAAACTCATGTTAAGTGGCTACATTCTATTTCTTCATCGTGCTGGAGCTAATTACATGCAAAGTGATATAGCGAAAGTGAGATTTGTTGAATTAATTTATCAAAAGAGTTTGTGTTGTGTGAAATTATTTACTCTGTTTATCTTATAATTTCAGGAAATCCCCTCCGCCGTCTTTTGAATCGCTGGAGAGATTGTTAACAATGCTTTCTGGGGAATTAAAAGAAACAAATGAGCATCTTGAAGAAATGAAGAAAACAGTAAGTTCTTCAATGCATTTTACAATGACCTTATTGATTGTTTGTTAGTTCTTTGTTAGTTCTTGCCATGAAAGAAGCTGATTTGGATCTTTTAAATTTGTCTTTTTTTTAATGGGATTTGTTGGTATTGGGAAAGCAATCATTTTATTGTTGATTTCTATATCCGCATGGAGCAGTGGCTTGCTACTCGTTTCTCAAAGATCAGTTAAGAGTTAACCGTTTTAACGGGCCTGGAGTCTTATCCAAACCAGATTCGGATTGCAATTTTCCCTCCTTAAAAAGCATTTGGTGAATTTTTGTTTTCAAAAAACTAAATGTTAAACAACAGTCCAGAGTTTGACCGTCACCATTTCTGTTACCTTTTCAATCTAGATTTTATTTAATCACTTCAATATAAGTTCCCTACCTGCGAAGCTGAACTTCGCAGTGTCTATGAATCGGTTGTAAATAGGACTCAATTTAAGCATCATTCTGCTGCGGATGATTATCTGTGAGCCAAATCCAGAAGCACCATTAAACTGTGCATTAGATTGGGTGAATGAGAAAAAAAATTGGTGAAAGTAAAGAAAATATGAAGTGATATACTGAATTTAGGTGTTGGCAAAACCTCATATTTTTGAGTCTGAAGAAAGGTTTCGGCCCGATACATTGCCTACTTCCTTTGCTAGTCTAAAGAAGGGTTTCGGCCCGAAACGTTGTCTGTTTCCTTCGCTCCATAGATATTGCTGCACCCGCTGAGTTTCTCCAGCATTTTGTCTACCTTCGATTTTCCAGCATCTGCAGTTCCTTCTTAAACTCATATTTTTGAGAACAGGGTTAAATGCGCCTTTACAAATTAGTGAGAAGAAAATTAGATTTATAGTGCTTTTTTGGGAATAGATGCGTTCATGTGAACATTTGCATGAATTTCATAGCAAAGGTGAATGATGTATATTCTAGCAAAGTGAAATGTCTTCCCAATTTGGTCACTGACGTTAGTAACTATCATTCCCAAGTCAGATACATACATTTAAATGCTGAATCACGATTCATTCCCAAAAAAACGTCAAGATTATGCTATATGTATTATTGATGCACAATTTTGATATTGACCATTTCGCTCATTAATTAACAGTTCTGTGTCTGTCAAATGAAATTTCTAATGTCAGCTTTTCATTGGCCTCATGTCTATTGGAAACGGTCTTAGACTTTCGAAGGTAATTTCACATAGCATTCTTACAGCCAGACTGAAGTCTATATCTAACTACTCTTGGAAAGGTAAGATCCTATGCTCGATAATGGTAATGCTATGCTTTTCAATATCTCATTTGCACTCTTTGATCAGTAAGGAATTAGTTTAATAATATCTACATTTAAAATTTTTGATAATTTTTGTCTTGCATAGATTGCTTTCATGGAATCCGCGGAAAGTAGTGATACCACCATCCAAACCTTGAAGCTCACACTTTCAGACTTTCATCAACAGATGACTGTGTTTTCCTTAGCATTTGAGCATGATTTCAGTATGAACTGTAATCGAGCACCGCCTCAACTTTGCAACTATGGACCTCTCTGTAAAACTGTGCATAAACTGCTCACAGCTTGCATCAATGTAAGTTTCTTACTTCAGTATATGTTTTCTTATCAGTACCAGCATTGTTGCATCGTAATCATTGTTCTCTGTTTATTGATTGGATTGTAGTATGAAAGCTCTATCCATTGGGATACTCCAAAGTGACAAGAATCTGTTTGAGAGTTGTGATACCAACAATAGAAATATTTGGCTGAAGAAGAGCACTAAAGTAATTTCATGACGTTTTCATAATTTTCTTTTCAGCATTTGTGTGCATATTTAAAAAAAAACTGATATTTGTTTAAAATCCAGACTAATCTAATGTAATGGTTTTTAACTCGTGTTCTTGAAGAACGAACCAGATTTTTGCATAATTGATTGAAATCTAGGAAAATATTATGTTGCAAAAAAAAGCTCCACATTAATTGCAGATTGTGTGGATGGAAGGTAGATTTGAAGTTTGTTGCCAAGTCATTGGCTTGGTTATTGTCGAGAATTAATGCATGTGTGATCCATTGCATAAGCATGAAAATATTAAGTTTCCATGAAATAAATTCAGATGCTAGTGTACGCATGGAGATGTACCCGGTCCATTGGTGGTAAAGGATTTTTTTTTCCTGGCTTAGGAAGTATTATGATATGACCCATGCCCTCCACCAAGCTGATATCATTTGTCTACTCATCACAAATGTATTGAAGGGATCAACGATCCATTGATTTGCAAGCAGTGCTGGATATTGCATCTCCTCGATGAAAATGACTTTTTCAGCAGGCCTGTTCTGGCTGTCCATTCCTCCTGGTCAATTGGATAATTTAGGCTTTGTTTGTTTATCTGATAATATAAAGCAACAATTGTGCTCTTTGCTGATGTGGATAATGGTACAGAATTCAGTGGTGAGACTGAATCGTACGTTACTTATAATCTTCCAACTCTTTGTAAAGGAGCTTGCGGGCACAGCAGAGATAAATGCCACGTGCACAAAGTTGGAGACAGTTGTGAATGGGCTACAGAAAGATGTATACTGGGATGGTGGTGAAGTTGCTACGCTGTGTGAGTACAAAATATTTACAACCAGCATATTTTAATAAAAATTTCTGTTGCATGGTCTTTTCAGCAGAAATGTATTTACAAATAGGTTTTAAAACTTATGGGACATTAAATTTATAGTCAATAACCACTATGTGCTGTTATATATTTGAAGCACATTTAAGTTTTACAAGATTACATAGTGAGTTTTATAACTCTTATCTTAAAAAGGTAATTTTACATGTGACAATAAACTAAACCTCGGTACGTGTGACAATAACCTAAACTGAACTAATTCTTATTGGTATTAGCCAACGAACATGTAATACAAAAAAAAAAGTTTTTTAATGACCTGAGATGTCAAGAAATTTAAAACAAAAATAGGTAATTTCATGACTATTTCTGCATACTGAACATGCATGACGTTTGTGCATTAACACGCCACTGAAATTTGATAATATATTTTTATTTCAGCAATACAGGTTGAACAGATGAAGAGGAAATATCTAGAATTTCTGGAAGCTGTTCAGAGCCATGCTTCATGAAGCTATATTTATAGATAGTGTATTTATAGTTGTACTTATATGCGTGGTGTATTCTTTTAATGGTAACTCTTACAAAATGCTCTCATCTTCTGTTCGAAAATAAAAATATTTTTAAGAAAATATTCTAGATTGTAATGTTTTTAAGCTTTCTGTATTGTGCTGTAATTTAATATAAATTATGTGACAAGATTGTTGCATGATTATTGAAAAGATTTTGAGGTTAAAAATACATCATTAAGATTTCTGTAATCATTGCACTTAAGGTTCAGGATTTTCATTTGTTTACTGGTTAATAGTATACATGTTCCATTTGAAATTGCTGAGGAAATATTTTCCTTTTCATTTCGACAGATGCCATATTACAAATATGTTGTCAGTTCATTTTCTTTAAACGCTGGACATTGTTTACTCTAGCATGTCATTGTGACAGCCCCCTGGAATATGGGACGGGTGGCTAAGAATTCAAATCCCACACCAGAGATATTCACATTGAAAGTCGTGAAAGTATTGCAGAGTTTGTAGTTCCATCTTTGCTAAGATGCTATGAGGCTCTGGCTGCAAAACATCCCATGACAATTATTTAAAAGGAAAGTGGACCTAGTTATATGGAGCATGCCATCCAGTGACTTGCTAATATAAATCCTTTGAAGAACATCACCAAAGCACATGGACAAATTGGCTGTTGCATTTCCTCTTTCACAGGAATAGCATATTAAAAAAAAATGGAATTAGTTTTTGGACAAAGTCCCAATACTTTTTTTCTTGCAGCTAATTCAAACTTGAACTATGAAGGTAAAAATTGTGGTATTGAAATATCTAATAATATCTGAATTTTAGCCCTGTACATCGTTTAATTTTTTCCTGTAACCTTAAGCAATATATAGTTTTATTTAGAACTTGGTTAAAATCTTTATATTGATTGCCTTAATATATGATTTAAATATACAGAAGTTAGGATATTTTCGATATTAATGGAATTGAGAGAAGATAGCACTGAGGTAAAAGATCAACCATGACCTGAATGGCAGATCGGGTACAAGTAGCCAAATAGCTTCCAGCTATTATTTTTATATTAAAACAAAACTACATTTATAATGGAGCTTGTTCATGAGAGACGCACATTCCTGTAGTTATTTCAAGTTCTTGAAAAAGTACTGCACTTTTAATGTTTTTCTACAATATGTTTTCATGTGCAAATATTCCAATTTAAAGTATTTCCATGTGTCCATGTAATTTGCTTTCAATAAAAAAGAAACACATTTTTCAAAATTCTGAGTGTTATGAATGGCAGATGACCAAGACTCCTGTGCCACTCGGTTAATTACTGCTCTTTGAAGGGCTTTGGCAGATATCGTTGGCTCTAATTTTTTGCTGCTACTGAATTACATAAAAATTAAGAATTGTGTGCACTATATGTATTATGTCAATCATGTGCAAGCTTGCTGGAAGGAAATATATCAGCCTAATGTAATTTCTTGAGCAAAAGTTGCAGAAGGAACTCAGTAAGTCAGCATCTGTGGAAGGAATGGACAGACACATTTGTGTTTGGACCATTTTTCAGATAATTTCTAGCTTGTCAGCTGTAATGTAGGCTATGGCACCTCATATACTCATCATCTCTGCTAACGTATTGAGAAAGACAGATTCACAATCAAAGTAACATTTTTTACTGCCAGTGAAGTAATTCAGAAATGTAGGCAACTCTAAATCATCTCGTTTGAACTACAATTTGCAAATTATGTCCAGATGTGAATGTGTTAGGAGACTGAACTACAAATAATTGTTGGCTTGTTCACTGAAATATATAAGAAAATGAAGTTTGCATCTCGCATCTGCAACAAAAAAAAAGTCCTCTGCAACTTACTGCTACACATAGCCTATTAATTATAAAGACCCATAATAAGACAGTGGATGTATAGAACAAACAACAAATAGTACAGCACAGGGACTAGCCCTATGGCCCACAATGTCTATGATGAACATGTCAAGTTAAGATAATGTCATCTGCCTACGCGTGATCCATATCCCTCCATTCTCTGCATACCCATGTGCTTATCCAAAAGCCTCTTAAACACCATTTTGAGACTTACAACCTGGCACAAAACTCACGATCTAGTGAGCACCAGCACTTTTTTGCCCTCCTGTACACTTCTGAGACTTGAACTACATTCAGATGCACCTGAAAATGCTGAAGGGAGATACTGCTAATAATTTCTGCAATATCCTCCAAGTGATTGAATTTTCACAGCTGGATTATAGTCACCGATTCCTTTTGGGTAAGGACACCTATTGTGATGTCATAGGTTTTGGCAGGTCAGGTTATAAATTACTATATTGTAGCACAGTGTGTTCATCAGTAAATACAACAACTGGGTGATGTAATAATGACAGTGTCCACAGCAACGACTTCAGACAAGTGTGAATAGGTATCTGCGATGGGGGTTATATGACCTCTGACTTTCACTGGTCACCTTTCGTACGGGATGATTAGATAAACAGACGCCATGGCTGGTGCAGGCTGAGTTCCGTCAAATTCTATAAAATTAGGAAGCGGTCAGTAAATTCAGGCACATGTTTTAAATTGCTGAAAATCTAGAAGCATCAGTTAAATATTACAAAGTACTAGTTTTACTTTCACTAATCTGTTTTTCTTTTAAAAAAAAGTGAATTATGTACACTCAGCTATTGATTCTGAGACTGGGGATACTTGTGCAGTTTCAGATGTGTACAATATACTATTTAAGCTGCCCATAATTTTAAAACCACTTATAAGCATTATATTTGCTCAAAGACAGTTTTGAGCAAAAACTGTACTTGGGTATTTCTCTTTGACTATTTTGCATCTTTACTGTATGCTTTGTAGCATATTATCAGCTATCATCTTGGTGTTTGGCTCTTTATATAGTAACTGCCCATTACTTTATTCTTTCCTTACAATTACTTGAATCATATTTGTTCCGCTATTTTGCAGCTACTGGTCCTGCAAATGTGTACAATTTGACAACGTACCTTGGGGAATTTGAAAAGACTATGTGTGATATTGAAAAGTTAATATTTTATAGATTTATGTTTGCGAGCAGTTTAAGCCTTTGTGACTAAGAGTATGTGACATGGGGCTAAGAGTATGTGACATTTATGTAAGACATTATTGATTATAGAGTTATAATAGCACACAGGGAAGACAGTCATCCTACGTTGGTTCTTGCTGGACTAATCCCTTTGCCCTGCTTTTCTCCTTTAGTCTCGCAAGTTATTCGCTATCAAGGTTCAATTGAACTTTTTTTTAAAGAACTTATTGACTCAGTGTAAGCTAACCTTGCTGTCGGCAACTTCTAGATCAAAACCAAATATATAAAATAAATTCCTTTCACTCACCCTCCCCCCCCCCCCCCATGCGTGGTGACCAGAAATTGATGCAGACCACCAATTATAGCTTGACCATTGTTAGAAATGTTTGACATAAGCTCCCTGTAGTTTATACACCATGTCTCTGTGAGGCAAAGAATAACTAACAATGTACTAACTATTCTCTCAACATGTTCCTGACATCTTCAAATACTTCATATATACAGCAGGCCACTGCACACGCTTTAGAAATGGGCAAGATAGTCTCTATTTGCTCTTTTTATTCTTTCTGCCAAGATATATCTTGCATTCTGCTGCCTATTACTTTTTTTTTCTGCTTACAGTTTGTCACACCTCCATAAATGGTGTCATCTGCCAATACACCCTATCCAGATTACAAATCTATATTGAAAAACAAGGACAAGAAATTGAAAGGTACCCAAGTTAAAACATTTGGTGCACAAGGGGCCAACTATTTATTTGAGGGCTTGCACACTCCAATGCTATTGATCACACGTCTATTATTTTATTATGAGCAGTTAAGGGATAGTAATTGTTTGAATGTGTCTTGCCTATTGTGGGCAGTACAAGGCTATTTTCAATATTTGGCTCTGAATCATTTGGTCAGCATCAAAGTTGGGGAATTGAGACTGGTGTTTGAACCATTCAGCAAGGTATCAAAAGTGGGTACAAAATAGTTATGGAAAGAATGTGCCTCTATACTACGGGAAAAGTAATTTGACCTCTTCCCTGAGTACGTGGTCGCTGCTACATTTTACATGGTTTCTCGGGGGTTGTAGGATTCCCAAAGACAAATGTAACCATTTCCTCCTGCTGTACCTTCCTATGAGGTTCATATGAGAGTCCATAGATAGACAAAGGTGAAAGAGAGTTCTCTTTATGATGTGTCAAATGTAATTGATTCCTACTCTGATAGAGTCAGAGTTCCTTTTTTTAGAATCACTAAGCCAAAGCAAAGGTGATTACGTGGTTACAAATGATCATTTTTTGATACCTGACATCTATATCTCATTGAGGACCATGATGTTGAAGTAAAACCATCCTGGTTTCATGGTGTCATTGAGCAAATCTGACCTCACCTTTGCCTGGATTGCTTAGGAGATGCCTTTCAGAAGGACTTGGAAATGTGTTGCAGGTTCTGAACTCCAAAACCTGCCAACAACCTTTGCTTAGTGATGCAAGAAACTGTAGATGCTATAACTTAGAACGAAATAGTGCTGGAGGAACTCAACAGGTCAGATGGTGTCAAGGAAGTTGAGGGGCTATCAATGCATTTAAGAGACATTTGTACTTGCATTGATAGATTTAGAGGATTATTGGGAAAGTGTAAGTTGGTAGGACTAGTGTAAATGGGACACGTTGGTCGGCGTGGGCAAGTTGTGCGGGCGGGCCTGTTTCCACGCTGTATGACTGATCTGTGGAGGGAATGGGCAGATGATTTTTCAGATCAGGACCCCTTAGCAGTCTGATATGGCCTGATCCGAGTTGCTCCAGCACTTGTTTTGTTTTGCTCAATAATGCTTGCTTAAGCAATGCTAACAGACGGGGTGGTGATGGGTTAATGTTTGGCACACTTTTCTGCCAGTGATTAGGAAACAAATAATTGGATTGTTTCAATAAAGAAAATCCCAATTCTCCATTCCACCATGTTACTTGGTGAACCATTTCCTCTATTTTGATGATTATGGAACAGCTCTGGGTCTTAGAAAATCCACTTAATCAATGAACCACATTTTCTGAACAAGTATCAGTTGATGACTGGCTGATATGCAACAGTTCAGAAGTGCTTACAATAAGTAGGGATGGAACCGTACATGCTTTTGCCGTTACTGTCATTCACAGTATCCCCAAATCCACATTTTCCACCTGGGTAGCAATTCAGTGGACTAAAGGGCCTGTCCCACCAGCATGCAACTCTATGCGATTAGTGCGACCTAACGTGGTCACTTGAGCCGTTCGGCGTCGCGGGGCCGGTGATACTTCGATCGCCGGAGCCGTGAGGAGTTCGTCCCGACACCGGGCGGGGCTCCGAAAAACTGACTGTCCAAAAATTCCGCGTGGCAACGGCTTGTCGGCTCGCAGTCGCCTCGATGTTTACACACCGCCCCGACATCGTGCCTCTGTGAACCTATCTGTAGGTGCCTCCGTGACCCTATGTGTGTGTGTGGCTCCATGGCCCTCTGTGTGTGTGTGCCTCGGTGCCCCTCTCTGTCCTGGCGAACTTACCTTAGACTTCGCTCCAAGTTCGCCTCACTTTGCGCCGCGTTGCACCACTCACCCGACCTCCGTGCGGCCCCTACTGCCGGTTTGGTTGCGCTTGCCGCATGCAGGCGCATGCTGGTGGGAACGGCCCTGTACAGGGGATCACCCGACCTCCGCGCGGCCCCCGCTTCTAGTTTGATCGCGTTCATCGCATAGAGTTGCATGCTGGTGGGACAGGCCCTTAAGAAACATGTTGGAGGATAGATCATCAGAGTGCCATAACATCCAAGTCCATTTTAAATACTGAGAGTGGATGACAACAGTCTGACCCTCTAGGACAATTAGATTCCAATGCCACTGCTTTTGGTTCAATGGAAGAAAATACATTAGCAGATCAGATGCTACACAGCTTGCACCCTGATACTGTTGTTTACCACTTTTTTGAAGGAAATGCTGTAAAAAAGTGCAAAATTGAGCTTAGGTCGACTGATTTCTCACGTAATAATTTTAAAATTGCTATATCAAAGCAGAGTAGTTTACTGCCCTTTACTATGTGCAATCAGTCAAGAGTCAGTCAAATTGCTATATGCACTGGCAACAGAACAAATCAATTCTTACTTGCAGTTCAACAGGGTTATTAATACAATACACAAATATACAATAATAAATGCAATAATTACTACTACACGATGGTGCAAAACCAAAGTCTGAAGTACAACGAAAAGCAAAGTCCAAACATTGTAGTTGCTTAATTAGTGGTTAATGTGTTGTTCATAAGTTATAGGAGCTAAATTAGACCATTCGGCCCATCAAGTCTACTCTGCCATTCAATCATAGCTGATCTATCTTTCCCTTTCAACCCCATTCTCCTGCCTTCTCCCCATAACCCCTGACACCGTACTAATCAAGAAAGTGTTCTAGATCGTGATGGTTACTGGGATGAACCTGATTTTAACCCGGATGTTGTGGTTCTTGGGCTCCTGTACCTTCTTCCGGATGGAGCAGCGAGATGAAATAGTGGCCAGGGCGGTGTGGGCCTTTGATATTTGACACAGGATATATTTAAAAATATCAAAACAACTTTGGAGACACTAGGAACTACAGATACTGGCATCTTGACCACAATGCGAAATGTTGGAAGAACTCAGTGGGTCAAGCATCTGTGGAGGGAATGGAAAGACAATGTTTTGGGTGAGGACCCTTCTGCAGACTCTGAAGGAGGGTCTCAACCTGAAATGTCAAAAACCCTTGAATTCCTCTGCACTATAGTCCCTCAACTTAGGTATAAATTTAACAAATAATTAGCATTCCTGGAAATGATTATATATATTTGTTCATGCCAGAGGGAAGTCTATGAATCTGCAAAAGACAATACTGCCATGGCAGAAAGATCAGCTGCAAAATCAGCCTCCCAGGAAGAGACATCGAGCAAGATAAGCAGTTGGCCAAGAAGGTAGAATATTTGTATTAATTTTCTTCAGTCTAGAGATCCATTTATCAAACATTTAATATATGAATGTGTCAATAATCAGGCACATCTGGTTTATGCCATACAAGTGGAATGTCCTAGAAAGAGAGAGGTCAGACCAGTAACATCTAAGCAGTTGTTCACTTATAAGTTACATTAATTACTTCAAGTCTGAACCCAATATTCCCATAACATAATTCAAATAATAGAGGAGTAAATATATTTTCCTGGCACCTCAGATGTGTGTCCTTTGTAGCGTTAGAACAGTATATTTTTTAATTATGTAAGGTGGATCCTCCTTCACTCGCAGACATCAAGTGCTTTTCTCTACTTGAGTAGATGCTATTTACCATATGCTATATGATGAGCAATCATAAGTAAATGTTACGATTGTCTTAACAGTTTTGCCACGTCATGCATAAAGATATTTTCTCCTGAATAGGTGACCAGACATTTATTACATATTTTGCTCTATGTTTAGTGTAATTAATAGCATACTATTCTGTGAGATGGACTATCGCAGTACTGTACTGTTATTTCTTGAACTGTTTGACCAGGTAACTCATTTCTTATAGTTCGAAGAAGGGCAGACATCAGAACACAGTGCAAAGGCGTTCTTCATCTAATCAGATTGTTTCTCAGAAAAGAGCCTCAGGCAGGAATCAGGGAAAATATAACCAAAAGCTTCAGGTAGGATTCACTTCAACCACTTAAAGCAAATTGACTTCTTGTAAATTGCTCCTCCAGATTAAATATCATACATTTTATTTTGCTCTGCAGACCATTATCAGGATCTTTGGTACATGAGAAATAAGGATATCTTGTGGAAAGAATAAATCAAATCATTTAAAATACTACAGGTTTACAAATCAATTTGTGCTTGTATTGGATGGAATTTAGAGATTTCTACCAGATCCTATTTTGAAGTGGATTATATTTATTGCTTTATATAACCTGATTTGTCATGGGTGTTATAATCCAGGGGCATGATTTGCTCTGAGCATTTCCAGCCATATGCATTTGATATTTTTCAAAGGGTGAATACACAAGAATGATAGCCCATTGGAGATGTTACTGGAGTTTGAGCCGAAGAGCGATCCTCTTCATCCAGATTATTGAATAAATCCAGTGGTTCTCTAATTTCTCAGGGAGGGTGCTCCTAGGGTATTTCTGCATGGCCTGAAATACTTATTCCATTGTAAACACAGACATGGCTGGAAATACTCAGCACACATTGAGGAAACATACGTGGGGAGGGAAACAGAGTTAATATCCTGATGTAGTAGTACCCAGAGGATCTGGGCTGTCGGAGGAACTGAAGGATATCCACATTAGGCAGGAAATGGTGTGGGTAGACTGATAGGACTGAAGGCTGGTAAATCCCCAGGGCCTGATGGTCTGCATCCCAGGATACTTAAGGAAGTGGCTCTATAAATCGTGATGCATTGGTGATAATTTTCCAATGTTCTATAGACTCAGGATCAGTTCCTGTGGATTGGAGGGTCTAATGTTATCCCACTTTTTAAGAAAGGCGGGAGAGAGAAAACAGGGAATTATAGACCAGTTAGCCTGACATCGAAGGTGGGGAAGATGCTGGAATCAATTATAAAAGATGAAATAGCGGCACATTTGGATAGCAGTAGCAGGATCGGTCCGAGTCAGCATGGATTTACGAAGGGGAAATCATGCTTGACTAATCTGGATTTTTTTTAGGATGCAACTAGGAAAATGGACAAGGGAGAATCAGTGGATGTTGTGTACCTGGACTTTCAGAAAGCATTTGATAAGGTCCCACATAGGAGATTAGTGGGCAAAATGAGGTCACATGGTATTGGGGGTAAAGTGCTGACATGGATAGAGAAGTGGTTGGTGTCGCGTTTGTTAGTATAATAAAGCTCGTAGCACGACGTAAACAGAGTATATCTTTAATTAGCAACTCTGTTGCCGCCTGCTTGTGTGCTTGCCCGGCAACTCCCTAACTGCCACACCCCCGGGTTCCCACGTCACCTCCGGCCACTGCATTCCCATAATACCACATCTCCCTTTCTTTGAGAACAAAGGGTGGACTACCTTTGTCTCTGCAGGTCTTAAGGGGTTTATTCTGCCCTTTTGCTGGAAGACCTGTCCCTGATTCAAGCATGCAAAATAGAAATAAAATAACTTCTGCATTACCATACTGTGAACTATTACTTTAGCAGGCTGTGTTCTTCAAAACTTAAACTCTCAGGTTTCAGGTAAATGTACCAGGTTTACAGAACAATTTCACATCACAAATCAAGTCTCTTCGGCTTTCTAACCTCTCTCCCACACCTGGTCCGCACAGTCTCTGTGGTGGGGCCCTCTCTGGTGGGTGATGTTGTCACTGATGGAGCTGGCTCTGGTGGAGCTGGCTCTGGTGGAGCTGGCTCTTCTCCCACCGGTGGCTCATCAGCGTCGACTACCCCACTGTTGGTCTGCAGCGTCACCAAGTGCTGCCGGTTCCTCCTCAGTGTGCCCTGCGGCACCTGGACGATATAGGAGCGAGGGGTATTGTGTGTAGATAGCACTTTGCCCTGGACCCGTGCATCGGTGATCCACACCTCCTCCCCAGGTACTAGTGGCTCCAGATTTCTCACTCCGTGCCTCTTGTCGAAGGATCTTGCGTCGTTCCACCTCTTCTCCCTTTCTTTGGCCCGCAGCGCGTTGTAGTCAGGCAAAACTGGATTCAGCAGGGTTGGAAGGGCAGGAACAGTAGTGCGGAGGCGGCGCCCCATCAACAGCTCGGCCGGGCTATAGCCGTTCTGTAGAGGGGTTGCTCTGTAGGCCAGCAATGCAAGATATGGGTCTGACGCCTTTGTTAGCAGGTTTTTCACGGTTTGTACAGCGCGTTCCGCCTCACCATTGCTTTGAGGAAACCTGGGGCTGCTCGTGATGTGCACAAAGCCATACTCTGCTGCAAAGGCTTTAAAGTGGCTACCTGAGAACTGGGGCCCATTGTCACTTTTAAGAACTTCACCAATTCCATGACGAGAAAACATGGATTTCAGGTGTACCACCACATCTGTGGACCTTGTGGGTGACAGCAGCGCAACTTCCACATACCTGGAGAAATAATCTACTACTAGTAGATAAGTCTTGTCTTTCAGCGTGAATAGGTCAGCTCCCAAAGTTTGCCAAGGCCTGTCTGGCATCTCCGTTGGCATCAGCGGCTCTTTGACATTCCTTCTCTCTTGGATGCAGGTTCTACATTTCAGCACCATATCATTCAGCTGGCTGCTGAGTCCTGGCCACCATACCGTCTGTTTGGCCCGGCCCCTGCACTTTGTCACCCCCAGGTGTCCCTCATGTAGTCTCTGCAGCACATTACCTTGTAAGGCTGATGGGATGACGAGCCTCGTGCCCCGCAGCAGCAGCCCATCGTGCACAGTCAGCACTGCTCTATCAGCCCAGTAATGTCTCAGCACTCCCTGCAGTTGGCTTTTGTCGGGCCAGCCGTCTGTGCAGTACTCCATCAGTGCAGAGCATGTGCTGTCTGCCCGCAGGTGCTCACGTAGGCTGCTCAGATAATCTCCACTGACAGGAATGTTGCTGATGACAGAGTCTACATAGATGTTGGTGTCCTCTAATAGGCTTGTGTCTGTGTGTGTTCTTGCGGCTCTCAGAGGAGCACGCGATAGGGTGTCGGCTGTCCCCATGCTTTTGCCAGGGACATGATTGACTGTATAGTTGTACCTCATGAGTCTCATCCTAAATCTTTGGACTCTTGGTGGGAGGTCATCCAAAGCTTTCCCTCCCAGCAGACTCACCAACGGCTTGTGGTCAGTTTCCAGCTCGAATGGTCTTCCCAGGATGAAACAGCTGAACCTTTCACATGCCCACGTCGCTGCCAATGCCTCCTTCTCTACTTGAGCATAACGCTGCTCTGTTGGTGTCATTGACCTGGACGCATATGCCACAGGTGACCACATGGCATTGCTTTTCTGCAGCAGGACTGCCCCCAGGCCAAAGGAAGAAGCATCAGCAGAGATCTTTAGAGCACTGTTTGGGTTGTATAATGTGAGTACCGGTGTGGATGACAGCTCTGTTTTTAACTGATCAAAGGCGGCCTGCTGCTCTGTCCCCCAGTACCAGTGGTTCTTCTTAGACAGCAGGTCTCGTAGCACTTTGTCTTTTTCAGCCAGGTTAGGCAAGAAGCGACCCAGCTGATTGACCATGCCAGAAAACTCCTGAGTTCGCTGACATTTTTGGGTGCATCCATTTCTTGTACTGCTCTCGTCTTCTCTGGATCTGGCTTCACTCCATCTGCTGAAATCACATGACCCAGGAATCTGACTGTGTGGCGTGTGAGCTCACATTTGTCCATGTTGAGCGTAATGCCGGCCTTATATGCCTTCTCTAGCACCGCATGCAACCGCACATCATGCTCCTCCTGCGTCTGACACCATGTCGCGTTTGTTAGTATAATAAAGCTCGTACCACGACGTAAACAGAGTATATCTTTAATTAGCAACTCTGTACAGCAGCCGCCTGCTTGTGTGCTTGCCCGGCAACTCCCTAACTGCCACACCCCCGGGTTCCCACGTCACCTCCGGCCACTGCATTCCCATAATACCACAGTTGGGAGACAGGAAACAAAGAGTAGGGATTAATGGGTCCCTTTCAGAATGGCAGGCAGTGACTAGTGGGGTACCACAAGGCCTGTTTTTACCACAACAGGATCTGGGGGTCCTTGTTCATCAGTCTATGAAAGTAAGCATGCAGGTACAGCAGGCATGAAGAAAGCGAATGGCATGTTGGCCTTTGAAAATTCAATGTTTTCAGTGTTTCCAATTTACTGGTTTTAAATTTCTCGATGGTGTGCTTGCCGAGAGTAATTAAATAAGTATTATTGCTGAAAAAATATTTTATTTTACAACAAGAGGAATCGAGTATAGGAGCGAAGTAGGTCCTTCTGCAGTTGTACAGAGCCCTAGTGAGACCACACCTGGAGTATTGTGTGCAGTTTTGGTGACCTAATTTGAGGAAGGACATTCTTGCTATTGAGGGAGTGCAGCGTAGGTTTACAAGGTTACAGTGGCTTGCAAAAGTATTCATACCCCTTGAACTTTTCCACATTTTGTCACATTACAATCACAAGGTTAATGTATTTTATTGGGATTTTATGTGATAGACCAACACAAACTGGTGGATAATTGTGAAGTGGAAGGAAAATGATACATGACTTCCAAATATTATTACAAATAAAAAACTGAAAAGTGTGGCGTGCAAAAGTATTCAGCCCCCCTGAGACAATACTTTGTAGAACCACCTTTCACTGCAATTACAGCTGCAAGTCTTTTGGGGTATATCTCTACCAGCTTTGCACATCTAGAGACTGAGATTTTTGCCTTTTTTCTTTGCAAAATAGCTCAAGCTCAGTCAGATTGGATGGAGAGTGTCTGTGAACAGCAATTTTCAAGTCTTGCCAGAGATTCTCAATTGGATTTAGGTCTGGACTTTGACTGGGCCATTCTAACACATGAATATACTTTGATCTCAACCATTTCATTGTAGCTCTGGCTGTATGTTTAGTGTCCTTGTCATGCTGGAAGGTGAACCTCCGCCCCAGTCTCAAGTCTTTTGCAGACTCTTAACAGGTTTTCTTCCAAGATTGCTCTGTATTTGGCTCCATCCATCAACTCTGACCAGCTTCCCTGTCCCTGCTGAAGAAAAGCATCCCCACAGCATGGTGCTGCCACCACCATGTTTCACAGTGGGGATGGTGTGTTCAGGGTGATGTGCAGTGTTAGTTTTCCGCCACACATAGCGTTTTGCATTTAGGCCAAAAACTTCAATTTTGGTCTCATCAGACCAGAGCACCTTCCTCCACATGTTCGCTGTGTCCCCCACATGGCTTGTGGCAAACTGCAAAAGGAACTTCTTATGGCTTTGTTTCAACAATGGCTTTCTTCTTGCCACTCTTCCATAAAGGCCCGATTTGTGGTGTGCACGACTAACAGTTGTCCTGTGGACAGATTTTCCCACCTGAGCTGTGGATCTCTGCAGCTCCTCCAGAGTTACCATGGGCCTCTTGGCTGTTTCTCTGATCAATGCTCTCCTTGCCCGGCCTGCCAGTTTAGGTGGACAGCCAAAGTTTAGGTTTGCAGTTGTGCCATACTCTTTCCATTTTCGGATGATGGATTGAACAGTGCTCCGTGAGATGTTCAAAGCTTGGGATTTTTTTTATAACCTAACCCTGCTTTAAACTTCTCCACGACTTTATACCTGACCTGTCTGGTGTGTTCCTTGGGCTTCATGATGCTGTTTGTTCACTAACGTCCTCTAACAAACCTCTGAGGCCTTCACAGAACAGCTGTATTTATACTGAGATTAGATTACACACAAGTGGACTCTATTTGCTGACTTTAGGTGACTTCTGAAGGCAATTGGTTGCACTGGATTTTATTTTGGGGTATCAGAGTAAAGGGGGCTGATTACTTTTGCACGCCACACTTTTCAGTTTTTTATTTGTAAAAAAATTTGAAAACCATGTATCATTTTCCTTCCACTTCACAATTATGCGCCACTTTGTGTTGGTCTATCACATAATATCCCAATAAAATACATTTACATTTGTGGTTGTAACGTGACAAAATGTCGAAAGGTTCAAGGGGTATGAATACTTTTGCAAGCCACTGTAATTCCCGGGATGGCGACACTGTCATATGCTGTGAGAATGGAGCGGCTGGGCTTGTACACTCTGGAGTTTAGAAGGATGAGAGGGGATCTTATTGAAACATATAAGATTGTTAAGGGTTTGGACACGCAAGGGGCAGGAAACATGTTCCCGATGTTGGGGGAGTCCAGAACCAGGGGCCACAGTTTAAGAATAAGGGGTAAGCCATTTAGAGCGGAGACGAGGAAACACTTTTTTCTCACAGAGCGTTGTGAGTCTGTGGAATTCTCTGCCTCAGAGGGCAGTGGAGGCCTGTTCCCTGGATACTTTCAAGAGAGAGCTAGATAGGGCTCTTAAAGATAGCGGAGTCAGGTGATATGGGGAGAAGACAGGAACGGGGTACTGATTGGGGATGATCAGCCATGATCACATTGAATGGCGGTGCTGGCTCAAAGGGCGGAATGGCCTACTCCTGCGCCTATTGTCTAATGTCTATACAATATCCCAGGACATTAAAGTGTTTGAGATGAAAAAAGTTTTTTTTGTGTTGTGGGAACAGGAAGGAAGGTTGGTGGGAAGCAAAGAGACTGCCTGCAATAGGGCGGAACCCATGAGAGAGTGAGTGACACAAGCGGTTATGGTGTCAGTTGAAAGATGGTGGTCAAAGTTTTGTTGGAGTTATAAAGAAGATATTAAGGACATCTGAAGCACCAGCAAAGGAGAGAGGAACAGAATTGAATGCTTCTATCTCCTTCCCAAAGCAGGACAGCTCTGGCAGACCTATTGCTTCAACCTGCTCTTGCCCCACCAAACCTATTTCTTCCTGTCTTCCTATCATTCAGTATCTCCACTATATCACAGACCTTTCCTTTATTCTCCCTGCCCTGACCTACTTTCTCTGCAGTTTAAAACTGATTACATTCCCTTGTTCGAATGAAAGGTGATCGACCTATCTCTGATTCTCTATCTACTAACGCTGCTGGCTGCTGAGTTACTAAAGCTTTGCCTGGTTTAATGTCAGATTTCCAGCATCTGAGGTATTTTGGATGTCACTTTCCTTATCTGGCTAGTAAATCATGGCAGGAAAACATGTAAGAAGTGGGCAATAGTGGGCAAAAATCTTTCTGTGGCAATGCCTCACATTGTTTTATGAAGGAAGAATAAAGGCAATTTGACTTTTTGTTGATTCTCATTTCAGTTATTTACTTTTGGATTTTAATAGGATGATGCAAGAACTCGTCAAACCATTGAAAGGGACAATATCTGCTTATTGGAAAGGATTGCTAGAATAATGAACCCGCCAGGAGGTGCACTTGTTTCGAGTGCTTATAGTTTGAGAAGGTAGGATATAAGTTGCCTTTTCAATCTAGCAGTTCTTGGTTAGTTGAGTTTAACGTAGTTTAGTTTAGAGATACAGCATGAAAACCAGCCCACTGGGTCCACACTAGTGTTCCATGTTAAATGTTTATTTAGATGTTATTTTCAATTAGATGTTAAAAGTCTACAGATAATATCTAACCATTTGAATATTTTGAAAATTCACTGTTATCAGTGTTTCCAACTTACTGGTTTTAAATGTCTCGAGGGTGTACTGGCTGAGAGTAATTAAATAAGTATTATTGCTGAAAAGATATTTTATTTTACAACAGAGAAAAGTACAGCACATGAACAGGCCCTTCAGGCACAATGTCTGTGCCAATCATAATGTCAAGATAAACCAAACTATCTGTTTGCATATGATCCAGATATTTCCATTCCCTGCATATACATAGAACAATCTAAAAGCCTCTTAAACACCACTATCGTATCTGGTTCCACCACCACCCCTGGCAGCACGTTCCAGGCACCCGCCACTCTCTGTGCAAAAAAAACCTGCCCTGAATAACTCCTTTAAACTTTCATCCTCACATCTTAAAGATATGCTTTCTGGTATTTGATATTTTCATGGAGTTTGCATGTTCTCTTCGTCGATCTTTCAATGGAATGTGAAACGGAATGAAAAATTCAGGTCAATGACTTTCAAATGAACCAAACCTGTTCTCCATTGTCCCAGAACCTACACCTTTTCAGGAACTCTACTCTCACAGAGTTCAATGAGCATGAATACATGTGGGTAAATGCTATACTCTCCTCAAGAATTGCAGTCCTTCACTGTGTTAGCATTGATGAGGACATGGATAGATCACCTATCGCTTGCCAGGATTTTTTCTCTCCCCCCCCCCCCCCCCCCCCCCCACCTCTTTCCCAGCTTTCTACAATCAGTCTGAAAAGCATCCAGACTCAAAATGTCACCTATCCAAGTCCATCAGAGATGCTGCCTGACCTTCTTCCCCCTGAGCAATCACCCTGTACACTAGCACTATCCAACACACTAGTAGCAAATTTACAATTTTTAGCGACTACAATTATGTTTTGGGAGTATGGAAGGAATCTGGAGCACCCGGAGAAAACCTGGGCTGTCACAGGAGAACGTACAAACTGTATACAGACAGCACCCAAAGTCAGGATCAAAGGCAGGTCTCTGGTGCAGTAAGGCAGCAACTCTCTCACTGCGCCACCATGCTGCCCCTTGCTCAGGAGCACGTCGGCAGTTTGTACTGGATCATTACAGTCAAATGCATTAAAACAGAGCACATCCTGTTCAATTTAGCCTATACCTCTCAGGGAAGATCATACCCTCATTGGTGACTTGTTTTTGGATCAGGCTTTTGTTTTGTGAGAGACACACAATACTGGAGTAACTCAGCGGGACAGGCAGCATCTCGGGATAGAAGGAATGGGTGACTTTTCGGGTCGAGCCTTCCTCAGGCTTTTCTTTTGTGGTGTTGGTCAAAGGCCCATAGTGTGCTGATCCAACTTCCAGACTTCAACACACCAACACCAACTGAGAGGCTAAGTAAAAGATGCGGCACTCATTGAATTGACCTCAGTGAAATACTTTCAGCTTTGCTCAATGTTCATTTGTATAATCAATTGACAGGTTGTGCTGGTAGTAAAGTAAACTTATTTTGAGGTTTCCTGGCAGAGAATCCTAAACTGAGAATGCAGACTAATACAGATATTAAGTACACTTCTTTTAATTTGGTTGTTTGTATAACTTTAAGGCCAACAAAAACTGATCGTGAAGAAATGAAACTGAAGAAGCAGGTAGGATGTGCATACTTTAATATTCTGACTCTTATACTCCAAAGCAGTGAAGGCAAGGATGCTAAATGCCTTTTTTACCACTCTTATCTACTTGTGTTGCCGCTTTCAGGGGGTTTAGGAAGGATAGCTCTGAGTAGGAAATTATTTGGTGTGTCAGTTTCTAATTCCATTTGTCAAATATACAAATGTTATTTGCTAAACTTATGATTGCAGCAACGTGAGACCGAACGTTTACACATTGAAAATGAAAACCTTGCAATGCTGGAGAAATTGGCAACGATAATGGCTCCTCAACCAGGCGGACCTAGCTGGAATGATTATAAGAAAAGCAAGTAGGTCGTTTGGTTTGTTTTTAAATACTTTTATACTTTTATTAGATCTTGTACTTTTTATTTTTCATTATCAGGAACTGGGGGGGGGGGGTGGGGGTGTCACTGGGATGGCCAGCATTTGTTGCCTATCGCTATATGACTGCGAAAAGTGATGGTGAGCTGCCTTGTTGAACAGTTGCAGTCGTTCTGGCGAAAGTAGCTCTGTAAGCATTTTTTCCCCATCTATTTTTAACTGTACTTAGTTGTGAAAACCGGTGTTATTCATGAACTCACCAGAATTCGAGAACCTCTACGTCAATCAGTCTGCCACGGTGATTATCAGTATTGTACCATTACACTCAGCATCAAGAATTCAAGAATTATGCAGATCTCTGATCTCTCATCCATATTGGTGCTCACATCTAATTCTCAAGTTCTCAGGCAATCCTATTTCTTATTTGAGTGACAATTTTCTTTGAAATTGATCAGATTGCTTTAGCTTACGTGACCTTAGGCCATGCTGCAATCCAATGACTGATTGCATTCAACCTTAAATGAGCAATAAAATCACAGACCCTGAGGATAGTCCTGCATCTGGTATTCTACCCCAGCGACTTGCCTTTACTGGAAATGTTATCCTTTACAACCATCTGAGTGATGCACCAGCTCTCCTACTGCCCACAGAATCTAGAATTGTATTGCTCATCTAAAGTTAAATGTAGACACAAGAAGCAGCCGATGATCAGATCCTGAGCTCAACACAAAACGCTGGAGGAACACAGCAGGCAGTACCTGTGGAGGGAATGAACAGATGATGTTTCGAGTCAGGACCTTATAAAATCATTCACTGCACCACTGTGAAGTAGGGAATAGTAATCTGAAGAAGTCTGATGAATGACTGAACATAAGAAGATATCACTGTGTGCTACTAATTGGGATTAAATTATTTGGCATGAAGAAAAGAAGACCAAGGTAATGTAAAAGACACTGCATAAAGACTAATTTATTGAATGAAAAACAATTATTCTATATTATATGTGTGTATTGTATTTACTGGCCTGTTACACTGCTGTAAGTAATAATTTAATTGTTCGATTATCATTACATATGACATTTAAACACTCTTGACCCAGAAATCACCCTGCAGCAACTTCCAACTTTCTTTTATGTTGTTTTTTTTTTACTCTTGACTTTTTTTCAAGCTTCCAATCCATAGGTTATGTGCAACAGTTCTACCTACCTTCCGTGAAAATGGAGGGTTGTATTCCTGATACTATCTGAGTGAATATATCTCCTGAAGTTGAAGGAAATCCATGCCCTCCCTATCCTTGTTCCATGATCAGAAAGCAAATGGAAAGATGGTGGGTGTGGAATACTGTGTGCTGCTGGTCTTGTAGAATACATTTGTTTATTGTTCTAGGTGCGGGAAACTATAAACGCTGGAAACCTGAGCAAAAAACAAAATTGCTGGTGGAACTCAGTCAGGCAGCATCTGTGGAGGGAATTGGACAGATAATATTTTGGGTTGGGATCCTTCTTCAGATTGATCAGTCTGGAATTCCCCCCCTCTGAGTTGATGAGCTGATCAGTCTGAAGAAGGGTCATAAGAAATTTGATATAATTCAGGAAAATATTAACACAAAGGGTGGTGGGTGTATGTGATAAAGTTTATGTATTAACACTTTCATATGGAATGAGCTGCCAGAGGAGGTAGTTGAGGTGATACTATATCAACATTTAAGAAACATTTAGACAGGTTCATGGATAGGACCAGTTTGGAGGGATATGGGCCAAGCGCAGGCAGATGGAACTCATATAGATGGGACACTTTGGCTGGTGTCATGCAAGTTGGCCCAAAATACCTGTTTCCATGTTGTAAAACTTTATTACTCTATTTAGCCTGCTTGATTCTCTCAACCGCCTGTGTATATTGGCTACAAAGTGTACTATCTACAGTCGCTCATTAAGGTCACTACACCAGCAACTCCCAAATCTATGACCACAACCATGAAGGATTAACGCATGCATGGGAACATCACTACTTGCAGGTTCCCTTCCAAGTCACATATCTTGAATTGGAAATGTATTGTCTTTATCATTGCTGGGTCTAGATTGCTGGAACTTTTGACCTTGCAGTGCTGTGCGTGTTTCTTCACCAGAAGACTGTAGCAACTCAACAAAGTGGCAGCTCACCTCCATATTCTCAAATAAATTTAGGAACGGACAGTCAATGCTGACTTTCCAGAAGTGCCCAGATTCCAAAAATGAATAGTGAGAAATGAAAAGTTATAGAAAACATTTTTGATTGAGAGATTGACTAATACCACACAAAGGCGTTTTCACGAGATATGTTCTGGGTTTATCAGTCTTTTTTAATATTGACAAATGGATTTCAATTCAGCAACAATCAGAGCATTAATATTTCCAAAAGCTTTTAAGGGCTTGGAGGCAAATTTGTGGCGTTCCCATGAATGTTGTAAGTCATGTGGATGGCCAGGGCTTAGAAGTTCCAAATAATAGTTAACAAGAGTCATCATCTTCTAGGTCATCTTGTTCAGCTCACAGCAAGGGGGTTAACAGACGGATCCAAATCATCCAGGAGTTTCAGAGTCAATATTCTTTACTTGGTAAAATGGCTGATTGATGGCACCCGATATTAATCCATCATTCTAATAGCGTGACTCTCCAGCACAGCAATTCTGGTCTATTATTTATTGCCCCAGTTTGATGCATAATTCTGTTATATATTTTCCCCCCTTGTGTAAATGAAAAGATAAATTATGTTATTGAATTAAAAATAGCTATATATTAATGAAGTTTACTAATGTATATAGAATTATGTTCTTAATCTTTGTTGAAAATAAATCAAAAATAATTTCCTTCAAGAAAACAGCTATAACCTACGCTGTTGCTTCAGTGATGGAACTGTTTGAATATTTGATTTCTCTCAGATGGAGCGGTAAACCAGCACAGGACAAGCTGCCGCTGATTTCACAGGAGCCCAGAAGTGTGATGTCCAGAAAGCCAGTCCCAAAGGAACAGAAGGTGAACAGGCAACTGATAACTTCCACCTTTCTAGAGCCAAGAGTTTATGTGGAATTTTCATGGTTTTAAACCATTTGTGTGTAGGTACTGCAAATATAGATTATTTTTTATGTAGCCAAAATATCTAGTAGTTTCAAAGAAACAATGACAAACCTTCTCATCGCAAGCATTTTGGCCCACTGCCATATTATTCAGTGCTCCCAATGTCATTGCCATTCATGTAACATTGGATTGGATTGAATTGAAAGATGTGGCATAGAAACCGAGGCCCTTTGGCCCATCCAGTCTAGTTCGACCATCGATCACCAGTTCACACTAGTTCTATGTTATCACACTTTCTCATCCACTCCATACACACTAGGGGCAATTTACACAGGCCATTAAACCTACAAATCTGAATGTCTGAGATGTAGGGGAAAACCGGAACACCGGATGAAACCCACGCAGTCACAGGGAGAACGTGCACAGGAACAGCACCTGAAGGCAGGAAGGAACACCTAGGTCGCTGGCACTGTGATGCAGCAGCTCTACCAATGGTGGCACATTGGTGCCACTTTGCTGCCATTATATCAATTATTTGTTGAATTTTGTTACAGAAATTATAATTTTAGTGTATCACCAGAAGATCCCGGTCTGGGAACCAAGCTGTAGAGTGCACCATACGACCGGGGCAGGTGCAGTTTGTGATTGGTGATTGATAGGCAGCACTAAGCACATTGGTGATGATCAACAGTCAATCAATACCTGGTTAACACACAATAGTTCTGAAAATCTAACAGAGTATCGGATGTATTCTTATATTTTATTTTTCTCCTATTTCCTCACAACATGGAATGAGGCCTTGCAGTCTCCTGTGATTTCAATGGTTATTGGTCCATGGTGCTTTATTGCCACATGTGCAAATGCACAGTGACTTTTTTTGCATACTGTTCAGTAATATATTGCCAAACCAAAGCCCAATCTTTTATTACCAACGTGTACAGAAATAGTCCACCGAGACTGCATGCAAGATTCGCTGGGATTTAGCGACTCTTTCCAAAGCCCAGTCCGCACTTTAGATCTCATGGAGCGGAGCTGAGATATTGTAGGTGGGTGGAGTGGTTGAAAACCACGGAAAGATGTGTCCCAGATCAGGAAAAGAAAACTTTGGCCTTGATGATTACGATGCTGTACTCCATATGCCAATGTTTGTGCATGGATTTTCACAGGCAAAGAACTTTGCTGAAATTGAAGCAGAAAATATCAACATCCTAGAAAAACTGGCCACAATAATGGCTCCAAAACCGGGTGGTTCCACCTGGGGCAACTATGATCTAAAAAGGTAGGGAGATTTGGCCTTCTGCTAAATTAGTTTGCACTGTGCATGATCTTAAACGTTTTAGAATTTAAATGAACAAATGCTAGTGCTGAACTTATGTTAAGAGAGCGACAACCATCTTGTTATGTATGTTGCTTACTAAAAATGATTTATCTTAATATAGAAAGTGTTGGAAATTTTTATCTCAGCCATTTGAAATAGATCCAATCATTTCATGATTATCATTTGATCAGCGCCGGAATAGTTTGTATTGTTCCTGCTATGATCGGCCATTCTGTTGCTCTTTGCAAAGCCTAGATGCCAAAAAAAAAAATCTGCTTGTCCAATTACTCCCTTCAGACCCAGACACACACTTAGTGGCTCTTTACAATGGAGAACAACCATCCTATATTCATAGAGTAGTACGGCGTGAAAAAGGCCCTTTACCCTACCTTTTCCATACTGACCAACTTAACATTCTGAGCTAATTCCATGTTCCTGCATTTATTTCATAGCCTTTAAAATCCTTCCTATCCTTATATCTGTACAAATGTCTTTTAAAAGTCATAATTATATCTGCTTCTATAGCTTCCTCTGATAGCCCATTCTAGATACAGACTAGCTAGCATCAGAGTGAAAAGGTTGTCCCTGAGGTCCTTCTTAGATTACTCCCCTTTCAACTTCAGCCTACGGCCTCTAGTTTTAGAATCCTCTACCTTGGGCAAAAGACTGTGAACCTTCATATTATCCATGCCCCTCATGATCTTGTACCTCACAATAAGGTCACTCTTCAGCCACCTACAAGAAAAAAGTCCCAGTCTATGCAATCTCTCTCTATAACTCAAGCAAAGGTGACATCAAATAAATAATTCTTCCCTAAACTCTTCCTGTTATTTGACTGTAGTAAATTAAGATTGCAAAAGTTGTGCTTAAGTGATAAAGGCGACAATTCAAAAGACATTTCAAAGATTCATAAGAATCCACAAAGCATTTAATATGATAAAATTTACATATTCAACATTGCAAAAATATGCCAAACAGTAAATTTATCAAAACGTTTACTCACCAAGGAACAGAGATAGTTTGCTCAGGTAAAGGATATTTGCTCTTACATAATTTACAAGTCTCTAGCAAATAAATTGTAGATACAGCATAACATTTGTAGTTTTGGACTTTATGCAAGAAATAAATGAAAAAAATGTTAGAAGGGAACAGGTTCAAGGATCCGACTACTTGAGCAGAAAAAGGCTCACTCATCTGTTTAGTTACAAATCAGATTTATTGGCAATAGAAGGAACAAAAACAATACTTGTCCTGGTAAGCGCGTGGTCCGTTTTACAGCAGCAGACCTCCCTCTCCCACTGCCTCCGTTCGCGGCGCTGATCGCGACTCAGCCCATCGGTGAACCCTCGTACATGAACTACTTTGATAGCTTGCCTTTATACGGGCAGAAATCGGCCGTTGAAATAACCACTGGTAAGTCCTGGCCAAGAGCGCTGCTCCCAAATTCAAACTACAACCAATGGCAGGGGACTGCATCCGAGCGAGCCCCCCCCCTCCTGTCAGCCGCAGTCTTGGCGCGTAAAGCAACACTCACAGCGCAACTGGCTTGGCACGCAAAGGTTTAAAGCGCTGTCGGGTGCAGCGCTATGGAGTTTAAATATAGCACTACCGGGCACAGCGTTATGGGCTTTAAATATGTGGCACGGACTGTTCGGGCAAAATTCTTGTATTACAACCAACAAATACAAATTGCAAACAAAAAACACATTTTGTCAAGTTTTATTTTTAGTCTCTGTGAAGGGTTATGATGGAATTCGCTTGTTGCTCTGTTGACCTGTGATAAAGGTGACGGAATAATGGGATATGTGATGGACTTGCAGAGAGGCATCACTACTGCACACTGGTGATATCACTGGAGGGTAGGCAAGTGGGGGATTGAGCTTTGGTTGTAGATATCAGAGCACTGCATTGAGGTGGTAAGGAGGTTGGAAGAGAAAACAAGGCCAGTGTTGTGTTTTGGGGAATTTGTGGGTGGGAGGAGAGTAAAATCAATTAAAAAAAGGATGGGTGATTATCTGTGATGATCTGGGTAGTGAAGTGGGTATATAGATAGCATCTGGGGCCTACTGCTTCAATTGGTGAAAAGAGATGTGGCAGCACAGTGACACAGCAGTAGAACTGCTGCCTTGCAGCGCCAGAGACCCAAATTTGACCATGATGATGGGTGCCGTCTGTGAGGCGTTTGTACGTTCTCAATGTGACCGCTTAGGTTTTCTCCGGGTGCTCCAATTTCCTCCCACACCACAAAGACGTGCCAACGTAGTTTAATTGGCCCTAGTGTGTAGGATGTGAAAGTGGGATAACATTGAACTAGCGTTTAGAAATGTCAACCCAAAATGTTTTTGTTTATTTGAGTATAGAGCAAAATATAGAACAAGTCAGGACTAGATTGTGGGCAAACTTTGGTGGTAGCAGGAGATGGAATAATGACATTTATTGGCCCATTTAGGCAATGATGTACTGGTGATATGCTACTGCAACTATTTGAAGATCTGCCTAAACGAAAATAGCTCTCCTTCATATTTAGTCTTTGCTCCAAGATGTGCAAAATAGTTATGGTTCTAATTTAAAAAAGTCAGAAGTGGAATCTTATGGAGTGGAGATTCATTAAGTGAAATAAATTATTATGTTCTTGGATATCTGAATAATTTGTTGGATGGAACTATTTCTATTGGGAAATATTTTAGAATGTTTAGATAATTTATTTTTGATATTGCTGTTTAATGACTTTTTCCATGTGTGCAGAATTTATTATAATTAATTTAAAAGCTGTAAAATACAAGGTATTTAATCATTAGCAAGTGAAACTAGAAACTTTCTGGTAAAGAACAATGTTTTGTCTATTTCTCTGAAGTAACTTCAATTTGGAAAAAGAGTTCCCAATCAGTGGTCTGTTTTATTTATGCCTTGTAGGAACATCATTGTAACAGATGCCATTGCTGCATAATGGAGTGACTAATTTCAGTATTTTTATTGTTAACTGAAGGTAATTTCTATTCTAGTTTGAGTACGCCTAAATATGTTTCGAAGATGCCAAAAATTTCAGCAAGTAAGGGTGCAATAAGTCAGACCAACCGCACAAGGGAGATGAAACTCAAGGTAAAGATGCCCCCTTTGCAAACTGAAACAAATGTTTGATTGTTGCAATTAATGCAATTAATATCTGAGTCATGAATGTGGTATTGCCGTACCAAACACAGTCCCCTCTATTTGGTGTTTACCCTGACACAGTAAATAATTAACATGGATTTTCATTGTAATGTTTTGAACATAGCCTGCTTCTTTATCACAAGATCTTCCTGTCTATCCGTTTTCATGTTCCCTGATTCCCTGATTAGTAGTCAAGAGTTTAATTGTAATATGAACCAGCAAAGGATCAATTAAATTCGTACTTGCTGCAGCTTAACAGGCTCATTAATGCCATAACACATGGATGAATTTATAATAATAAATAATACAATAGATTAATAATAGCAATACTAAGCAACCATAATAGTGCAAAATCGAAGTCAGTAGTGCATCAGGAGGATGAGGGGGGGATCTTATAGAGGTGTACAAAATCATGATAAGAATAGATCGGGTAGATGCACAAGTCTCTAGCCCAGAGTAGGGGACTCGAGGACCAGAGGACATAGGTTCAAGGTGAAGGGAAAAAGATTTAATAGGAATCTGTAGATTGGTTATTGCATGTGAACCAATCATAGTAGAATAGCATCACTAACCCCACCTTACTGTATGATTCATACTAACACCCAATCCCTATACTGGTCAGTCTTGGAAGCGATAACGATGAACTAACAACTAACAAACTGCTATACTGCTTACTGCTATAATATGGGTACTGATTAAAGATGATCTTAAACTCCAGATTGTAGAGTCTGGGGACACCCGTGGCAGCAGGGGACACCTGTGGTGACCAATAGGGGGAGCATGCGGGAGAGGTAGTGTTGTTGTTAGTCATAGCGGCCGGTCGTGGTGGAGTAATGGACATGCTGGAACTAGTGGTGGCCACGGCAGCAGACGGCTGGAACAGTAGAGGTGGACTGAAAGGATCGGCTGGTGGTGGACGTGGCTCCTCAGCCAGCAGGTGTTGGCGGCTCCGACGGTACAGGGCGCCATCGATGTCAACAAGGTAGGATCGGGGTTCTTTGGACGGGCCAAGAACGCAACCTAGACGGTAATGCCCCATAGTAGTTTGCATACGGATGACTTGGCCCGATAGTAGTGGTTTAAGTGGTTTGCTGTACTTGTCATGTGATCGTTCTGGATGACGTGTTTCTCCTGGATACGCTTCTGGACCGTGGCTGGCTCCAGCACCTCTGGCAATTGATATCGGTGGTCTCGTTGTTCTGGACATCAGGCGTTGGGCTGGTGAGGCCAGGACTCCGTCTCTAGCGATGTTTCTGAGGTTTAAAAGGTCGTGGTACACATCTGACTTGGCTAGGTGGGCGCGTTCCATTAGCTGTTTTTCACTTCTGACGGCTCGTTCAGCGAGCCCGTTACTTTGTAGGTATTCGGGGCTGCTCGTGACATGGTGGAAATTCCATCGGTTAGCAAAGTGTTTGAAGGTGTGACTGGTAAACTGCCTTCCGTTGTCGGTTTGCAAGCGGACAGGTGCACCAAATGTGGAGAAGTGTCTCTGTAGCTTTTGAATTACCATTTCTGATGTGATAGAGGTCAGTAAATCAAGTTCGAACCAGTTAGAGTAGCAGTCGACCAGGACTAGATAATGTTTACTGTGCCATTCGAAAATGTCTGCCGCCAGCGACGTCCAGGACAGTGCTGGTGGAGGTTGTTGTAGCAGAGGCTGTCTGTCTCTGTTGGTGCGGTGCCAGTAATTCCAGCATGTCCCTTACTCCACCACGACTGGCGGCTGTGACTGACAACAATACTACCTCTCCCGCATGCTCCCCCTATCTGTCACCACGGGTGTCCCCTGCTGCTTTCTCACTTCCGGGTTCAACGCCTCCCTCTAACTTTTCTGGCAAAGGGCGAGAGGGTTTGGTCCATACGCGTTCGACCCATATTAGTAGACCGCCTGACAGATATGTTTAAATTCTAAGCTGCATGCGTGTTTAACTATATTCGCTCTTTACGGGGAAGGATGGAGATTGGTTATTGCATATGAACCAATCATAGTAGATTAGCATCACTAACCCCACCTTATTGTATGATTCATACTAACACCCACTCCCTATACTGGTCAGTCTTGGAAGCGGTAACGATGAACCAACAACCTGCTGTACCGCTATAATATGGGTACTGATTAAAGATGATCTTGAACTCCAGATTGTACAGTCTGCTTATTTACAGAATCCATGGGGTAACTTTTTCACACAAAGGGTGGTGGGTGTATGGAACAAGCTGCCAGAGGAAATAGTTGAAGCTGGGGTAGACATAAAATGCTGTTACTCAGTGGGTGAGGCAGCTTCCACGGAGAGAAGGAATTGGCGATGTTTCGGGTCGAGACCCTTCTATCCCCATCGTTTAAGAAGCAGTTAGACAGGTACATGGATAGGACAGGTTTGGAGGGATATGGACCAAGCGGAGGCAAGTGGGACTAGTGTTTAGATTAGAGATACAGCGCGGAAACAGGCCCTTTCTGCCCACAGGGTCCGCGCTGACCAGCGATCCCCGCACATTAACACCATTCTCTACCCACTATGGACAATTATTACATTTACCAAGCCAATTAACCTACATACCTGTACGTCTTTGGAGTGTGGGAGGAAACTGAAGATCTTGGATAAAACCCACGCAGGTCACGGGGAGAACGGACAAACTCCGTACAGACAGCACCCGTAAACGGGATCAAACCCTGATTGCCGGCGCCGGTCGTGGTGCCACCATGACCGCTGGGACAGTGTTGGCCGGTGTGGGCAAGTTGGGCCGAAGGGCCTGTTTCCACACTGTATCTATGACTATAACCAAAGATACAGTTCATAAGTGATAGGACCAGATTTAGGCCATTCGGACCATCAAGTCTACTTCACCATTCAATCATAGCTGATCTATCTTTCCGTCTTAGTTCCATTCTCCTGCCTTCTCCCCATAACCCCTGACATCCATACTAATCAAGAATCTATCTCTGCCTTCAAAATATCCATTGACTTGACCTTCACAGCCTTCTGTGGCAATGAGTTCCACAGATTCATCATCGTCTGACTATAGAATTTCTTCCTCATCTCCTTCCCAAAGGAACGTCCTTTAATTCTGAGGCAATGACCTCTGGTTCTAAACTCTCCCACTAGTGGAGACTCCTTCTCAACGTTCACTCTATCCAGGCCTTTCATTAGTCCACAGACGATTGTAGTTGGCGATGAATGGGCTAATTATTTCATAGAAATTTCCACATGAATATTCACTTACTGACTGAACAGTGTTTATTTTCACAGGAGGTTCCGGTGGGGCGAAATAGCATTGAAGTCGCTAATCTTGTCATGCTAGAACGACTAGCTAAGATAATGGCTCCGCCACCGGGTGGTCTCAGTTGGAAGGACTTTGAGAAAAAACAGTAGGATGCCGTTTTACATTTTGTGAATTTGTATCCAATTAATAGAAATATACACAATATATGTTCAATTCACTAGTAGTTTGAAAGTTTAAGTAGTTTTATTAAGAAAATCGATTTACTGCCATATAATGTGCAGTTTCAATTCATTCATATACGTGATGTGCCTGTAATATTGGCCAGCATTTGTTCACCATCCCCAATCATTCTCAAGTAGGCAGGACTAAGACACTCTAAGAAATATATATATTTATTTTAAGTGACTTTGACCATTATACTTTGTCAAACCACCATACTTCACTCTTTCTCCACAGAAACAAATTCTGAGCAACTACACTTTTACTCTTTTTTTTCTCTCGTTATTGACAGCACTCTGGGTATTTGCGCATTTAGAACTTAATCCTTTCACGGCAACTTAATGTTTTGCATTGTGCCTGATGCATTCAAACACATTAACCAAAAAAACCCCACTCATTGATGAAGGGAAATAGGTACACTGAATACAACTGTGTCTTTCTCCCTGGGTTGGGGAGTCAAGAACATTGGGGGGCATAGGTTTATGGTGAAAGGGGAAAGATTTCATAGGAATCTGAGGGGCAACATTTTCACAGAGAGGTTGATGCATATTTGGAACGCACTGTCATAGGAAGTAGGTGAGGCAGGTGCAATAACAACATATAAAAGATATTTGGACAGGTAAATGGGGGGGGGGGGGGGGGAAGGATTAGAAGAATATGTCAGACATGGGCAAATTGAACTAGCTTAGATAGGCATCTAGGCCGACATGGACAAGTTGAGGTGAAGGGCCTGTTTCATATTGTATGCCTCTAATGGCTCTTTGAACAGAAGCATCCCATTGTATAATTAATCACAGTAAGTCATAAATATTTGTAAAACAAATCTTAAAAATGAAAATATTGCTATTGATCTGGAGTATGTACTCCATTATTGATCTGTAAAATGTATGGCATTGATCTGTAAATAATGTATGGCATTATTGATCTGTAAAACAAACTATACAATTATTTTCTTTTAGGTTGGAATCCAATCAAGGATCAACTGAATTCCCAAAGATTTCCAAGAATAAGGGTGTAATGAGTGGACAAAGATATAGCACAAAGGACCAGAATGAGAGCTGGAGGGTAGGGACAGTAGTTTGTTCAGCTCGCCATATGCGTTTTCTTTTCTCCTTTATCTTCTCGGCAGTAGTTTACTCGGGCAGGTTCAATCTCTCAACCAGTTATGGTGCATGTTGCGAACCTTGGTGCTGCCTGCTATAAACCAGTAAAACATGGCTGTATGACGAGCGTGGTCATATCATGGCTAAGCTTTATTCTCTCTCCCCCTGATGTACACATTGTAGTGCTATTCAGTGCACAATACACAAGAGAAGAAAGCGTGTTGGGAATCTCACAGATGTTTTTAGCTGGTGAAAATCTAAATAAGAGATTAAGCTTCTGTAGGCCTTGGAGTTATGCAATTGTACCACTGAGTATAATATCCTCTCAGGGAAGCATATTAAATGTGTTTAATTTGTTTATTTACATTCAATGCATTTAATCATTTATACATATTTTTGAGTTTATAATTAATTATTTATAATTAAGTATTTTTTCAGCATTTTTTTAAAATTAGGTTTCAAGGTCAGTTTATTGTCACATGTACCCATTAAAGTACAGTGAAATTTGAAACCTGGACACACAACCACAAAAAACTTAACATGAACATCCATTGCAGTAGATTCCACATTCCTCACTGTGATGGAAGGCAATAAAATTCGATCTCCTTCCTCTTGTTCTTTCGCGGTCAGGGCGATGAAAGCCCCCACAGCCGATGATCGAAGCCCCCGTCGGGGTGATCGAAACTCTCGCGACGGGGCAGTTAAAACTCTCCGCAGCATGGAGCTCCCGAGTCGGCCTCTTCTTTATCAGAGACCGCGGGCTTCACGATGTTAAAGTCCACAGGCCCGGCGGTTGGAGCTTCAATCCCTGTCAAAAGAATCGCGAGCTCCGCGATATTTAAGTCCCGCAGACGCCTGCGGCTTGGAGCGCCCATCGGTCTCCAGGAAAGGCCCCAACTTCTCGATGTTAGGCCGCAGTTGGTACGGAGAGATGATATGAGAGGAAAAATCGCAACTCCGTCTAGGTAAGAGATTGAAAAAAGGTTTCTCCCAACCCTCACCCACCACATAAAACAGACCAAGGAACACTAAAACATGCTTTTAACACATACTAAAAATAACAAAAAGAAGAAAGGACAAACAGACTGTTGGCGAGGCAGCCACTGCTGGTGGTGCCACCCGGTGTTACAATAGTTTTTTTTTAAGTTCCTGAATATAAGAGGCATCTAAAAGCTTTTGAAATAATCCACAGATTTGATGAAAGGGAAAACTCTGCCCCAGACATTGAGGGCACAGACATTATGGGCTGAACAGCCTGTTCCTGTGCTGTTCTTTGAGACGTTCTATGTTTACTCTCTCTGAAAGCCTGCTGGGCGGTGTTTCCGGGTGTGGCCTCCATACTGGTCCTCCAAAGACTTGCTGCCAGTTAGACCTTGCTATGCAAAGACCAGTGAATCATCATCTTCACACCTGGACCCTGATATGTTGCAAAACATACTTGGCTAATAAAATATTATTGCGATTGTGAAAGTTCAAGTAGCAACTCCCGTCCCCATAGTTTGTCTCCAACTTGATCTGCACTTTACTTATACAAGTGGGGTTTTCTTATTAACCCAGTCAAATATTGTTTTTCAGGACATCAACCAGAAATTACCCCCTGTCTCCTCAAACAGCAAGAAAACTAGCAACTAAAAGGTCAATGTTAAGGATTTGATAAGAAGCTGAAGTTCATTACCATCTGTTATTTGAAGTGTGCTGTATTGATCATGGTGGCCTCTTTGTGTATGCGGCAATTAAATTACAGTTAATAAAACTGTTCACTGTTGTGATGGAGTCTTATTTTATTCTAGGAATGGCTCTGAGTAAATTAAAACGACTTTTTCTTTTTCCTTAAAGTGGGAAGGGACAAACAATTATAGAGTCAAGCAGCACAGAAACAGCCCCTTCAGCCCAACTTGTCCATGCCGACTAAGGTACTGCATCTAAACTAGTCCCATTTGCCTGCATTTGGTCCATATCCCTCTAAACCTTTCCTATGCATGTACCTGTCTACATGTATTTTAAAGGTTGTGATTGTACATGTCTCATCTACATCGTCTGGCAGCTCATTCTGTGGACCCACAAACTCTGTGAAAATGTTGGTTCCCAGGTTCCGATTAAACCTTACCCCTCTCACCTTAAACCCATGCCCTCTAGTTCTTGATTTGACCACTCTGGGGGAAAAAGACTTAAGGGCCTGTCCCACCAGCATGCGACTGCATGCGGTGAGCGTGACCAAACGTGGTGGCTTGAGGCGTACAACCTCGCGGGGCCGGTACCACTTCCAACCACAGAGCCGTATGGAGCTGGTCCCGACATCAATAAGCAATCAGCTGGGCAGGAGGCGGCTCGACTGAATTTGGACGTCGCACGGCGTCAGGCGGCGACGTCACCACGCAACGGCATGCCGAGGCGATGACGTCATCGCGCAAATCCACACGCTCGGCGTACGGCATCAAGATGCTGCGTACGACGTCAAGATGCTGCGTGCGACGTCGAAGCGCTGCATACGGCCTCAATGCGGCTGCGGGCCGACAGGCCGTTGCCATGCGGGTTTTTTGAACAGTGTCAGTTTTTCGGAGCCCCGCGCGATGTCAGGATCAGCCCCTTCAACTCCATACGGCTCTGGCGCTCGAAGTGGGACCGGCCTCGCGAGGCTGTACGGTTCAAGCGTCCACGTTAGGTCGTGCTCGCCGCATGCAGTCGCATGCTGGTGGGACAGGCCCTTAAGGCATTTGCCCTATCTATTCCCCTCATGATTTTACACACCTCTATAATATCACCGCTTGGTAGGGTTGCCAACTGTCCCGTATTAGCCGGGACATCCTGTATTTTGGGCTAAATTATTTGTCTCATAAAGGACTGCCCTTGTCCCGTTTTTGACTGCTACTACTTGGGTCCAAGGGACTGTCGGGTCGGAGCGCCACCACCAGTCCCGCCTCACCCGTTCCGATGTTGTGCAGCCAATGGAGTGCAGCAGCAACGCCTTGCCCGTGGCCCCGTCGGTCGGCAGCCTGGCCAGCTGTCCGACCTTCGGAACTTCTTTTACCGCTGACACCACCACCCCTCCTTCTCAAGGCAGATCATCGGTTCATGAGTTGGATGGGGTGCCGGACTTCGCACGTGACGTCGCGTGGGTCAAAACGCCTCAGCTGGCCCGCCGACCCGGGACAACTCATCATTCACCCAGCCACGGCCGAGTCGGGTCAACGAAAACGGATTTGTCCCTTATTTTGACCTTTTGTCCCTTATTTGAGAGTGAGAAAGTTGGCAACCGTACCCCTTGGCCTCCTGCGCTCCAAGGAATAAAGTCCTAGTCTGATCATCCTCTCCCTATTGCTCAAGCCTTCATGTTCTGGCAATATCCTCTTAAACCCTCTCTGTACCCTTTCCAGCTGAATGGCATCTTTCCTGCAGCAGGGTGACTAAAATAGTTAACCCATATTGAATCAAACTGTGAAAGATTCAGCTGTGTTTCTTCCTATTAGGCAATCAGGAATATTTTTTTGGCCATCACTGAATTTGGCAAAGCAACTCATTCTTACTTTACTCAGGCCACTCTGAGTATTTTAGGTCACTGATGATTTAATTACACATTCCATGGGCACTGTTAACTTTTCAATAAAAACATTCCACTTTCAACTATCTTCTACCTTGCCGAGTTGAATTTTGAGACATCTTTACCTATAACAACCAAGAAACCTAAAGTGTTAAACTTTTCCTTTTTGCAGATTGGCCAGAAAAGCATAGTGGTTTCATCAGAAGAGAATAGAAGTTCCTAATATTTCTGCATAGATGAATGTTAACTAAATGTTTGTCAGTGACCGAATTGTGGCAGATATTCTATCTTAAATATCCATAACCCACAAGCACTTCTGCTAAAAACAAAAGACACAAAATGCTCGAGTAACTCAGCAGGTCCGACAGTATCTGTGGAGAACATGGAAGGTGACGTTTTGGGTCTGGACCTTCCTTAGCATCTCTGCTAAAACTGAGTTCTGATAGATAACCCACGAATGATTGAATTTAGCACTTTTGATACTGCTGGTAATCCAATTATTGGCCTGCTTGGAAAGGGGCATTGATCTGAATGATAATCAGAAATTTGGATTTTAAATGAACAAAATTATGGTGGCAATAATGACAGCTGCAGTAACAATCGGCAAGTTTACATTATAAAACCGTTAACAACTCCACCAATTCCACAGATGTCAAGTTTAACACAGCAATCACAGAAGCACCGCCCGTAATTCGGCCATCCTGTGTACAGCCTTTTCCGACTGAATCTAGGGATAGCTATGGAATTGATTAGTAGGACTGGATGTTACAATCTCTAAGATTTCGCTACAATTGACATTCTTGGGTATAACCACCAGGTGAATTTTGCTAATACTGAGACACATCTTCAGTTGTGTACCTCAACGTCACTGGGTGTTTTGGCATTTTATCACAAGACACCCTCAGTCGAGGCAGGCCCACCACAGGTTGATCAGACCTAGGTGTGTGTCTTATTGCTAGCCTCTAGATGGTCACGTGGCAGCCCAGACAGCATCTTTCCTCTTCAGCCACAGCCAGTGACTGCTCCGTTCGGCGGCATTGGCAAGTTATTTTATTGCCCTCCTTTGTGCCTGCCCTTTGACTCCTATTTCCCTCAGGAGCCTTGCGGTGGAACTGGCTACAAAGCCCCTGCACCCCATTCCAGATGACATACCACCTATCCACCCACCTGAGCACCAGATGGACATAACGCCTCCTACATGGAAGGAGGTGGAGAGCACAGTCAAACGGGCAAGAGCAGCATCAGCCCCAGGGCCCAATGGCATTCCATACAGGCTCTATAAGAACACTCCTGGTGCCCTGAAATACCTTTGGAAGTTAATGAAAGTGGCATGGGGGAAAGGAATCATACCTAAGGCATGGCGAAGGGCAGGAGGGATCTTAATTCCCAAAGAAAAGAACTCCTCAACCATTAGCCAATTCCGCCAGATCAGCCTTCTGAATGTGGATGGAAAGATCTTCTTTGGTGTTGTGGCCCAAAGACTCTCAGCATTTTTGCAGAGCAACAACTTCATTGACACGTCAGTGCAGAAAGCAGGGGTACGTGGTTTCTCAGGATGTCTGGAACATGCAAACGTCATCTGGCACTAGATACAAACTGCCAAGAAGGAAAAGAGAGATCTGCATGTGGTTTTCTTAGATCTAGCCAATGCCTTTGGCTCGGTGCCCCATGAGACTCTTTGGGCAGCTTTTAATTTCTTCCAGGTCCCAGAGGTCATCACAAAGCTGGTAAAAGCTTACTTCCAGGATCTCCAGTTCTGCGTCACAACACAGGACAACAACACCGCCTGGCAGCACCTTGAGGTAGGCATAATGGCAGGCTGTACCATTTCTCCTCTGGTTTTCACCATGGCAATGGAGCTCATCATTCGAGCATCACGATGGGTGGTCGGAGGGGAACGCTTGAAGAGTGGGCTGCGTCTTCCTCCAATCAGGACGTACATGGATGACATGACCACAATAACAACAACAAAAGCATGCACCAAACGCCTGCTGGATAAACTCCAGGAAAACATCAAATGGGCACGAATGGAGATTAAACCCAGCAAATCCTGCAGTATTTCCATCGTCAAAGGCTGGCTCACTGACGAAAGATTCCGCATCAATGACGAGACAATACCAACTGTCCTGGAGAAGCCTGTCAAAAGCCTCGGGCAATGGTACACCGCATACCTCAAGGATGCAGAGCAGGTGGAACAACTCAGGCAGGATACAATCAGAGGCCTCAAGCAAATCAACAATACTGCTCTCCCAGGGAAGCTGAAGCTTTGGTGCATGGAATTGATGTTAACTTAAACGTTATTCATGAGCTTACCTTCTCATTAAATGCCCTGTTTTTTTGCATTTTGTTACATAAAATCCAAATTAAGCTTTAACAGTTCTGAAAACTGAAATTACTAAAATTAGTGAGTTTTCTGCTGTTTAACACTTAAGTAATTCAGTTAATTATTTCACTGGATTAAATAATTTTACATTTCAGCTACCATCATCTTATATCTATGGTCCAGTCTTCATTTGGTACATATTTAAAAATATTCATTAAATATTGTGTTTTTCCTTAACTATTTGCTGTCTATGAGAATTATTTAATATTAATGGCATAAAACATGGAACAGCACAGTACAGCCCTTTGGCCCACAATGTCTGTGTTGAACATGATGCCAAGATAAACTAATAACCACTGCCAGCACGTGATCCACATCCTGCTATTCCCTGCATGTCCATGTGCCTATCTATTTTACTTCCATCAGAGACTGCAGATGTTGGAATCTGGAGCAAATATCCATCTGCAGGAGATCAGCAGATCGAGCAACATGAGTCGAGGAAAAGGTGTTCCTCCAGCAGGATGTTGGCCTTTAGTATGTTTGTTTGTTCAACCAGCGTAAATACATCATTCTTCCACTATGGAAGAAATCCCCATGAACCGGCACGTGACAACATTCAAAGCATAAGTTCCACACCACTGATAAATTAGGTCTTTGCAGCAACCTCAAGGATATTACCAGGACTTGAGGGCCTGAGCTATAGAGAGAGGTGGGGCAAGTTGAACCTGGAGCACAGGAGGCTAAGAGGTGATCTTATAAAGGAGTATAACATTATAGGGTAAATGTACAGTTTATTTACCAGGGTATGGGAATCAAGAACATCGGCTTGACATGAGAGGGCAAAGATTTAATAGGAAGGGGAAACTATTTCACACAGAGGGTGCTGAGTATGTGGATAAAGTTGCCAGAGGAGGTGGGTAAGGCAGGTATAATAATACCATATAAAATACATTTGGACAGGTACATGGATAGGAAAAACTCTAAGGAATAGAGGGAAAATGCAGGCAAATATGACGACCTTAGAAGGAGCATAATGGTCACCATGGATAAATTGGGCACAATGGCCTGTTTATCTGCCAAATGTTCCTAACCTCTTTTGAGATAATTGGTGGCATTGATACCTTTACCTTTGTCGCAGGAGTCACAGCGAAAATAAACACACTTTGAGAAAATATGTTCTGCATTTTAATCTGAATGGATTATGTTGCTATAAATGAATAAAATATCTCCGCCTTTTGCATCTTTATAACCAGCATTGCGTAAAACTTAATGAATACAAAGCCTTTGTGTGGTGTAGGATTTGATTTTCGACAACAAAGGAAGGGGTTGAAACAATAAAGTTAGAATTAAGTGATTAGAGACAGCCTTGGCTGTGATTAAGACAAAGTTACATTCAATCCTATTTAATATTCCAAGATCAAAAGAATAGCTATGGGGGGAGAGGTCTGGAGAGGATAGTGAACCCATCAAAGATCTTGAGAGGATAGTGAACCCATCAAAGATGTCAAGATTATCCAACGGTAAATAATTTTCCTTTCATTGAATATTAAGAGGAAATAATGTTGCCAAGTAGTGTCTGTACTTTGGACAAGGCATGAATGTCATAATGGTTTTCATAGCTACAGCCTTGGGCAAACATCTTTGCTTATTGTGATATCAAAAAAACTGAAAAAAGTTTAGTTTATTTTTTGTGCAGGATATTATTCAACCAATAACTTTAGGAAATAAAGTTATGTAATGGGAAGTATTTACATTGTTAAATATAGGGTGGAAATTTATATTCATTACTTTCGACAGCTTCAATAGAACATAGAAGAGTACAACACAACACAAGCCCTTCAGCCCACAATGTCTGTGCCAAACATAATAAGTTCATAGGAGCAGAATTTGGCCATTCGGCCCATCAAGTCTATTCCGTTATTCAATCATGGATGATCTATCTTTCCCTCTCAACCCCATTCTCCTGCATTCTCCCCGTATCCCTTGACATCCTTACTAATTAAGAACCTATGAATCACCTTAAAAATTGACGTCCTCAGGGCCTTCTGTGGTGATGATTTCCACAGATTCACCACCCTCAGACTAAATAAATTCCTCCTCATCTCCTTTCTAAAGGAACATTCTTTTATTCTGAGTCTATGTTCCCTGGTCCTAGATTCCCACACTAGTAGAAACATCCTCTTCACACCTATTTTATCCAGGCCTTTCACTATTCAATGTATCAATGAGGTCCCTTATCCTTCTAAATTCTATAATAATGCCAGGTTAAAGTATTCTCCTCTGCCTGTACGTAGTCTACTGTACGTACCTCCATTGTCCAGACCTCCGTCTTCTGATTGTCTCCTACATCTGGATCAAGGATTGCAGCATCCTGATCTTCACTGAAACCTGGCTGAACTCTGATGTTCCCGCCAGCGCCATTGAGCTAGTGGGACGACACATACTCTGAGCGGACAGAACATCTGACTCCGGTAAGACCAGAGGTGGGGGTCTGTGCATGTATGTAGACAAAGCATGGTGCACAGACACCACCATCATTGAGAGTCACTGCTCAGCCAACCTTGAGTTCCTCTTGGTTAAGTGCAGACCGTTCTATCTGCCCAGAGAGTTTACCTCCAATGTTGTGACTGCAGCCTATATTCCTCCTGATGCTAATGCCAAGCTTGCAATGAAACAACTGCATATTGTCATTAGCAAACAACTGACTCTCAATCCAGACGCAGCCTTCATTGTTGCGGGTGACTTCAATCACTCCAACCTGAAGACTGTACTCCCCAAATTCCACCAACATGTCTCCTTCGCCACTAGAGAGGACAAGACACTGGACAAAGTCTACACCAACATGGCTGAAGCGTACAAAGCCATTCCCCTCCTCCACCTTGGTCAGTCTGATCACCTCTCATTGTTCCTGCTCCCTAAGTACTCCCCACTCATCAGACGCGTTAAACCCACAGTGAGGACAGTCAAGGTTTGGTCAGATGAAGCGGACTCCACACTCCAGCAGTGTTTTGGTAACACTGACTGGGATGCGTTTGCAGCTCAGGCCACCCTTGACTCCCACACTGACATTGACGCCTATACTTCCTCCGTTCTGGACTTCATCAACTCCTCCATCGACCGTGTCACCACTCTCAAACAAATCACCACATACCCGAATCAGAAGCCATGGATGAACAGCGAGGTCAGGCTACCGCTGAAAGCACGTGACTCGGCTTTCAGGTCAGGCGATGCCCGTGCCTATAGTTCATCGAGGGCCAATCTGAAGAGGGGAATCAAGAACGCCAAACACAGATACAAGCTGCGGATCGAGGAGCACTTCGACAGCAACTCCGACCCCTGACGCATGTGGCATGGCATCCAGGCCATCACTGACTACAGAGCCACCAACTCCACCCCCGCTTCCGCGACACATCCTTCCTCGAGGAACTCAATCACTTTTATGGCCACTTTGAAAGTGACAACCAAGAGTTGGCCATCAAGGCTGTGCTCCCCGATGACCACCAGCCCCTCACACTCAACCCCTACAACGTGCACGTGGCACTGAGTAGGATCAATGTACGTAAGGCTGCCGGCCCTGACGGCATCCCCGGGCGCGTCCTCAGGACCTGTGCTGCACAGCTGACAGATGTCAGGACTGACATCTTCAACCTGTCACTTGCCCAGGCAGTTTTCCCCACGTGCCTTAAAACTACCTCGATCGTGCCAGTGCCAAAACACTCCACTGCGGCGAGCCTCAACGACTTCCGCCCAGTTGCACTCACCCCTATCATTGCCAAGTGCTTTGAAAGGCTGGTCATGGCACACCTCAAATGCTGCCTACCTCCCACTCTGGACCCCTACCAGTTTGCATACCGCAAGAACAGGAGCACGGAGGATGCCATCTCAACGGCACTCCACTCCGCCCTCTCCCACCTCGACAACAGAAACACTTATGTGAGAATGCTGTTCATCGACTACAGCTCAGAATTCAACACCATTATCCCCTCTAAATTGATCGCTAAACTCGATGACCTGGCATCAACCCCTCCCTCTGCAATTGGTTACTGGACTTTCTAACCAACAGACCACAGTCTGTTAGGTTGGATAACCATTCCCCTTCTACCCTCACCCTGAACACTGGCGTACCCCAAGGCTGCGTGCTGAGCCCCCTCCTCTACTCCCTCTTCACTTACGACTGCATACCTGTACATGGTACCAACACCATCATCAAGTATGCAGATGACACGACGGTGATTGGCCTCATCAGCGACAACGATGTGTTGGCCTACAGGGAGGAGGTTCAGCTCCTAACAGCATGGTGTGCCGACAATAACCTGGCCCTCAACTCCAAGAAGACCAAGGAGCTCATTGTGGACTTCAGGAGATCGAGAGGCTGCACGCACAACCCCATCCATATCAACGGGACGGAGGTGGAACGTGTCTGCAGCTTCAGGTTCCTGGGGGTCAACATCTCCGATGACCTCTCCTGGACCCACAACACATCCTCGCTGATCAAGAAGGCTCACCAGCGTCTCTTCTTCCTGAGGAGACTTAAGAAGGTCCACCTGTCTCCCCAGATTCTGGTGAACTTCTACCGCTGCACCATCGAAAGCATCCTTACCAACTGCATCACAGTATGGTATGGTAACTGCTCTGTCGCCGACCGGAAAGCTCTGCAGAGGGTGGTGAAGATCGCCCAACGCATCACAGGCTCCTCACTCCCCTGCATTCAGTGTCCATAGTAAACGATGCCTGCGCAGAGCGCACAGCATCGCCAGGGACAGCGCACACCCCAACCATGTTTGCCCTCCTCCCATCCGGGAGACACTACAGGTTCCTCCGCTGCCGTACCAGCAGGCTCAAGAACAGCTTCTTCCCTGCGGCTGTCACACTTCTCAACGCTGCACCTCAATGACTGCCTGTCTCCACCCCTCTTCCCCCCCCACCCCCCCCCCCCCCCCCCCCCGGACTACTCAATCACCAGCAGATTGCACGGATGTCACTGTATATGTATAGATATATATACTCGTACTACTGCGCAAATACTTGTTTATTCGTAAGTTCGCCCTTCGGAGATACCAACTGCATTTCGTTGTCTCTGTATTGTACACTGCACAATGACAATTAAAAACTGAATTGAATTGAATTCCCTGCATATCCATGAGTCTATCTATAGAACACAGTGAAGCCCAGAAACAGGCCCTTTATGATGGCAACCAGAATCCTACCATACTGTGATAATTTTGTACTTCTATACATATCTGAATTATTAGACTGCGCTGTGCCATTTCAGCACTGCACCATTTTATTTTTCAGTTTATCATCGTCATACAGCACGGAAACAGGCCCTTCAGCCCAACTCATCAATGCCAAGCTAGTCTCATTTGCCTGTATTCTGCCCATATCCCTCTAAATCTTTCCTATCCATGTGCCTTTCCAAATGTCTTTTAAATGTTGTTGCTGTACCTGCCTCAACTACTTCTGGCAGCTTGTTCCACCACCCTCTTTCCACTCTCATCTTAAACTGATGATCTCTAGTTCTTGATTCCCCTACCCTGGGGAAAAAAGACTGTGCATTGCGTGAAAATATTTTTTTCTGGTTGAATGAGGGATTTGACACATAAATCCCTTCTGAGACAGAGGTGAACGTTTTTGTGATAAAATAATTCCTAAATTAAAAGTGGTTTTCTGCTGCTGCCACATTAAGATAATTAAATGGATAAAATGTGATTTTACTATGATAGTCTGTGTGCCAGGACATGACATAATAGTAAACTAGTTAGGCCATAATATGCTTTGGCTGAGTATGTCACAAATACATTTGTGACATATTTGTTTGATTTTCAGGCTCACTGAGTGCATATTAAGGATAGATTGATCCTTAGGTTTAACGACTGAAATATATCTTCCTTTAAAGGAAATCAATAGGGGTAAGTGTCTCTCAATTTAACGCTAGTAATAGCCCACTTTTCTGTATGGAAGGAGTCATTACATGAGGACACAGCAGAAGGGACGTCATTAAAAAGTATTTGATATATTGTGGCCAGAGTCTACAACTGCAGTGTCCACTTTGGCTATTTAGCTGTGTTGTCTACCAGGCCAGTTTATTTTTTCATTCTCCATTTGAACGGATATTGTTGATAAAAGCCGGCCATTGAAGAAAGTGTCTGTCACTTTTTGTTCAGTTGACTGGAACCAGCAGAGCTAAATGAAGAGAATGGTTCCCATGGCCATGTTTGACGTTCACAAGATCAACCTTGTCCTCAAGCTACACACCATCATCCCCCAAAATAGTCGCAGTTAGGAACAGGAACTTAGATTGTTTTGAATTTGCAGAGTTGAAAACACATATATTTTGCCACTTCTTCTATCACTGCTAAAATGTTTCCAAAGTGTTTACTAGTGGGGTGTACACAAAAAGCTGGAGAAACTCAGCGGGTGCAGCAGCATCCAAGGAGCGGAGGAGATAGGCAACATTTCGGGCCGAAACCCTTCTTACTAGTGGGGTTGATCAAAAGTTTCAATTCCTGGTCTAATTTAGTTGTTCATTGCTTGGTTGATAGGCAAAGAAAATTCTGTAGTCGGATCGGGTAGCAAAGACTGCAGAGGCAATCAAAGGGATTGATCTCAAGTGGAACCATGTAAAGATCAGTAATGAAGTAGTGCAACATAGAAACATGCCCTTTGCACAAACTCAGCCATGTTGAGCAAGGTGCCCCACCTACGCTAGTCCCATTTGTCCATGTTTGGCCCATGTCCTTCTACACCATTCCTGTCAACATACCTGTCCAAATGGTTTTTAAATGTTGTTATTGTACCTGCCTCAATTTCTTCCTCTGGCAATGAAGATGGTGTTTTATCATCATTAATCCAGGTGATCTTTTGCAATTTTGTTGGTGCCAAAACATGGCGACACTTGAGTACTGTCTAGGTGAGGTCTGCTACATGATTTTACCGGGCTGTATGCAGAACAAAGCATTTTACTGTACCTAGGTATATGTAGCAATAAAGAATCATTGTTCCCTTGATGCCTTCAGTGATTCAATCAGAAAGATTCTATGTATGACAGGAAGATAAATGGAGATGCCACCATCTGAAGTGAGAAAACTAGACTGCAGGCAAATAATGTAAAAAAGGACTGATGTCCTCTCCTGTGCAGGGTGTATATCATGCCTGTTTTTGCGTATTTTACACCTGTGAATTATTTTATATTGTTTGCTGGGAAAAAATCTGGATTCTATGTCTTCTCAGAAACAAATTACGTTTTTAAATAAATAACCTACACACATCAAAAACAAAATATTCCATGAATTACTTTTTCCAGCCACCTGGTGAATAATATAGACAGACTACAGAGGAATATAGTAATGTATTAAGTTCATGTCCTAGGAGCAGATTCAGGCCATTCAGCCCATCAAGTCTACTTTGCCATTCAATCATGGCTGATCTATCTTTCCCTCTCATCCCCATTCTCCCGCCTTCTCCCCATAATCCCTGACACCCTTAAAAAATAAAACAAGCATCGCCATCTTAAAAATATCCAGTGACTTGACCTCCACAGCCATCTGTGGCAATGAATCCCACCAATTCACTACCATCTGACTAAATAAATTCCTCCTCATCTCCTTTCTAAAGGAATGTCTTTTGACCAGATCATCTCTTTCAGTAATGTTGCTTGAGGAATAATTATTGGCTAGGATCCCCAGGAAATCTCTGCTGTGGAATCTTTAACGTCAACCCAAGTTGGCATTCAGGGTGTTGAAAGACAGAACATCTATTGGTACAATGTTCCCTCATTGAAGTGTCTGCTTATGTCTTTGTGTTCAGAATTTTTCCTTGGGCTTTTCTGAAGTTCAACAGCAAACCAGTTAATATTTTGGTGGTGTTTTTGCTGAACTTCCTTGGTAATGAATTGGATGTAAGTATTGTTGCTTTGGGAATTTCCCAAGAAATATTCTAGTCCTGAAATAGTTGCCCAATCAATGATTGGCATGGGTTTCTGCATCCACCGTGAGTCTTATTGGATCTCCCTTTTCCTCAGCAAAAACAATGATTGATCACGAGGAACAAAAAGCTTATGTGAAGAAGCAAGGAAAATCTAGCTGGGAGGAAGAGGTAAACCTTTAACATAGATGTTTTAGAATAATCAGAAGACAGGTTCTCTTTTCATCCAGCTGTAGCAGAGAAATCACAATGTTGCCGTGAATAAACCATTTTCATCAGAGGTTGATATTGAAGATAGATTAGCAAATGATCTAATATTACTTGCGTTTTAAATATTATATTCTTACTAATCAGCTGATTAATATATTGTATGATTAGTTGCACCTATTCCAAAAGTGATCTAAAGATTCCAGCTGTTAAGTATTTGTTTTCAGTGGCATCCAAATCTTCTAATAGTTGAAACTTAAAAGGGAATAAGAAGAACAAGACTTTTCTACCACATTGGTTAAGGACTGACAAAACATTCTTCGCACATACATGATACAAGTATTTGACAATAAAATGAAAACCTGTAAATATCGGAAATCTAAAATGATACAGGAAATGCTGGAAAACAGCATTCAGAAGGTGTTTGGACTTATAAATCTTTGTCAGAATTTGGAAGAGAGAAATACAAAGTTTTCAGTAAAAGAGAAAATGGGGGAAAGATGCGTAGAGAATATTCACATTCATTTAAAGAGTGAGCTTTACAAAATGGCAGATTCAGAATATTGTTTGAAAGCTAAGTTAGGAAATTCAGAGCAGTATATATATGAATAAGTTTAACCAAATATTCCCTTTAACCAAATTCGACCAAGTTGACTCATCAAACTAAATAGTCCCATTTGTCTGCACCTGGCACATATATCTTCAAAGCCTTCTTATCCATGCATCTATCCAAGAGTTTTATACATGTCGTAATTGTACATTCCACTTCCTCTGTCAGCTCATTCCAGATACCCATTACCTTCTTTGTGATAAGTTGCCCCCTCAGATTCCTGATAAATCTTTTCCCGCTCACCTTAAAGGTCAGGCAGCATCTCTGGAGACAAAAAGATTCAGGTCAGGACCCCTCTTTAGGGATGTCACCTATCCTTTTACCCAGAGAGGTTACCTGATCCGCTGATTTACTCCACCACATTGTGTCTATCTTTGATATAAACTAGCACCGGCAGCTCCTTTCTACACGAAGGAAGAAATCAGCCTTATCACAAAGTGCTGGAGCAACTCATCAAGACAGGCAACATTTGTGGACGGCATGGACAGACGACACTTTGCGATAGACACATTTGTGACTTGTTGACTGCGGAGTTACTCCAGCACTTTTTCTCATGATTCCAGCATCTGCATTTTCTCGTGCCTCCAAGAAATCGGCCTTACAGTTTCCACCGATATAATAGTTTATCACATTCATTCATTCTGACTGTTACTGTGGTTACAGCGGGATATAAATAAAGCCGTCATTAAAAGAGATAATATCAGGATGATAGAAAGACTGCTTCATCAAATCCAAAAACCCACATCGATCGATTGCTGGAATGAGATGAAACGTGGAAGGTATGTCAGTAATTTTGTTTTATCATTCAAATCAACACATTTTGTTCTCTTCTTCCTCCGTTTTTAGGTAAAGGGGTAAATCAAAACAACCCAGACCCTCAAAGCTGCAATAAATTTGTAATTTAAAATTAACTCGCGAACAAAACGTTATCCAAGAGTAGGCCATTTGACCCTTCGAGCCAGCACCGCTATTCAATATGATCATGGCTGATCATCTAAAACCAAGATCCCGTTCCTGCTTTCTCCCCATATCCATTGATTCCGTTAGCCCTAAGAGCTATGTCTAACTCTTTATTGAATACATCGTTGAAGTTAATTCAACTTCTACTGTAGGTTGTAAATAGATTGCAAATAAATGAAAGGCAGCACAGACTCTCTTTTGTGTTAGTTAGCCAGTTCCCTGTCCACCACAGACAACTTGTGTGTTCTTCTCATGTGCCTTTTATTTTGTACCTTACTGGATCCCTTCTAGAAATCCAATAACACTATAACTACTAAACAGCCAAAAAGTGCTGGAGTAACTCAGTGGGACAGGCAGTATCTCTGGAGAACATGGATAGGTAATGTTTAAGGTCGGGACCGTTCTTTGGAAACTAGTTGGTACTACAGAGTTGCTGCCAGACCCACTCAGTTACTCCAGCACTTTGTAGGAAAAAGGATCCCGACACAAAACCTTATCTACTCATGTTCTCCAGAGATGCTGCCTAACCTGCTGAGTTACTCCAGCACTTTGTGTCTGTTTTTGTAATCTAGCATCTGCAGTTCCTTGTTTCTGCACTAACTTCTAGATCCTTTTATTCGTCCTTTTATCCTCTGCTTCCACAAGAGGTTATACTGTCTCTTATTGAACGTGGTGATATTGGCCAATCGAATATCTTGCTAGGCTACTTCCTAGCTGAGTTCAAGAATCATCCAAATTAATTCTAAGACCTCCAAAGTTACCTCTTTATCAGTCATTGAGCCTTTCAATAGAAATAAACAATGATAATTTTCTATTTAAAAGAAATTATCGATCATTAATGTGAAGTATATCTCATTAATGTGCATGCATACTGGTTCCTTGGTGCTTAATGAGATGTTTCCTACAGGTTAAGCAAAGATTCAAGAAAACATGAACTGCAAAGAATTGCATCAGATAATCAGGCCTTTGCAAAACGCCTGCAACTGATTGCAGCACAACCAGGAAGATACTATTTTGATCCAATCAGACAAAAGGTAACTTCTTGCATCTGCACAAGTGCTTTCTTCGATTAAATCTATGGACAAGAACTTTGTCCTCCATTGTTGCACTAAATGTACAATATTGCACAATTTTAGGTGACAATCCCTCCCCCACCCCCACCCCTCCCCCCCACACACACACCACCCTTTCTTCCCTGTGTCCCACTGACCAGTGCAGCCAATTTTTCCCACTATCCCACACCTCTTCTTTCCCCATTCCCTGCTCTCCCAATCCCCTTCCATTAGATCCCTTCCTTTGCCTTCACATTTCACTACTTGCCTCTCCTTATCCGACAGCCTTTGGTCTTCCTTTCATCTCGTCAAAAGGGCATAAGTGATAGGAGCAGAATTGGGCCATTGGCCCATCTAGTCTACCGCCATTCAATCACGGCTAATCTATCTCTCCCTCCTGAGCCCATTCTCCCCATGACCTCTGACACAATAAACTAAACAAACAAACAAACTAAACTTCAAACTGCAAACTTTTTTTTTGTTGATTCTCAAATCTCAAGCCTTCGTCACTTACTCTATCCATCTGCCAATCTGATCTGATAGGTTCCAATGCAAAACGGAGCTTTCTTCAATCCTTCGGTACATGTGACAATAATAAACCTAAACCTAAGTCCTCACCTGTATCCACATATCACACACCAGGCTTTGTCCTACCCTCACCTCTTTTCCAGCTTTCTCCCCTCTCCTATAATGTCTGAAGAAGTATTCCGATCTCAAACAACGTCTGTCCATTTCCTCCAGATGCTGCCTGACCTTCTGAGTTACTCTAGCACTTTGTATTTTGCTCAATATCACACATGTATTTTCACTTTACTCCTGAAATGTGCTTTCATTTAAATCAATTGGGTTGACTGTCATAAGGAACGTTATGGCTTCACACTTTTACTACATACAGCAGAAGTTGCATTTTTACAATGTACAATATTGTTAATATTATCATTATTTTGTTTAAAGGAACATTAATTAGGACTTAATTGACAAGGTTCATCCATGCCCTTTCAAACACTGTGTAGCCTTCCTGACATCCTCTGAGCGAGGGCTATTTGTATATATGTATGTAGCCTGCTTGTGTATACTACTCTTATAACAAATGTAAAGCACTTTGGTCAACGAGAGTTGTTTTTTAAATGTGCTATATAAATAAATGTGACTTGATTTGACTTGTTGGAGTAACACAACGAGTCAGGCAGCATCTCTGGAGAAAAAGGATGGCTGACGTTTCAGGTTGGGACCCTTCTTCAGATGCATAACATCACCCATCCTTTTTCTCCACAGATGCTGCCTGACCCGCTGAGTTACTCAGGCGCTGTGTGTCAATCTTCGGTATAAATCAGCATCTGCAGTTCCTTTCTACACACTGTAGCTTTTTTTTTTAAAGAATGTACATGTTTGCAAGCATGTGGTCTTTACAGTATATAATTTTTAAGCATTTCCATTGTCTTCCTCTTGTATGACGATATGCATTTTATATTACTGTAATGCAAGGGTACAGGAGTGAAAATAGCAGCGTTATTATGTATAAAAAGGAACTGCAGATTCTGGAACAATCGAAGGAAGACAAAAATGCTGGAGAAACTCAGTGGGTGAGGCAGCATCTATGGAGCAAAGGAATGGGTGACGTTTCGGGTTGACCCTTCCCCACATTCCTTCGCTCCATAGATGCTGCCTCAGCCGCTGAGTTTCTCCAGCATTTTAGTCTACCAGCATTATTATGTAGGTGTGTTATATTCTCCATGCTACAGAGTACGTGCAGGGGTGAAGAGGATGAAGACTGCAACAACCCGGTTCAAGAATAGCTACTTCCCCACAGCCATCAGGCTATTAAACCTGGCTCGGAACTCTGAACATTAATATCCCTCCCTCTGTTATTTGCACTTTATTAATTTATTAAGTCATGCGTGTATTTAGGGAATAGAATTGTAGTGAATGCCTTCTATGTTCCGTTGTGCTATGCAAAGAAAGATTTTCATTGTCCTGTCAGGGACACATGACAATAAACTCTTTTGACTTTGACTTTGAAGTTGTGGGCCAGTGTACGTTGGAATAGGACAAAGGGCATTTAGCTCGTTGAGCATCTTCAGTCATTCAGATCCTTCATGGTTAAGCTGTACCTTGAAACACTTATCCATTGATTCCCGTATTCTTTGACAACCGTACCGGGTAAATATCTATCCATTTCAATCTTGAAAGGAGTGTTTTCTTATTAAATTGTAGAACATTCAAAATACATTCCAAAATCTTATTTTGGGAAAAACAAATTGTGTCTCTGCAGATGCTATCATTGTGAAAGTCGTGTGGACGTCATTGGGTAAGTTCATGTTTGTTCTCTGTAAAATAAATACGTTCCGGGACAATAATTATTGCTTCAAGTTGATGTTATCGGTGTATCAATAGGCAGAACATAATATGTTATACAAATGCTAAATGTCTTACTTGTACATTCTTTAAATGTTATTTTTGGGAACTAATGGTTACTGGTAAGTCAGCATGTATTATCTACCTCTACTCTGCAATGGAAGATGGCACTACGTTCCGAAGAAGGGTCCCAACCCAAAACATAATCTGTCCTTTCCCACCACAGATGCTGCCTGACCCACTGAGTTCCTGCAGCATTTTGTATTTTTCTCAAGATTCCAGCATCAACAGTCTATTGTGTACCTCACACCATTGTTCAGAAGGGAACTCCAGTAAATAAGAAGGATTTGTTCAAACTAGAATGCTGTGTGTTTTGGAGAGGAACCTGCAGATGGTGGTGCTTTCATGCACCCTCTTCTCTCCTTGGCCGGCTTGCTGGTAGAGGTTGTAGTTGTGGGAGATCTGTTGGTGTTAGCGACTTGTGGATGAAACCCTTTGGTGAGGATAAAGAATCTTTAAGGTTGTGGGCTGGGTGTCAATCAATGAGACTGCTTTATCCTGGGTGGTGTTAAGCCTCTTGTGGTGCTGCATTAGTTACTGAAGTTTCTGTTGGTTGATTTTCTGCTCATTGATGACTCAAGAGATTGATGGTTGGAGAATTGGTGATGGTAATGCAATTGAGTGCCAAGGTTGGGTAATTAGGCTCTTGCAGCTGGTTATAGCACTGTGAATGTTGTTTGCCTTTTATCAGTCCCTGCCTGAATGTTATAAGGTCATAAGTGATAGGAGTAGAATTAGGCCATTCAGCCCATCATGTCTACATCATTCAATCATGGCTAATCTATGATCCCCTCTTAACCCCATTCTCCTGCCTTCTCCCCATAACCTCTGACACAGGTACTAATCAAGAATCTATCTATCTCTGCCTTAAAAATATCCACTGACTTTGCCCCCACAGCCTTCTGTGGCAAATAATTCCACAGATTCACCACCCTCTGACAAAAGAAATGTCTCCTCATCTCCTCCCTAAAAAAAGTCCTTTAATTCTGAAGCTATGACCTCTAGTCCTAGACTCTCCCATTAGTGGAAACATCCTCCCCACTCTATAAGTTTTAATGAGGTCCCCCCCTCATTCTCCTAAATTCCAGCGAGTACAGGCCCAGTGCTGACAAACACTCATCATTGGTCAACCTATTTATTCCTGGGATCATTCTTGTAAACCTCTCCTGGAATCTCTCCAGAGCCAGCACATCCTTCCTCTGATATGACGAATATTGCTCACAATATTCCAAATGCAACCTTACCATCGCCTTATAGAGCCTCAAGATTACAACCCTGTTTTTGTATAAAAGCCCACTTGAAATAAATGCTAGCATTCAGTTTGCTTTCTTTACTACTGATTCAACTTGCAGATTACCTTTTTGGGAATCCTGCACTAGCACTCCCAAGTCCCTTTGCACCTCCGATTTCTGGATGCTCTCCTCATTTAGAAAATAGTCTACGCCTTTGTTTCTACTACCAAAATGCATGATTCCACGCTTTGCTACGTTCCATCTGCCACTTCTCTGCCCACTCTCCGAACCCTGTCCAAGTCCTTCTGCAGAGTCCTTGCTTTATCTACGCTACCTGCCCCTCCACCTATTTTCGTATCAACTTGGCCACGAAGCCTTCAACCCCCTTGTCCAATTCATTAATATAGAATGTGAAGAGTAACCGTCTCAGCAGTGACCCTTGCGGAACTCCACTAGTCACTGTCAGCGATGCAGAAAAAGCCCCCTTTATTGCCACTCTTTGTCTTCTGCCATCCAGCCAACTTGTTATCTATGCTAGTATCTGTCCTTTGAAACCATGGGTTTTATCTTCCTTAAAGGCCTGGCCCACTTCGATGATTTTTTTCGGCAACTGCCAGTGACTGTCACAGTCGTAGCATGTCGGTGAAAAAGTGGAGACTGGACCCCCCCCCTCATGACAACGTACCACCTAGTCGATGTCAAGCTACCGACAACCGGCGACCCATTAGGACGTCCACCTACGATTATACCTACGACAACCTACGACCATACAGGCGACAACCAAAGTCAACCTACGTCCACTCGCGACAAGCTACGACCCTGTCGGCGACAACTGAAGTCAATTCAATCGCCAGTACCTGTCGCCGGTTGACGTGGGTAGTCGCCAATGGAATTCATCGAAGTCAGCACCCACCGACAACCTGCGTCTTCCAGACGATAGCCTGCATCATCCATGCGACAACCTACGACAGCTACATCAAACCCACCGTCACCGAAACGTTTTGGAAATTTCAAAATCCGGCGACAACCAGAAAAACATTACGACTCTTTAGGCGACTTGAGGAGACTACTCACGACCATACAGGCGTCACCCCGCAACCATGTGGCGACAGCCTAGTCGCCTGTAGTCGCCGAAGAAGTGCGACAGGGGCTTTAGCAGCCTAACGTGTGGCACCTTGTCAAAGGCTTTCTGAAAATCTAAGTAAACAACATCTTCTGACTCTCCTTTGTCTGTCTAGCTATTTACTTCAAAGAATTCCAGCAAATTTGTCAAGCAAGACCTCCCCTTCACAAAGCCATGCTGACCTCAGCCTTTTTTTATTGTGAACTTCTTTCTAAGTGTTCCATAACCTCATCCTTTATAATGGACTCTAATGGATGTTATCCAGTTCTTTCTGCATCCAGGCTCAGGAACAGCTTTTTTCTCCTCAGATATCATGCTTCGGAATAGCCCTCCCATAAGCTAGGGTACTGTCTGACTCACCTCTGCCCCATTGTGGGCATTGGCCTTTTTCTATGGAGCTGGTGCTGGAACTATGTTCTGCATTCTGTACCTCCCACTTTGCTCTACCTATTGTACTTGAACTTAACTTATTATGGTATTATCTGATCGAACTGGGTCGCATGCAAAACAAAACCTTTCAATGTGCTTTGGTGCATTTGACAATAATAATTCCAAACATATATTTCCCAGTTGGTTTGGCGGAATTTGAACTCGTAATTAAAACATAAAATGGTGGAAACACACAGCAGGGAGGCAACATTTGTAGAGAGAGGAACACAGTTATTTGTTCAAGATGAACGCCCTTTATTGACATGAGAAAGGAAGGGGTGGAAGGTTGTAACCTTCACGTGGTCCGCCCTGTTTCGACTAATGCAATCAACTCGATGTACACAAACGGAAGATCAAATAGAACAAGTTGTCCAACAACTTTAGGCTGTGCACGCCACACGAAAGAAGAAGAAGATAAGAAAGGAAGAAATTCAGTTGGTTTTAAGTTGCAGAGAAAGTGGGGGGGGGGGGGGGGGGGGGGGGGGGGGGACGGACCCAGGGAAGATTTGAGAAAGCATGAGGCCAGGAATAAGTTGTAGAATCAATGAATCATCTGATCATTGAGTTAATGCACAGTGGGGGGAAATGAAATCATGTCTTGGTTTCATCAGACTAGGCCTTTAAATTTTTATTTTTAACAGCTTTCGGTAGTCTTGATGCGTGAAGAGTTAAGTAAAGTCACGAGTGTTTGTTATCATATGCACCAACAATAGAACAATGCCATTCTGACGTGCAGCAGCTTAACGGGCCCATAAATGTAAAACACACAGACAAATAAAAATGTTCACAGAAATATAATAAATATAAAATAATTGATAATACAATAAATGAATAACCATAATATTGGTGCAAAACACAAAACCACAGCCAGTAGTGCAAACAAAGGCACAGTCTATAGAAGATCACAGCTGCTGAGGTTAGTTTTGTATAGTGTTGTCAGGAACCGGATGGTTGCTGAGAAGAAGCTGTTCTTGAACCTGTGGTCATGGTTCTTTCTATCTAGTGGTTGCAGTGATGGGAGTGTGGCCCGGTGGTGTGGGCCTTTGATGATATTGTCCATTTCAGGATGGTCCATTTTCTTAATTCGAGATTCCAGTTTTTGTACCTAGTGCTATAATCTATCTTAATCTAATTTCATTTTAATCCATGCAGGCAAAGAAGGCACAGACCAGATTACAATTGACATCAGATAGAAGACTTCTGATTTCTTTATCTTGCCTTCCTCTCAGTAGTTTAGTTTACTATTTACTTTGGAATACATTCTGTTTGTTTACAAAATAAACCCTTTACTGCGAGCTGGTGCACTGATTCGATCCATATGGCTGTTCCAGGAATAGAAAATGTCATACAGGAAAAGGCACTGCTCCAAAGACACTATTCTCAAAGGACTCCCAAATACGACAAGACTTTGGCATAATGAATTAAATCTGGTTGAACTGTCACTTGTTTTGGAAGTTTATTTCATTTCTTTAGTGAGTTTTACTAATATAAGTTCACTTCATTTAGTTTTTTTTCCTAAAGTCATAGGAGGTAAAATTAATGGTACATCATATTGGAACTCCAGGGGTTAAGTACATTTAAGCAAAACAGGCTGCTGTAAGTTTTGCTCACCTAAACTAATTTAGTTTAGCTGAAAGCCTTCAAACCTGCAAAAGGAACCAAAGTTGTTTTAAAAATTGTAACTATCTGACTATCACTGATTACCACAAATTATTTGGAAACCTGTTGTAATAGCAGACAAGAAATCGCAGAAAAGAGAAAACTCAGCTTGAAGTTTTTCATTGCTTTTGAGGGTACAACTTAAATGCCCAATCCTGAGACCGTTAGCACAGTGTTCACGGCATTTAATGTTGTAAGAGATTGTGATAGGAGGGGATAGGACTCAAAAATCAGCGTGCAGATAGCTCATGAAGTTGCTTAAGCAAAGGATCGAGGCATGATGAGATTTAAAAAAATATAAATTATTAGCAAAATAATGGACTAAGATTTCTGGGTTTACACAGGAAACTGAAGGCTATTTCTTAATTTCATTGTGAAATCTCAAAGCATGCCTACTTTGTTGTCCTCTCTCCAAAGTTCTGTGAGACCCTCTCTCACTGCTGCTCTCCTGCTCTTCCAACATTTTAATCCATTCATCTGCCAATCCCTCCCCTCACCTACAGCTACCTGTCCCTTTCCAGGCTTTGACCTGCCCACATCTCTACTTTGCAGCTTTCTCCTCCTTCCTCCTATCTGTCTCAAGAAGAGTCCATTCTCTCCATAAATGCTGCCTGACACACTGAAATCCTCCAGTTCTTTGTTTTTTCCCAGGATCCCAGCATCTGCAGTCTTTCGTGTCTCCACTAATCCTGATGGTATCATTAAGGAAAAAGCACACAGGTGGTAGATAGGAATTATCAAAATTAAAACTCTCAGAAACATCAGACAGTAGCATTGGGTAGAAGGTGAACCAATAAAGGAAATTAATCAGTGAAAATGAAAGCAAAATCAAAGAAAGCAGAAAAGATAGAAGAGATAGTGAGAAGCAACAGAGATTTATCGAGAACTAGACTAAGTGGGACCCAACATGTTCCCACGAGAGAGTTGTTCCCCCAACGCAATATTCCACCTCTCCATCAATTCCAATATTGGTGGCCAGTGGGGGTGGGGGGGGGGGGCTTTCTGGAGCGCTAGTATGGGTGTCGTGGGCTGAAGGGACTGGTTTCCAGAGGCCTAGCATGGACATTGTGGGCCAAATGGATTCTTGGGGTGGCAGCTCAGTCACTCAAGCCTGATGTGCTGGCAGCTTACTCACGGCTGGTGGGTTGGTAGTTGACTCACGGCTATTCCGTGAAATTCCATTTCAAGCAGGGTGCTAGGCCAACAAATTCAATTGCAGTTTCATACCACTTCAAGCAGGGTGCAAGGCCACCAAATTCAGGTGTAGTTTCCCACCACTTCAAGCAGGGTGCAAGGCCACCTAATTCAAGTGCAGTTTCCGACCACTTCAAGCAGGGTGCAAGGCCAGCGAATTCATGTGTAGTTTCATACCATTTCAAGCAGGGTGAAACCACCATAAAACCACAAAACACCACATAAACACCACACTCACATTTCAGTAGACATTCAGTGTGCTCAGTTGATTCACAGCTGAGACAGAGTTGTGATCTCTCCCTCCCCCATCTTGCAGAGATTTTTGGCCATCTTACTCAGTGCCCCTCCGCTCATCAGGTGTAGAGGATTCTTCCCATCAATGAAAAATAAAAGTGTTATTCTTGTTTAAAAAAACCTATGGCCAAAAATCACAGCCATATGTGGTAGCATTTTATCTAAATTCAATATACAGTGCAAACAGGAATTTTTCAACTTTAGACTTTTAATCTTGTGCTTTGTTTCAAACCAACCACCACCAACAACCATTTGCTGTGCTTTGTTTCAAACAAACCACCACTAACAACCATTTGCTGTGCTTTATTTCAAACCAAACGCATTTTCATTTTCAAGCCCCATTAATGGCACTCAAGATCAGTAAAGCTACACTCACAGTTTGGTAGAAATGTGTTCAGTGTTATTCACAGCTCAGACCCTCTCGCTTCCCCCAACTTGCAGAGACTAACGGAGGCACTCAACGCTTCCAGGTTTTATAGTCCCTCCGAAAGGGTTGTGGCCTTCAGGAGAGAGAAAATCAACATTTTTTAAACACTAATAACTCTTTTATTTTTCATCGATGGGAAAAATCCTCTTGTTCTGCACAGCGGACGGGAACTCTGAGTAAGATGGCCAAAAATCACAGCAGTAAGTGGCAGCATTTTTTCTAAAATCAATATACAGAACAACAGGAAGTGGTCAAGATCAGACTTTTAGTAATATAGATTTTCTTCATGGCTGCCTAACTGATATATGTGTGTGAGGTAAATACGATGTCCTTTGGTCAACAGTGACTGCAGTCTTTCTTGAGAATTGGAATGGACATTAATTGATTGAATGATACAACATCGAAACAGGCCATTCAGCCCATTGGGTTCACACTAGTTTTATGTTTTTCCACTTTTGCATTTCCTACACACTAGGGGTGATTTTCAGTGGCCAACAAACCTACAAACCAGCTTTTTCTGGGGATGTGGAAGAAAACCAGAGCATCTAGATAAAACCCACTCAGTCACATGGGGAATGTGCGAACTCCACACAGACAGCACCTGAGGTCGGGATCAAACTCAGATCTCTGGCGCTGTGAGGAGCAGCTATACCAGCTGCACTACTGTGCTACCTAGTGCACCCTTTTAATCTGCCAAATGATTTCATAAATAATTTGACTCGAGTATCTCTTCCCCAGAAACAATTGGATCTCAAAGTTTTGCAGGTTCTAATGGTAAACCTCCAATATATGATACATTACAATGAATACAACATACAATTTGATTACCAACATATCTTATTCTAAAGATCTTCCAAAGTAAAGTGCTTCAAATACATTTTTGTGCACCTAAGCCACGTAACCACACCTCTTGTTACACAAATTAAATCAGTATAACCACAAAATATTGTACAATTTATTTTTAAAGCATGCCACTTTTAAGTAGTTGGTATATAAGAAAATAATGATTTGCGTTTGATTTTATTGTGAGCTGCGGATTGTTTCATTTAATCGTAATCATAATAGTATTTTATTAGCCAAGTATGTTTTGCAATACACGAGGAATTTGATTTGCCTAACAGTCATACCAATAAAGAGCAACAAGACAAAATACATTTTTTAACATCACCTCAGTGACTCCCGCACGTTCCTCAGTGTGATGGAAGGCAAAAAAAGTTCAATCTTCTTCCCTTCTTTGTTCTCCCGCATCGGGGGCGATCGGACCCTGGTCGAACCTTCTGCGACTTCGGAGCTTCCTGGCATCAGTCTCTATCCGAGACTGCGAGCTCCTTGATGGTGAAATCTGCAGGCCGCGATTGGAGCGTCGATCCTAGGTAAGTAATCGCAGGCTCCGATGGTAAGTCCACGGCCCCACGTTGAGGCTCAAAGTCAGTCTCGGGCAAGGCAACCAGCGCCATGATGTTAGGCCGCGGAGCAACTGGAAATACAATCCAGTAAACAATCGCATCTCCGGCAAGGTAAAAGATTGAAAAAAAAATTCCCTCGACACCCTCCACATAAAACAAACCAGTGAACATTAACACAACATTTTAAAACACACACTAAAAAATAACAAAAAAGATAAAAAGACAGACAGACTGTTGGTGAGGCTGCGTTTGTTGACGGCGCCACCTAGTGGATGACAACTAATCCCATCTTAAAGGACTGGTCATCATAATCCTTTTTCACCACGTTTTCCCTCATCACCATATCAAGTATTGTCTTGGAAACATTTTGTGACTGCAATGACTTTTGGCCATGTAAGCAAAGAGTTCTTTGGGGGAGTTGGGGGAGGGGGGGGAAGGGAGGGGGTAAGCAGTCTGCTAATTCCATGTTCCCTTATCATATAGGAAAATTGCACATGCAAAGTACAATCAAATTATCCATTCATCAATACAAAATGTGTCTCAACAACTAGTTACAAAAGAAGTCTATTGCAGTGAAAAAAAAGTTTTTTTTCTTGAAACTATCCAGTTGTCACAATCATTCTTCCTTATAAAAGGTTTATTGTCAACAAGCAAAGTGATTGTTATTTTAAAAAAAGGATTCATTCACAGGACGCAGACAGAACCAACGAAGATGGCATATATTATCTACCCACGTTATCCCTGAACTGATGAGGTGATGAAGAATCCACTGCAGTCATGGGCGTGGAGTCACATAGAGCCCAGAGTGTGGAGTCACATGGAGCCCAGAGTGTGGAGTCAGAGAGAGATCATTTCCTTGAAGGGAATTCATGAACTCTGAATTTTATAAAATTGATTTTTGTAATGAACTGGCACTTTCATGGACACCTTTATTGTTATTTAGTCACTTTCCACTTGACTAATTATTGGAGTTTAAATCCTCCATCTGTCCTGGTAGGTTTTGAACTCATATTGGTGTATCAATATCCAAACCTCTGGCTGCTTCCGTTATAACCTCACTACAATATTGCATCCTCAACTGAAGCTTTGTGTGCCTCATTCAACGTAATGTTGGCAAACACCTGGGTGGAAATTTGTCCAAAATTCCATATCTTTTCTTCACAATTTAGTTCCAGCAAAGTAAACTGAAGCAAATGTGAGCAAACTGTGTACAGAATGCAACGGGAAATTATGGCTAGATAGTAAATTTATATCTAGTGACCAAATATGAAGTCCTGCCCTTCACAACATTGTACACAAGCTGACATCACACATCTACATGGTTTATTGCTTTTCCTACAGGCAGCACAAATCCATAAAGTCATCCTTATGGTCTTCAACTAGCTGCAGTCCCTCTTCATTTATTAATATCACAACGCATTGTGCAACTAAGGACCATTTCATTTTATTGTTTTAACATGTTCTGCCCCAATACATGAAGGATGTGTAGGCTTTAGAGAGGGTGCAGAACATAATTACCAAATTCTGCCTGGATTAGAAGGTATTAACTATAAGGAGATTTGGACAAAATAGGATTGTTGTCTCTGGCGCATCAGAAGCTGAGGGGAGATCTGATGGAAGTAACAAAAATAATGGGATGCATAGGTAGTGTCGACAATGAGAACATTTTTCACAGCGTATAAATGTGAAAGACTAGAGGGCATAGCTTTAAGGTGAGAGAGACAAGTTTAAAGGAGACGTGCGGGGCAAGTAGATGTCTGGAAATGTCCTGCCAGTGGTGATGGAGGAGGCAGATATCATAGTGGCATTTAAGAGGTTTTTCGAAAGGCATTTGAATATGGATGAACGGAGAGATATAGATAACATGGAGGCCGAAGAGATTATTTTAATTTGGCATCAAGTTTGGCACGGACACTGTGGTCCGAAGGGTCTGTTCCTGCGCTGAACCGTTCTATGTTCTAAGTAGAATTCTTCAGCATTTTATTAATGGCAGAACTCAGCTAAATGAAGATGCTTCAAGATGCTAACATTTAATAACCTATTTTGTTATGCCTAGTACAACAAGTGGATACTTCTCGTGAAACGCAGGTCCCACCTCAAACACACCACTCCCACATTTAAACATTGAACTTGAAATTAATTTACCTCGCTGTCACCAGTCAAATAATGCTCATAAAAACAACATGTTTTTTTCCAATTAAGTTGTAATGTGCTTGTAGTTTCAGTGTTTGTTTTATAAATTCCTTGTCAGCAGATACATTCAAATAATAATAGAGAAATTCAATTCAATTATACACATGCAAAACACAAAGTCTTGGAGGAACTCAGACGGTTGTGAGCATCTGTGGAGGGAAACGTACTGAGGATGTTTTGGGTCAGGATCCTTCAGACTGAGGGGAATAGCAGGAAGAAAGCTGGAAAAGAGAAATGTGGGTTGGGGCAAAGCCTAGCAAGTGATGGGTGGATACAGTTGAGGGCAGTTGTGTAAGTGATAAAGGTGAGAGATTGAAGGGAGACAACAGGGAATCAGATAAGGAGAGAAGTGGAGGAGTAAAATATAAAGCCGGATGGAGGGACATGAGTGTGACAGGGACTGGGGACGGGAGTAAGAAGTGTGTGAAAAGGGAAGGAAAGGACTCGGAGAATGGAGATGAGCGTTCGGAGGAGGGGAAAGAGCATCTGCAGTTCTTTATTTCTTCAGGGTGACTAGGATGGTGAGAGATGGTGTGCACCATATGAAGTGGGGGGTCGGGGGTGGGTAGTTGGAATTTATTTGTCCCATTTGTGTTGAGTTTAGAGATACAGCGTGGAAACAGGCTCTTTGGGCCCTTGAGTCTGTGCCAACCCATACATTAGTTCTATGTTATCACAGTTTTTTGCATCCGACACACTAGGCGCAAATTATAGAAGCCAATTAACCTACAAACCCAGACGTCTTTGGATTGCGTGAGGAAACTGGAGCACCTGGAGGAAATCCACATAAAGAATGTACAGACAGGACCCCTTAGTCAAGATCGAACCCGGGTCTCTGGCGCTGTGAGGCAGCAGCTCTATTGCTGCGCCACCGTGCCGCTATTATGTCTCAATTGCATCCATGTTCACTGTGTGCTCTAATCGGTTATTTGCACGTGTGTCGACTATCATTAACATCAACAAAAGGTTTACTTCAGATCAATGTTTTGGACTTATTCAAAGATCAGAAGATGGGTTACTTTGATGTTGGCCACATTGTGTTTGCACAGCTAGGAGCGGATCCAGCTAGTTGGCACCCACATGGGTTCCCGTTCTATGTTATCCAGGATTACTTTCAATTCACTGCAGGCAGTTTGGAGGTCACCTTTCACCAAGACTTTATCGATAAGATGACCATACTTCTCTTCAACCTCAGCTGCTGACTGATTCATTTCCTGGTATTCATCTTCCTAAAGTTAAAGAACAGAATATTTGTGGCAATACTGGTACCATTCTAGATAAAAACACCAAACAAAGGACAAATGAGAAAGGTAAGAGATGATAGGGGAGAGCAAGTTACAATCACTGCAGGTTTGCAGCCTATAACACATGTTCAGTGGGAAGGAAGGGAAATACTTTGATTAGTAAGGGTGTCAGGGGTTATGGGGCGAAGGCAGAAGAATGGGAAAGATAGATCAGCCATGATTGAATGGTGGAGTAGAAGGCCGAAAGGCGTAATTCTGCTCCTAGAATTTATGAACCTCCGAACATTTTCCTGCTTCTTTGACATTCTTCGTGGAAGTTCAAGTGAGATTCATGACAAGACTTGGTAACAAAAGTTAAATTTAGTGCAGTTTTGAACTGATTGGACTTACTCCTAATTCTTTAATGACACCGTTCTCTGATGTGTCTGCTGTTGTTGAGATTGGCCTTGGTTCTTGAATAAATGGCTTGACAAATATCACATACGGTTTAAATTCTGCTGTCCTGAGCTGTTTGATTGTCTGCAATCAGGACAAAAGAGAAAATCATTTGTGCAGAATGAAGAACTGTTTAATAGATGTAGCTGTAACATGGATATTACACTGGAGACAATTCTATCCCATAAAGACCTCACTATGGATGTTATTTTGCACCATCAAATAATGTAATTTTTCATACGATGAGATCTGAGAGATATCAATGACACAAATAATTAGTTGATTTGTTTTTATTGGACATTCATTATAGAAAATATTGCTACACGGACCTCCAATGGACCCATTAGACGACTGCAACATTTTCACCTCACTATATTTGCAATGACCAGACTGAAAAGCAAGAGTTACAAAGCACTCACTTGAGGATTGGCGTCCACTAAGCAAACCTTTTTTTTGAGCATTACTGTGCGGATGGAATCTATAGAGATCCCATAAAGATGGTCTTTGTATTCCCCATGCTCAACAAATCTGAAAAAAAAATCAAAAGGCACCAAATCAACGCTTTGGACCCATTAACCTCCAGTTAATATCAGTTCCTGCTATGGAACTGATGCACTCTAATGCTGAGAACTGTCTTTTGAACTCTGTATCTTCCTCTTTGTGTTTTACACAAGATTCCAGCATCTGCATTTTGTGAGTCTGAAGAATGATCCCAATCCAAAACATTGCCTACCTATTCCTTCCACAGATGCTGCCTGACCTGCTGAGTTACTCCAGCACTTTGTGATTTATTTGATTCAGAATGTTGCTTTTAGCCAGACTCTAAGAACATAGACATCACTGGACCAAAATAAAGTCCATTGACATTGGAGTTGGTATCAGTTTATTACTGTCACATGATGATACTGTGAAAGGCTTTGTTTCGCGTGCTGTCCAAGTAAATGTTTCAATGCATCATTACCAGCAAAAGGACTTTATCTTGCAATAAACATTATTCCCTTTATTCTGTATCCGTGCACTGTGGTGTACATGTTTGATTGTAATCATGTTTTATCTTTCAGGTGAATGGATCGCACACAACGAAATAGATTTTCACCGTGTCTCAGTACACATGACTATAAACTAAACTAACTAACTAATGACACAAAGAAAGGAAGCAGTGAGCAGAATATAATGTTACAGCTTTTACCAGTCGAGTAACAGCATGATGAAGAATTGAGTAGCCGACTGATCATTGTAATAAAATATTCATATTGTAGAAAACTTCCAGATGGATTGGTCATTATAGAAACTCATCTAAGATTAATTATTCTTAATTCCTCACTGTCAAAAATAAATTGAAATGGAAGTCTGTGTTATACAATGTATGTTGGACATTCCTGAACGTTACGGGTGAACTGTCAACAAAATTACCCTACCTCTTCTTCAGAATATCTGCTTCAAATGAGAGCTTGCTGACAAAATGATACTCCAATCCTTGTCTTTCATGGACCTTCTTTTGCCTTGTTGTTGCTGAATTCAAATAGAATAAGCATTTACACACATAGTAGCCTTTCAGTTCAGAAAAGTGGACCGATGCTTTCTCCATAACATTCATACCAGCTTTTGAATTTAGTTGAAGATGAACACAAAATGCTGGAGTAACTCAGTGATTCAGGCAGCATCTCTGGTGAAAAGGAATAGTGACGTTTCGGTTCGAGACCCTTCATTAGACTGGTTTTAGTTGACTGAATTTAATTGATTGACTAGTGCGGGCATCACCTGCAGAGGGAATGGATGGATGTTGTTTCCTTATGAGCGCTTTATCCCACTGCCACTTCCCTTTTCCAGCTTTCTTCCCCTTCTCTAATCAGTTCGAAGAACAATCCCAAACGACATCTGTCCATTCTCTCTGCAGATGCTGCCTGACCTGCTGAGTTCATCCAGCATTTTGTTTAGTTTTTTTATTTTATAAAGGATATATTTCACCAATTTTTAATGACGTATCTCCAGCATATGTGGAATTTGGTGTAACTATTTAAGTGTTAGAGCAATGAATTATTATCCCATGTTGTATATATTTTTTAAATCTGGCACTTGGAAATTACAGATTAATTAACTTTACCCGGAATGAGCAAATGTTCGTCGAATGCATTGAGCCAACGTTTACTTACAGGGAACAGCCACATTGTAACGATTGGGATATTCTGCTATTATTCTTTGCCTCATCTCGTTTATTTTGGCTCCTAAAGAACCTGCATAGGTGCACAAAATCATCGAGGTTTAAAGGCAAGAAACAAAATATAAGATCTGAACAGATTATTACGTTATGATATTTGAACGGATTCCTATCAAAAGTTTGACAAACCCAGCTAAGAACACCAAGAATTGGATTGTTCTGTCTGGTGTACCCATATCAAAAACATTTGCTCCTTCACATGAGGAGGTTAAATGGGGGATGTAAAGAGGAAAAGTGAGTTTTGGAAATCTCAGACTAACTGTAGAGGGTTTGGAGAGAGGATTAGTTCAGTTTGGAGTTGCAGCGCCAAGACAGACCCTTCGGCCCACCACGTTGAACAGCGGTCCCTGCACATTAACACTATCCCACACACACTGGGGACAATTATTACATTTACCAAGCCAATTGACCTATAAACCTATACGTCTTTGGAGTGTGGGAGGAGACCAAATATCTCACAGAAAACTCACGGAGGTTACGGGGAGAACGTACAAACTCCGTAAAGACAGCACCCGTAGTCAAGATCAAACCTGGGTCTCTGGCGCTGCAAGCGCTGTAAAGGGCCTGTCCCACCAGCATGCAACTCTATCCGATGAACGCGATCAAACTGGAAGTGGGGGCCGCGCGGAGGTCGGGTGATCCCCTGTACAGGGCCGTTCCCACCAGCATGCGCCTGCATGCGGCAAGCGCAACCAAACCGGCAGTCGGGGCCGCGCGGAGGTCGGGTGAGTGGCGCAACGCGGTGCAAAGTGAGGCGAACTTGGAGCGAAGTCTAAGGTAAGTTCGCCAGGACAGAGAGGGGCACACAGAGAGGGGCACCGAGGCGCACACACACACAGGGCCGCGGAGCCACACACATGGAGGGTCACGGAGGCACCTACAGATAGGTTCACGGAGGCACGATGTCGGGGCGGTGTGTAAATGTCGAGGCAGCTGCGGGCCGACAAGCCGTTGCCGCGCGGAATTTTCAGACATTGTCAGTTTTTCGGAGCCCCGCGAGGTGTCGGGACGAACTAGGGACGAACTCCGCACAATTCCGCACGGCTCCGGCGATCGAAGTGGGACCGGCCCCGCGACGCCAGACGGCTCAAGCGACCACGTTAGGTCGCGCTAATCGCATAGAGTTGCATGCTGGTGGGACAGGCCCTTAAGGCAGCAACTCTACCGCTGCACCATTGGGCTGCCCAGTTTACTAGAATTCTAGATTACAAGAATGCTGCCTGGATTAGAGGGTATTACCTATAATGAGAGATTGGACAAACTTGGATTGTTTTCTCTGTAGTAGTGGAGGCTGTGCAAAGACTTGTTAAAAGTATATAACTTTATGGGAGGCACAGATAGGGTAGACAGAAGGCTTTTCCCAGGATGGAAAAGGGCTTAACTTTAAGATGAGAGGGGCAATATTTCCAGATGTATAGTTTAGTTTCGAGATACCGCATGGAAACATGGTCTTCAGTCCACCAAGGCCATGCCAATCATTGATCACATCCTCACTAGTTCTATGTTATCCCACTTTCGCTTCCTACACGTGAGGGAGAATTTAGAGAAGCAAATTAACCTACAAACATGCCCGTCTTTGGAGTGTGGGAACAAATGGGAGCACCTGGAGAAAACCAATGTGGTGACAGGGAGAATGTACAAACACCATACAGATGGCACCTGTAGTCAGGATCGAACCTAGGTCTCTGGTGCTGTAAGGGAGCAACTCTATCACTATACCACCGAGCTGCATAAATATTCAATGCTATTGCTATGTGGGGCAAGTTATTTTACGCAAAGAATGGTGAAGTGCCCGGAAAGCGATGCCAGGGTGATGGTGGAGGCAGTTATGATAGTGGCATTTAAGAGACTTTTGGATAGGGACATAGATATGCAGGGGATGCAAGGATATGGGTCATGTGCAGGCAGAGGAGATTGGTTTAACGTGGCATCATGTTCGGCACAGACATCATGGGACGTGTTCTACTGTTCTCAATGAAGAACCACTGATCCTACAGCAACTGTACATCTCTATCATCTGTGTGGAAGGCACTTCTGAGCCAAGGTTGGTCTGAACACCCATCTTTGTACATATCGCCACATTACAGATATAGGCATCATGGCCTTACCTGAGCACGAATAACAAACAGCAACAACATAAAAGATATATTGGTAAAACATTGTTACACTTTCATTCATATTCCAATGGCTTTGAATATGACTCAGCATTGAACAGTTGCAGTAAGAGGCTTAGAGACACAAGAAACTGCAGATGTTGGCTTACAAAAAAAAGGATGTATAAATGTTATCTCATTAAGCCTGCTCATACTAAAATAAAACACAGGAGTAAGTCAGTGGGTCAGGCAGCATCTCTGAAGGCATGGATTGGAGTCCCGACCTAAAATGTTACCTATCAATGTCTTCCAAACATACTGTGTTCTTGGAGTAATTTGGTAACCCACTGAGTTACTCCCAAGAACACAGACTTATTCTGTGTTTTATTTCAGTATGAGGATGCTTGATGTGATAACATCTACACATCCTCGGAGTTCTCCGTCTACCCTCTCACTGCTTGGAAGTGCAATGTAGGACATAGTTTGTATGACCAAGGTGCATTGAGTGGATGTTGGAACTCACCAGCAAGGACCACCAGTCGGTGTGAATCATTGGGGCGACGGTGGTAGATAGCCACTTCCTCATAGGTTAGATATTCCACGCTCTCACTCTGCTTCAACGGCTTCTCTTCAGTTTGGTTCGTCTGTCGGGACTTTCTGCTCAGCCGGAAGCTTCTCCGTAAGCCAGCTGTAACACAACGTCAACTGAGGAAGGGGAATCAGGCCACTGGGACTCACAGTCTCTTAATAAATGTGACCATGTGGGAAGTCAGGATCATATGGGTAGTTAGTGTGAGTAATTAATTAACTTATCCAATCAACTGGAACTATTGTTAGTTACATATAATATATACTGCACCATAAATCTTGTGAAATGTTTTGGACCTATTAAATTTAAAAGGGATGCAATTTGGAAATGGATGGAAAACAAATTAGAAGTTATGATTTATATTTGAAATAAACATTCCAATCAACTGAGTGTTCAATTAACATGCAGCATGATTTTGATGACTAGATGTAATGTATACAATCTTCACTCAAGGTTAACACACCTTACATTTTCATTTGCAATTTGGTGTCATTTGCTTTAACTGGGAATGTACTAAGTCCTCATGCAGACAACAGTTTTTCCAACAAGATATACTTTAGACTTAACATGCTTTCACTTATCAGCTCGCTATTTATTGCTCACTATTAATTGTTCATCTCATTGATTTGCCCTCAATGCATAGGGAAGATGTGTTAAGAAAAATTAAAAAGGGACACCTACTTTTTTGTCATGCCGGCCATCGATCACAGCACCGCGTGGTGCAGAGGTAAAGTTACCCGGGTTCGATCATGACTACAGGTGCTGACTGTGCAGGGTTTGTACGATCTCCCTCTGATCGCCTGGGTTTTCTCTGGGTGCTCTGCTTAACTCCCACATTCCAAAGACATGTGGGTTTGTAGGTCAATCGGCTTCTGTAAATTACCTCTAATGTGTAGGATTCGAAAGTGGGATAATGTGGAACCAGCGTAAATGCAAACACGCTGGGCCATTGGGCCCATTTCCACGCTGTATCTCCAAACATCAAAAACCCATTCCCCTTTATTTCTGCACCTATTTTCCATGTTTCTATTTCTCTGTTATCCCACTTTCTCACAGTCGTTAAAAATCAAATTATATACGGGGTTGAGAGAAATATACAAGTTCTACTTCAACAAGCATTTATAGGCATGTCATATTTTTCAAAGGAGTTTCGCTGTAGGTCTATCAAATGCCACAAAAAGCAAACCTAAGCCAGGCCACTGTTTTATGATTTCAGATAAAGTAAATTCCTCTTTATCTTGCCTGGAATTCTGGAGTTTTCCCTGCTTTTTTAAGTTGATTACATTCAATTACTCCATTACCTTGTGGCTTATATCACCACTGACAATTAAATTCTACTTTATTTTTTGAATCCGAGATTTTGCGATCAAATATGATGACTATTCCTTCCAAGAAATTCTAAAACAGTGGCCTTTATTAAAAATGCACAAGATAATTTAGCAAAACCTAAGCTCTCACCTATATAAAGCCCATTCAAATATCCATCACACTCACAGTCCTCTGATGAGGTAGAGAAGCAGCAAATGGAAAAGAAAAGAATAATAACGTTCAGGAAGTAAAAAGCAGAACACTAATCAATGTTTAAGACCAGCAAATCAACGGTAATATAACAGCACTCTGAATAAAAATAATAAAGCACTACAGGTTAATGTTGAAACTCAAGTTTCCTTGAGCAAAATCTGAGAGTCATCATCCCTTCGGCCCAACTTGTCCACATTGACCAACATGCCCCATCAAACAGCTAACAATGGCCTGTTTCGTTTATCATTGTTACTTTTTTGCATATCTTTCATGCATTTGTTCTATATCTCTCTACAGCATCATCTATTTCTCACGGTTCCCTTTCCCATGACTTTCAGTCTGAAGAAAGGTCTAGACCCAAAACGTCACCGATTCCTTCTCTCCGAAGATGCTGCCTGTCCTGCTGAGTTACTCCAGGACTTTGTGTCGATCTTCGGTTTAAACCAGCATCTGCAGTTCCTTCCTACACATGCGCCATCTACACTAGACCCATCTGTCTGCCTTTGGACCACATCCCACTAAACCTACCCTATCCATGTTTAAATGTTTCTTAAATGTTGCGATAGTGTCTGCCTCAACCACCTCCTGCGGCAGCTTGTTCTACACACCCACCACCCTTTCTGTAAAACAGTTACCCCTCAGGTTAATATTAAATATTTCACTCCTCACCTTAAACCTATGTCCTCTTGTTAAACCTATGTCCTCTGGGTCCTCTTATGCATGCTCATTATGCATTTATATTTTATATTTCACATTTGCAGGATTATGAACATTCACTTTTTTAACTAGATTTTAGGTACCTTTTCGGAATGGCACCCAATTCACCCCATGTAATTGTTTCCATAATGGCCTAACCTGGTTGTATTGATCACTTATTACAAGATGCAGTGCATCATTTCCATGCTTATTCAACAATAGCTCCTTTGTTTGGAAGGGCAAAAGGCACTAGTCTCATGGAATTTTATCCGCCTGTAAGATGTTTATCCACCTGTAGAATTTTTCCAATATTCATCAACGACCCACACCATCTGGCCAAACACTCATCTCACCACTGCCATCGGGAAGAAGGTGCAGGGAGCCGGAGAGCTGTAACGTCCAGGTTCAGGAACAACTTCTTCCCTACAGCCATCAGGCTATTAAACACTGCAACCACATAAGCTATGAACTACAATAGACTATTATTATTATTATTATTATTATTATTAATAATAATATTATTATTATGATTGCATTGTTATTGTTTGTTCTTTTTTTCTGAATTTTTGTAATATTATTTATTATGATTACATATCCTGTTGTGCTGCAGCAAGTAAGAGTTTCATTGTTTTATCTGGGGCATATGACAATAAAACACTCCTGACTCTTGTTCATTTAATATCCATAACAACCTGTTGGTATCTGTTCTGAATATACTCAGCTAATGAAACTCCCAGCCTTTGTCGAGGTCCTCATTTACAAAACATTCTTGCGCATAATATTATTACTTCAAAGAAAAATTCCCTTAACTGTCAGGTCTATATACAATCCAGGCACACAGCAATGAAATGTATTCACAGTTACTCAACGACCCGAAACGCCACCTGAACATTTCCTGCACAGAAGCTGCCTGACCTGCTGAGTTACTCCAGTATTTTGTGTTTGTCCTCCACATCATTCTACCCAATTAAATGAAAATTAGCATTGACTAGTCACAACCATAAAAAATAGATAATTAAATAAAATCAAAGGTTTCTATTGTTATTCTTTTGACAAATACTCTTCAGACTTGCTCAGGAATTGGAACTGAAAGAGCTATTATAAGAAAGATATTAGAGCTGATTATATCATATTGAAAATAATCCAACATTGATCAATCCCTGGGTGGTTTCTTCATCCCATTCTACTGCTGCGATTTTGTTATATGACCTTTAAGATTTGCAAGCCAAAAATCAATAATTTAAATTGCATTAAAATAAAAGTGGAGTATTTTCCAAATGTTATATGTGATGCAATAGTGTTCTGGCCTCAATTTGTGCACTTTAATCCTTCTGCAGTAATGGAATCAAATGTAAAATATTAATGTGTGGAAATGTCCTATATTATTAGTAAGCATTGAATAGTTACAATGTAGCTATGCATGTTTAAGAAGGAACTGCAGTTGCTGGAAAATTGAAGGTAGACAAAAATGCTGGAGGAACTCAGCGGGTGAGGCGCTATCTATGGAGCGAAGGAAATAGGCAACGTTTCAGGTCGAGACCCTTCTTGTAGCTATGCATGGTCATATACTGTAAGGGTATACAAGCAATTCACAATGGAACACCTACCTTTCTCACAACGTTGGTCGTCTAAGAATAGCATTAATGAGGAAAAAGGAAAATATTGAACAATTTGAGTTTCAACAAAAAAAAATCAATCTGGCTGTTGGGGTTAGTCAGTATTTAGGTATTAAATCAATATCAACTTCATACCTTGAAATTTCCTTTTCAACCAAAACACTTCATAAGTCATATAATGCACAATTGATTATAGTTCTTTTAAAGGATATATCACTCAACATCATCAGGAGGAAAGGTGGGATTACTGACACTTTGATGATCTACCCTTCTTCAGGCTCAGATATTCTGATGAAAGATTTATTCCCAAAACTTATTTGAAAAACTACGCAGAGGAATTGCAGATGCAACCTTGGCAAATGCTGATTCACAATGTATAAAGAATATTTTTGATTGTCATTTCAGGTTTCTTTCACTGTTTTGTTTCTATGTTGGAAATGAGGAGAAATGTTTTCACTCAGTGGGTTGGCAGGGCCTGGCAATGGTCCACACAAAGTTGTGGTAGAAGCCAATATATTGAACAATGTTCAATAGAGTTGGGTTAGGTACTTGAGTTGTCGCTGGGTTAAAAACAAAAAGCAGGGACATTGAACTTTGCATGATTGGCCTTTTAAAGAGCTGATTCAGGCTCAATGGATCACTTTGAAGATTCAAAGGTTCTTCCTTGCTGTCATCAGACTACTGAATGATCCACCCTGAAGCTGGGGTGCAGTCTTCATCTTCCAAACTAGCTCAGTGTGGACCTTGGACATTTTCTCTGTTGCTGTTTAGCTACAATGCTACAAAAAACAGTGCCTTTTCTGTGATGGTACATGCTGAAATGGTGTACCAACTTCTTGAAAAGTTATAAACTAGATTGATGTAGATCAGTCAATAACGTCACATGAACTTATATGTGTGTCAACACCATTTTGTCCCCAAAAAAAGCACCGTGTAAAACTATATTTTCCACTCTAGTATTTTCCTCATTGCACGATTTGCGGTACTTGTGTACTGCTTGACAGCATGCAAACAAAAGCTCTTCAGTTCTATCTCAGTACACGTGACAATAATGAACCAATACCAATATCAAATGGCCTCTTGTGTTGTGGGTTTGTATCATTGTATGGTGGAAGCAGTCACATTCACTACAGTCAGCATTTCTAGTGCTTTTAGTCAAGCAAATTAGTAATGGAAATGAGTCTTATGTAATGCAACCTCAGGTTTTTCTGCAGAAGTCAATAGATTGGGACCACTGATGGGGAATCTCGCTGAATTTGATTTATTCCTCACTTTGGATCTACAGGGTCATAATTTCAGTCATGCAAGAAAGTGCCTTTTGCACTTCAATTAGAACTGTGGTAGTTCAAATATCACATATATAAGGCACGATGGCGTAAGGTTATTTGATGTCTGCTTACATGATGATCTTGTGCTGCTTTTCTCTGGTTCCAAGGTTGCTCGCTTTCGCCAATAGGCAAGCCGTCTGCAATTGAAGGAGAGAATGGTTAATTTAGCAAAAAAAATTTGAATCAAGATTGCCAAAGTTTCTCAAGGCAGCTGTACCAGTCTTGTTGGTGTTCACATTTTTAACCACTGTTAAAGAATTGATTTTTTAGGTCTTCTTGTCGGTCTATCCCAAATGAAGTAATGAGTCTTTTTGTCCGGGAACAAAAAAACATTGGGGTTAGATTAATGTTGATTGGGCTAATCTCAGCTGGAGCAGTGCTCTTCACTTTACAGTTGATTTCTCTGCCTCTACACTAGAGATGGGAAAATGCAGCAATTACATTAAACACCCAACTGACTGCATGGATCTATGAAGTGGCAGACTCACACGTGAAGAGCAATCTCTAAACTAAGGCAGCAATGGGTTTCCTTAAACCAAAACCTAATTCATATTTTCATCAAAGGTAGACAAAAAGTGCTGGAGAACCTCAGCGGGTCACAGCAACTCTGGAGAAAAAGGATGGGTGATGTTTCAGGTCGGGACCCTTCTTCAATCACCCATCCATTTTCCCCAGAGATGCTGCCTGACCTGGTTAGTTACCCCAGCACCATGTGTTTATCCAACATATAACCAGCATCTGCAGTTATTTGTTTCTTCATATTTTCATTATCTCTAATGACCCATTAAACAATTAAGCACTGCGGAATGGTGGCGCAGTGGTAGAGTTGCTGCCTTACAGCACCAGAGACCCAAGTTCAATCCTCACTACGGATGCCTTCTGTACGGACTTTGTACGTTCTCCCCGTGACCACTTGGGTTTTCTCCGGCAAGCTCTATTTCCTCTCACACTTCAAAGACATTCAGGTTTGTAGGCTAATTAGCTTGGTATAAATGTAAAATTGTCCCTAGTGTGTATAGGATAATGTATGGGATAATGTATGGAGATCTGTTGGTCGTCACGGATTCGGTGGGCCAAAGGTCCTGTTTCCACGCTAAAAACGAAACTAAACTAAAATTAGGCGCTCACATTCGTGCAGATTCCATTTCAAATTGTTGATGGGAATTTAAAAAACACAAAAAATATTTTTAATTTTCTCATTGTGTTTTTGAATTGTTGTTGAGAGGATAATATGAAAATCAAGTTAAAAAAAATCTATTGTGTACCAGGTCAGCCTAACAAAAATAATCTAACCATGTTTTTCTTCCCTCTTCAATGGCAGATGGCACAGGAACAAAGAAACATAAATTGCATCATTAATTATGTACTTTTCTCCACAGAACATTTACGTTTTGAAGGATTTCCAGGTAAGTACTTTCCAGTTACCAAGCAAGTAAATAGATTGAGTGAAATAAGTAATGCTTGGGATGTTTTTGTTCGTGGTCATTTTTTAATAATATATTTTAATATAACATTTTCCAGGACAATCATCTCATTATTAATGACTGGTTGAAGTAGACTAAAGGAACCTGCAGCATAATCAGCTGTAATTTCATTCAGTATTAGGTAACAGAAGTGACAATTGAGGTGAACTTGATAATTGAGATGTGTTGTTCGTGAAGTGGAACTTGTTATCTGAGAACGAGCACAAATTTCGGCAAGTAAGATCAAGAGGTAATCAGCTTTCAGTCTCAAATATGTTTTCTAGTTGCCTACCCACTTCTGCACAATTTAATTTGGCATCTTAACAAATCAATGTTAAGGGTGATTTCTAAGACATCCTGGACCATTAAGCAACATGGAGCAAATGTAAAGAAGACAAAAATGCTGGAGAAACTCAGCGGGAGAGGCAGCATCTATGTAGCGAAGGAAATAGGCAACGTTTCGAGTCGAGAGGGTTTCGAGTCGAGACTCAAGGGTCTCGATCCGAAACGTCCCCTAATTCCTTCGCTCCAGAGATGCTGCTTCACCTGCTGAGTTTCTCCAGCATTTTTGTCCACCTTTGATTTTCCAGCATCTGCAGTTCCTTCTTAAACAATAGAACAAATGTAAGATAGACACAAAAAGCTGGAGTAACTCAGCGGGACAGGCAGCATCTCTGGAGAGAAGGAATGGGTGCCGTTTTGGGTCGAGACCCTTCTTCGGAATAGTCAGGGGAAAGGGAAATGAGAGATATGGACGATGATGTCGAGAGATAAAGAACAAAGAATGAAAGATATGCAAAAAAGTAACGATGATAAAGGAAACAGGCCATTGTTAGCTGTATGTTGGGTGAAAACGAAAAGATGGTGTGACTTGGGTGAATATACAGATACAGTACCTACCTCTCCTGGAATCTCTTTGATGGAATAAGGCCAGCACGGAGACTTGGATCTCCAACACGCTTCGCTTGCCACCACACAGAGTCATCCTGGCTCACGACGTGAAGAATGTCCCCTTTTCTGAAAGGTAACCCTGCCTCTTTACAGGGGATTGCTTTATCCTCTCTTGGGTCATAGTCAAACAAAGCTCTCACATGCACCTATGAAAAAGAAGGAATTAAATTTGAAGTATCTCAATCTATGAACATTGATCAGATTTTCCCCAAGTTCATAAATTCATAAATGACAGGAGCAGAATTAGGCCATTTGGCCCATCAAGTCTACTCCGCCATTCAATCATGGCTGATCCATCTTTCCCTCTCAACCCCATTATCCTGCTTTCTCCCCATAACCCCTGACACCAAGTAATCTACTCCACAAATGTAAATTGAGAAACTAAATATGATTTAATTTTTATTCATTTTAACTTAGCCCTCTGATAGTCAAGTGTTGACAATCTTCTCCTTAAACTATATTCCGTACTCTGGTATTTTTCTCTTTGCTCTACCTGTTGTACTTGTGTTTGGATAGATTGTATTCATGTACAGTATTATCTGATTTGATTAGATAACACACAAACAAAAGCTTTTCTCTGTACCTTGGTACATGTGACAATAATAAACCTATGCTTCAATCTGTCTTCAATAAGTGACTCATTATTTGTAAACAATGACCACAATTTTCACATCCAGCCACACGAGGAAACAAGTGGACCGTAGTTTGGACTTTGCTTTTCTTTTTCCTTTGTAAATGGTGGCAAAATTTGGCAATGGATGCATGTATTTCACTGCGCAGTGCATATGTGACAATAAGAACCATTAAACCATTGGACCATCCTCCATACATCTATTCTTTCAAGACACGTTACTAAACAAACCCAATACATTGTTTAATCAATCCCCCCCCCCCCCCCCCCCCCCCCCATCCCATAGTTGCTGTTTAGCAACAATGCTACAAAACCAGTGCCTTTTCTGTGATGGTACATGCTGGAATGGTGTACCAACTTCTTGAAAAGTTATAAACTAGATTGATGTAGATCGGTCAATAACGTCGCATGAACTTATATGTGTATCAACACCATTTTGTCCACAAAAAAAGCACCTTCTGCACTCTAGTATTTTCCTCATTGCACGACTTGTGTGCTGCTTGACAGCATGCAAACAAAAGCATTTCAGTGTATCTCAGTACACGTGACAATAATGAACCAATACCAATATCAAATGGCCTCTTGTGTTGTGGGTTTGTATCACTGTATGGTGGAAGCAGTCACATTCACTACAGTCAGCATTTCTAGTGCTTTTAGTCAAGCAAATTAGTAATGGAAATGAGTCTTATGTAATGCAACCTCAGGTTTTTCTGCAGAAGTCAATAGATTGGGACCACTGATGGGGAAACTCACTGAATTTGATTTATTCCTCACTTTGGATCTACAGGGTCATAATTTCAGTCATGCAAGAAAGTGCATTTTGCACTTGAATTAGAAATGTGGTAGTTCAAATATCACATAAATAAGGCACGATGGCGTAAGGATATTTGATGTCTGCTTACATGATGATCTTGTGCTGCTTTTCTCTGGTTCCATAGTTATGCACTCTGTGGATGGTTTTCTATGCTTATCCACTGTTGACCTTCTGAGCAACAGGACTCACTACCATTCCGTTTAACGCTACCAGCTCGATTGGTTTCTTGCTTCAGATCAATTATTTAACTTCAACTTTCATGCACCACCACCTGTACTTTGGGATGTCAGTCATCTTTTGCAAGTCTTTGATATGTTCCCATTTATGGCAATTATGTTTGCCTAAATTGACACCAGTTGCTTAATCAGCTCCGTACCTGCTGTTGATTTTGTGACTCCTTACCTTAGACCTTAATCGCCGACGTGGAACCTTCAGAAATGCTTTCTGAAAATCCAAGTATAAAACATTAACTTATGTTTCTGCTTTTAGAACATAGGACAGTACAGCACAGCAACAGCAACACAATGTCTGTGCCTTCTTGCAACTCTGTTCACAATCAAGGAAATTATTTTACTTGACTATACGGTAAGTTCGGGAAGCACCAGTTTTACGTTGCTGCAAGGCCTCTTACAGAGAGTTCAGCTTCTTGTGTCTCCAAGAAACCCTTCCCACTGAAATGACAGTTCTGTAACTAATTTATCAATTCTCTGAACTCAAGATTCAATTCAGAATGAAAGAGCGTTCTTTTAGGAATAAGATGAGGAGAAATTTCTTTAGTCAGAGCGTGGTGAATCTGTGGAATTCCTTGCCACAGAAGGCTATGGAGGCCAAGGCAGTGGATATTTTTAAGGCAGAGATAGATAGATTCTTGATTAGTACAGGTTATGCGGAGAAGGCAGGATAATGGGTTTAGGAGAGATCAGCCATGATTGAATGGCAGTGTAGACTCGATGGGCCAAATGGCCTAATTCTACTCCAATTCCTTATGACATAACCTTATGACCCATGGACCGGATTTCCAATGAACATAGTAAATGGATCAGGAATGGGCTTAGTGGTGCCTCAGGTCTGCTTTGGCTTTTAGTAAGATCATAATCAATTCTATGTTCTGTTCCACTTTCCTGCTTGAACCCTATATTCTGTGTTTCACTTGGTGTAGAAGCATCTATACTCTCCAAACCCAACCCCCACATTAGGTTTGAATATACCTAATGATTCAGTATCCACTGGTTCAAGGAATGCAAGTTCGCGGCTAACAATTTGGTCAAAAACACAGATCAGTCTCTGGGATTTTAAACATAGAACATTGAACAGTACTGCACAGGAACAGGACCTTCGGTCCACAATGTCTGTGCCAAATGTGATGCCCAGTTAAACTAATCTCCTCTGCCTGCACTTGATCCACCCTTCCATTCCCTAAATATTCACGTGTCTACCTAAACGTCACTTCAAGGGCAATATCATATCTGCCTTAATTTGGTAGCACATTTCACGCACCAACCACTTTCTGTGTAAAAAAGACTTGCCCCGCATATCGCCTTTAAAATTTCCCTCTCTCATCTTAAAGCTGTGCCCTCTAGTCTTTGACATTTCCACCTTGGGAAAAAGGTTCTGACTGTCTACGCGATATATTTTATATACTTCAGTCAAGTTTTCCCTCTGGCTCCACGCTGCAGAGAAAACAATTCATGTTTAACCAACGTCTCCTTGTAGACAATATTCTCTAATTCAGGCAGTATTCTGGTGAACCGCTTCTCCACCCTCACCAAAACCTCCACATCCTTCATATAATGGGACAACCAGAACTGTACGCAATACTCAAAATGCTGTTTAATTAAAGTCCTATAAAGCCGCAACATGACTTGCTGACTGTAATTGTCAATGCTCCAACTAATGAAGGCAAACCATATACCTTCTTGATCACTTTATCTATTTATGATGCCACTTTCACAGGCTATGCACTTGGATGGCACGATCCCGCTGTACATCAATGCTGTTAGTAGTCTTGCCATTAAGTGTACATTGTCCACATGCATTCTGAATTCCCTCCAAAGCTTTCACAACTGTCTTGTAATAGGGTGACCAGAACTGCCTGCAAAATTCCAAATGCAGACGAACCAAAGTTTTATTGATCTGCAACGACTTCCTGACTCTTTACACTCAATCATTAAACCTTCGACCCCACAGCATTCCCTAACGGTTCATTTATAGACAGCTAGAGTGAGTGCAAGATTTGCAGGCTCTCCTTACCTTATATTCGATCAGCAGGGCATCTTCTTTAGCTGCTGGGATCAGCTTTAAGATTATTGAACCTTGCCACTGGGCCTGCAAAACATTTAAACACCTCATACCAGTGGGACATGTTCACCTTCTTTCAATCATGACTGTATGTAGCACTCAGCATTCATCTTCTTTGCATGTCAGGCCTCTCTGCATTTAAAAGCCAATTTCATTGAAAATTCAGCATAAAGTCAGGCAATGTGAGACACAGGAGATAGCAGGTGCTGCATTCTTGAGTAGAAGCCAAACTGCTGGAGGAACTGTGTAGGAAGGAACAGCAGATGCTGGAGTAACTCAGTGGGACAGGCAGCATCTCTGGAGAAAAGGAATGGGTGACATTTCAGTTCGCGACCCTTCTTCAGACCCATTCCTTCTCTCCAGAGATGCTGCCTGTCTCGCTGAGTTACTCCAGCATTTTGTGTCTATCTACTGGAGGAACTGAATGGGTCAGGCAGCATCTGTGGAGGGAAATGAACAGACTGTGGCACCATCTAGTGGCCGGGTCACTGGTTAATCGAACCCTCGTTCATCATGTGACGAGGAGCAGGGATTAGAAAGGAAGTGGAGGGTGTGCCCTGCTGCAGACACACGCAGTTACTCTGGGCTCAGCAACACCGCTCTTGTTTTTGATTTTTGTTTTGTTTAATAAAGCTTGTCCTTGAATTCACAAAGTTTGACTCCTTTATCGCACTTTAAGACAATGTTTTGGGTCAGGACCTTTCCATTAGCTAGCTCTCTACTCCAGTTTTCAAGAAGGGTCCCGACCCAAAACATTCCTGTCCATTCCTTCCACAGATGCTGCCTGACCTGCTGAGTTCCTCCAGCATGTTCTTTGTGTAGAGGCAGGCTATACAGGAACAGGTACTTTGGCCATGCCTCTTGTCGAGTACCCATCTAAACTAATTCTATTTATCAGCAATTGGTTCACAGCCTCCTTTGTCCAGGCAATTCAAGTGCTTGTTCAGACACTTTTAAAACATTGTGAGAGTATTTGCCTTCAGGTTGTAACACCCTTTGGATTAAAACAGTTTATGTCAGAACTCCTTGAATCTTTTCCTCCTCATCAAGGGCCTGAGCGGGAGAGAGAGATTGATCAGGCTAGGACTCCATTCTTAGAAGCGCAGGAGGATGAGGGGTGATCTTAGAGAGGTGTACAAAATGATGAGAGGATTAGCTTGGGTAACTGCACAGAGTCTCATGCCCAGAGTAGGGGAATCAAGAACCAGAGTGCATAGGTTTAAGGTGGGGGGGGGGGGGGGGGGGGAGATTGAATAGGAACTTGAGGGGTCACTTTTTTACACAAACGGTGGTTGACATATGGAACGAGCTGCAGGTGGAGATAGTTGAGGCATGCACAATCGCAACATTTAATAAACATTTAGATAGGTACATGGATAGGACAGGTTTAGATGGATATATGGGCCGAACGCAGGCAGATGAAACTAGTGTAGATGGGACATGTTCGTTGGTGTGGGCAGGTTGGGCTTAAGGGCGTGTTTCAATGCTGTATGACTCCATAACTATCATACAACCCTGCCCTCTGGTTTTAGACATCTCCATTATGAAACAAGGTTTCTCACTATCCACACTATCTATTGCCCTCATAAATTTGTGTACTTTATCAGATCCCCAGTCAACCTTCGCTGTTCCAAGGAAATCAAACCCACATCATGTCAGGTGCACAGTTTTTGATGCTATCAGATTACATTGAGTAGCAGTGCAGCAGGGCGTTTAAATGCTGGTAAAGTGGATTGTTCAGCTAACTAACACCACTACCTCCTTAAATGTGCCTGTCCATTAAGTTTATTGATTGGACTTGGTATCCTTCTTTGATGGAAATTAGTGTTTAGTTGAGAGATACAGCATGGAAACAGGACCTTCAGACCACAGAGTCCATGCCGACCATCGATCTCGCCCGTTCACACTAGCTCCATGTTATCCCACTTGCTCATCTACTCGCAACACATTTTACAAAGGAAATTTTATAGAGGACAATTAATCTACAAGCCTGCACATCTTTGGGATGTGGGAAGAAACCAGATCGCCCGGAGTTACAGGGAGAACGTGCGAACTCCACACAGACAGCACCCGAGGTCAGGATCAAACCTGGGTCTCTGCCCAGTTGTGATGCAGCAGCCCTACCAGCTGCGCCACTGTGCTGAACAGGGTGTTGTGCTATCACTAACAATTTATTTCACCTAATTTCAATCTTTTATCTGCAATATTATAATTGTTGTAATCTATTCTATTTGATGAATGCCTCGGACTAGAAAATGGAGAGAGTATTTTTTTTTTAACTTTCATTTCGATACATCATTCTCAGAAACTTCAAGTATTATCATCTCACATATAGTGTAAGAATATTCATCAATCCAATTGCTTCACTAAAGTTTTGAAGTGTTTTCATTCCAGACTTTTAGGTTAAAACAGGCTGCCAAATATTTGCATGCAGTTGCTTTACTTTGCAGTTTTGTAATCTTCAACAATCTGGGATGAAGGAATTCATACAATTAATGTTTTTTAATTTTTTAAAATCAGATATAGACTTGGAATTGAAAGCAGAGATTTTTCATAATCTGCTGGTGTGTCATATCAGCAGCACCAAGAAAGGTGAACACTTCACTGTTGACTTAGGTTTTGAATTCAGATAAAGTTTGATCCAATTTGGCTTCCAAACCTGAAACTATTTAGCTGGTACTCAAAGTGCTTTGTAACATTAATGCAGCCCGTGTCCCACAGTGGAATATGTGTTACTGAATACAATGCAGGAAAAGTCAGATACAATACATCATTTTAGTTGCACAAGGAGCTGACTAATAATGAAAGATGCTTTGTGAAAGAAAGAACTACAGATGCCGATTTACCAAAGATAGACACAAAATGCTGGAGTAACTCAGAGGGTCAGACAGCATCTCTAAAGAAAAGGGATCGGTGACGTTTTGAGCCGGTACCTAAACTCGGGTCTGAAGGAGGGTTCTGACTCAAAACGTCACCTATTCCTTTTCTCCCGAGATGCTGCCTGACCTGCTGAGTTACTCCAGCATTTTGTGTCTATGAAAGATGCTTTAATGGCTTTGTAAAAAAAGTTTTTTAAAATATTTTTTTCCACTCAAAAGAAAATGATCTACCAGAATCTGACTGATTTCTTCTGGTGTCTTCTGCTCAACTGGCATGTCGTTCACTTCTCTCAGTTCATCTCCAACATGTATCAAACCTGGGAAGACAAGATCAAAATAATCTGTCTTTGCAAAGGATTGCTTAGTTAAAGGGGAGATAATCACAGCAACCCTCAGTCCTAGTCACCTCCCCATGTTAATCTAACTGGTCCCACTGAGGTGGTAACTAGAGCAATGAGGAGACTCTCAATCAGATGCAGAGAATGGTGTACTTGTAGATGTGTTAATCTCAAGAGTCAAGAGCGTTTAATTGTCATTTGTACTGGCAACAGGATAATTAATTTTTTTCATGCAGCAGCTTAATATTCTTGTAAAATGCAATAACACGCTGATAATATATAATATTAAAAATAATTAAATAAAATAGTAACCATGCTGCCTGACTATGACTATTACAGTGAGAAGATCTTACCACTACGGTCTGCCGCTCCTCCCTGCATGATCCGAGCCACAACAACTGCACCGGTTTGCTCATTCTTCCTAATTGTTGCCCCCTGTTGATGAAAAATATTTGGCATTAAATTATGAGGATTTTTGTCTGTTTAGTGCTAGTTTAGTATAGAGATGCAGCATGGAAACGGGCCCTTCAGCCCACCGAGTTCACGACAACCATCGATCACCCATTCACACTAGTTCTACCTTATCCCAATTTTGTGACCACTCGCTAGAGACTAGGTGCAATTCACATAGACCAATTGACCTAAACCCACATGTCTTTGGGATGTGGGCGGAAAGCGGAGCACCCAGAGGAAACCCACACGGTCACAGGGAGAATGTGCAAACTCCACATAGACAACGCCCGTGATCAGGAATGAACCCTGGTCACTGGCTCTGTGAGGCAGCAGCTTTCCCAACTGTACGAGTGTGCTGCTCATTTCAACTTGTTTAATTAACACCCATATTTCTCTCAATCAAGCTCTGAAATAACCATGAGAGATACAAAGGACTCTTAATGCCAACAGTTAAAGTTGTTTGATTTTCAAGTTGAAATTAAATTTAAAATTTAAACTTTAGTCCATCAATATCATAAAGTGCATTATGCATCAGCGTCCAGCAGAAATTTAATATACTTCAAAGGAACAATTACATTTTCTAATATGTTGGGTCAAAATTAACATTAATATTTTAACATTTTACCGCAAAAAAAAGTTGGCCCTGAGTTTCATGTCATTCTATGATAATGCTCGCAGCTCTGATCATTTAATATGTCTACAGTCCAATTAAATGCAATTAAAGGATGGGGGTAGGAAGGGAGAGGGAAAGTGGGGGAGGTGAGGAGGGACAGTGGGAGAGAAGGGGTGATAGAGAGAGAGAGGAGGGCAGTGGGAGAGGTGAGGAGGGAGAGTGGGGGGGCGGTGGGATGGGGGTAGGTGAGGAGTGGGGGAGCAGGGGATACAGGGAGAGGAGGGGGTAAGGAGGGGAGAGGAGTTATGGAGGGAGGGAGGGAGTGACTGAGGGTAGGGGAAAGGAGTGGGAGGGAGAGGTGAGGGAAGGAGTGGAGGAGGGAAGGAGGAGAGGGGAAAGAAGAGGGAGGGTGAAGAGGAGGGGGCGTGCTGGGCGATGAGGGGAAGTGAGCTGCACCTGCGCAGTTGGGGGCTATGGGTGCGTGGTGGAATATTGCGTTGGGGGAACGGGGCCCAACGGGTCCCACTTGGTCTAGTATAATCTAAAATTTAAGCAATTTGTATGACAATGTGCACAGGTCGATGTTAGCTTCATTTTTAGCCAGTGCAATAGAACTTCCTAAAGGAAAAGAATTGTTTTAACAAGGTCAGATTGGTAAATTTCATATATTGTAGAATAATGGAGAGATACACACACCTGCATGCCTTTCAAAAAAGGTTCTAAGGTATTTTATTGACACGTGTACCAAATAAGGTACCGAGGACCAAGTCTACGTCGACCACCAAACATTAATTCAAAACTGATCTCATTTTATTCTCATCAACTCCCTCTAGACTCTACCACTGAACTACAAACAATGGGTAATTTACAGTGGTCAACCAACTTACCAACCTCGCACATCTTTGGGATGTGGAGGGAAATTGGAGTATTCGGAGGAAACCTATGTGGTCAGAGGGAGAACATGCAAACACCACACAGACAGCACCAGAGGTCAGGATTGAATCCGGGTCTCTGACGCTGTGTAGCAGTGGCTCTACCTGCTGCATCACTATGCCTTCCAGTGAGAAGGAATGGCCACCCTTTCTTGAGTCAATGGGTCACACATCCAATCCCATACTCCCTATTATATTGACCTTTGGCTAAGTTATCTAAATCAATGGTAGGTCGTGTTGAAACTAATGGCAATTTAAACTGCAGGTCTTTAATCATTGTATGGAATTAAAACTATGGCACTCAAGTTTATTTTTAAGCAGTGTTTTCTCCAGGTAAAAGGCAGTAATGTTCTTATTTAGTCCATCATTCCATCTTACACATTACACATCCCATCTTACACCTGCACTTTCAGATGCATCAAATATTTATATGGTTATAAATTATTACAGTTGAATTATTAACCATACTTAATTATTCAGCAACATCGTTTTAGCCAGATTTGCTCTACAATATAGAGTAAGCTAAACAGCATGAATAAAAGCAAAGGAATACATTTGGTGGGAAGGAAGAGGTAATTCCTGTCTTTGCAGCAGCCTTCACAAATTTTATTTTCCAAGGATATATATCCAAAATTATTGCAAACAATTGTTCTGGATTATAATTGCAATTAAAAAGCATTAAACATTTACTCACGGAAGGACATTTACTCAAATGCAATATGGCCACAGGCATGCAGCATGAAAACTGGTCCCTCGAGCCAACTTGTACATGCTGAGGAAAGGTGCCATTCGGCTGGAAAGAGTACAGTGAAGATTGGCAACAATGTGTTCCTCCAAGATGAGTTCAATGGATTCTACGCCCGCTTGGAACTGAAGGGCACTGGCGCTATGCCATCCACACTCTGCGACTGTATCGACATTTTTCAAATCAAATCATTCCAGTTGCAAGTTTAAATATAAAGTCTGATTACCAATGGTTCTTTGTTCTTCACAAGACGGACAATCTTCATTGATTCCTCTTCATCCTCAACAGCCACGTCATCTGGCATGGGTGGGAGCACTGGACCGAAGGCTTTGCGTGCAATCGTGTCGTGTGCTGAGAGCACAGCCTGCGAATGGCAAACACAACTTGCTTTCATACTGGATGCCACTGCAATGGATGCAATGGATATTTTTAAGGCAGAGATAGATAGATTCTTGATTAGTATGGTTGTCAGGGATTATGGGGAGAAGGCAGGGGATTGGGGTTAAGAGGGAAAGATAGATCAACCATGATTGAATGACAGAGTAGACTTGATGGGCCGAATGGCCTAATTCTCTCCTATCCATTATAAACTTATGAACTAAATTCTGTATCTGTAACTTTGTTTTTTACTCTGTATTGTGCACAGTTGGATGCTACCAAATAAACAAACATTTATTGTTTTTTATTGATTTTATCGGCAGTTCCATTTCGGATCCATTAACTCTTGATTCTTTAGTTTAGAGATACAGCATGGAAACAGGCCCTACTGCCCACCGAGTCCAGAACCAGGAGTCACAGTTTAAGAATAAGGGGTAGGCCATTTTGGACTGAGATGAGGAAACACTTTTTCAGCCAGAGAGTTGTGAATCTGTGGAATTCTCTGCCACAGAAGGCAGTGGAGGCCACTTCATTGGATGTTTTCAAGAGAGAGTTAGATTTAGCTCTTAGGGCTAAAGGAATTAAGGGATGTGGGGATAAAGAAAGACAGGGTACTGATTTTAGATGATCAGCCATGAACATATTGAATTATTATTCTACACATCTTTAAATTTAACCACTCTCAATTTAAAGCCGTCCTCTGCAGCCTGTTAACATTTCCACTGTGGGAAAAAGGTTTCTACTGTTTATCCTATAGCAATAGACATAGACATAGAAAATAGGTGCAGGAGGAGGCCATTCAGCCCTTCGAGCCAGCACCGCCATTCATTGCGATCATGGCTGATCATCCTCAATCAATAACCCGTGCCTGCCTTCTTCCCATATCTCTTGATTCCACTAGCCCCTAGAGCTCTATCTAACTCTCTCTTAAATCCATCCAGTGATTGGCCTCCACTGCCCTCTGTGGCAGGGAATTCCACAAATTCACAACTCTGGGTGAAAAAGTGTTTTCTCACCTCAGTCTTAAATGGCCTCCCTTTATTCTAAGACTGTGGCCCCTGGTTCTGGACTCGCCCAACATTGGGAACAATTTTCCTGCATCTAGCTTGTCCAGTCCTTTTTTAATTTTATATGTTTCTATGTATGACTCACAACATTTTATATAGTTCCATCAGGTCTCCCCTCAACCTTGGGCATTTAGGAAAAAACATCCAAGTTTATCCAACCTTTCCTGGTGTTTAACATTCCTAATTTATTCAAATATTTATTCGCTAAAACAAAATTGAATTCTTACCAGGAGGTGCGGTTTGGCTAATAAACATGTCAGTTCCCTAATGTCACTATTGGGTTGGCCACTCTGTAGCTCCTCTGTTACCTGAAAGGAATTTTAAAAAGTTTACAACAAATCACTGTGCAACTTCTAAATAGTCAGATTTTTTATGAATGTGCCAAATGCTTGATACAAAAGAAATCAGGAATACAACGACCCTCTGCAAAGCAGGCCATGATATTCATCGGATCACAAGCTGGCTACATTTAAAGCCACATTGATGAAGGTTAGACTGTTATTCAGGGAGTGACACTCCAGCGGAATTCTTTGCCACAGACGGCTGTGGAGGCCAAGTCAGTGGATATTTATAAGGCCAAAATTTACAGATTCTTGATTAGTACGGATGTCAGAGGTTACGGGAAGAATGGCTGAGTAGACTTGATGGGCCGAATGGCCTAATTCTGCTCCTATCACTTATGAACTTATGGCACAACGTTGGCAAGACAATGATTCTGATCAGGTAAATCATCGGGGAAGAAGAAATAGTTTCTAACATTCCCATTGTAATATATGTATATTTAAATGCACATATGTATGTATACATGTACATGTACACATTATGTACTATCCTATCTATGATTATCTATTGATCTATCTATGGTTATACATTTACATAACAATATACATGTACATTTTATGGTACATATACATGCACATATGTACATTTCAATATATATATACAATATATGTACATTTGTTCAGCCCGTAGGAAGTGTAACCAGCCGCAAATAGTTCAACAAACGATTTAGACACAACCTGCCAGTTTGCTCAGTTTCAGCATTACTGCAAGTCATGTTCCGCTCTCACAAGCTTTATACAGTCTCTATTCCTGAATGAATCACAAGGTTAGAAGAGAGTGCAAAAGATAAGTGTTGGCAATGGTGAGACCCAACCCCATCCATCAGCAACCATGTCCGTCACTCTTTTCACATGTTAATTTGATTTATCACTCCGGGTTAGAGACATGATTCCTGAATAAGAGACTGAAGGTAGGAAAAAATGCTGGAGTAACTCAGTGGGTGAAGCAGCATCTATGGAGTGAAGGAACAGGTGATGTTTCGGGTCGAGACCCTTCTTCAGCCTAAGTTGGTTTGAAATTCCACTAACCCTTCAGTATTCAAGGTGTAAGAGTTACCAGTTCTGGTGGAATTAAGACTTTACAGCTTTTAATTTTAGCATGAAGTCATGTGTGTTTCATGAATGCATTGTAATTACCATATTTGTTTACGTTAAAATGAACGTGTGAAAATAATTATGAGTTTTACTTTAGAGAGTGAACTAATTTGTACAGTCTCAACAAAAATAATGTGTATCCTAACTTTGCAACCAATGTGACCAAGGCAGTTCCTCTGCCACCATTATCTGCAGCTCAGCTGTAATGCAAACAACGTTGGCCTTACATTGTGGAGGAAAGAAATGCAGATGCTGATTTAAACCAAAGATAGACACAAAAAGCTGGAGCAACTCAACAGGACAGGCAGTATCTTTGGAGAGAAATAATGGGTCGAGACCCTTCTTTAATTAGTTCATGAGAGACAGTGGAATTAAATTGCTGATTAATGATGGCAGTGCACTCTATCATGAAGACCACTTACAAAATCATTAATTACACTTCGCTAGAAGTGCTAATCCATAGATTGGGAAGAATTTATAGTTCTTTTTTGGCTCATCTGGCCAAATCTCTGACTAGTTGATTGAATAGCAGGTCTTTCTCAAGTGAAAGTCAATTTTTAAATATTTTCCCTCAAATCCTCATTGTGGGTTTAGGACCAAAACACTCAAGTTACTGAAGGTCTAAAGAATGGACATAGAAACATTGGATCAAACCACACCATGGCAATAAATAAATTGGATTTCCATTAAGTTTCTGGGCAAATAAAGACATCTAGGGCAATAATGAGACGATTAGATCGTTCATTGATTCATGCAGCACAGAAAAAGTATCTTTGGTTTCTTGTTACCATGCACGAACCCATGTTAACCAAACCCATTCCCCACTGCCTTCTCTGTCTCGGTGATCCAAGCTCTCATCCAGAAAGTTCCTAAATATTAGGAACATTCCTGCTTCCCTTTCCCCTCAGGCAGACTACTTATAGATATCAGGCAACTTCCGAGTGGAAATATTTTTTGTCAGACAGCATTGAACTCACTCATCCTTACCATACGCCTCTGGTTAAAAACGATTCAGAGTTAAAGTCAGAGCTGTACAACATGAAAGCAAAGCCCTTTGGCAGTCCTGGAATACTATCTACAGTACCTCATTGGTGACCCTTGGACTATCTTTAATCGGACTTTACTAGCTTTACCTTGCACTAAACGTTGTTCCCTTATCATGTATCTATATACTCTAAATTGCATGGACAAGTTGGGCTGAAGGGCCTGTTTTCGTGATGAATGACTCCATGGCTCTATGGCAATACTTACATCATCAGCCAAAGCTACCGCACTGTGTACTGCGGGTGCTGGGCTCTGTCGGGTGTACTGCTGAAGCTTCTGATGGATCTGTAATGAAAATGGCAAATATTAACCCAATGTTTTCCTCTCTCCTAGTAAATCTGCACTTAAATAACCAGCTAAAAATCAGCCAGACTGGTGGGGGTAAATATTTAACCTCCCATCCATGCACAGATCTGACATTGTGAAGTGTGTAATATTAACAAAATTATCTTCGTAAGGATGCGCAAAACTTTCTCAGTATTGACACAAAATGCTGTAGTAACTCAGCGGGACAGGCAGCATCTCTGGAGAGAAGGAATGGGTGACGTTTCAGGTGTTGAGCTTAATAGAAACAGACAGAATGAAAGCGTTCAAGATCGCAAGCCACCATATTCTATGCTTAGTGTGAATCAATTCACAATATGTGGCCTGCAATATTATTCTGCAGTGATCTTTCATTCAAGCCCACATGAAGCAAATACCAATATCTTTAATGTGGTTTACACTTACTCCCACAAATTGCATTTTAAACAATTACTTCCCCAAATGAGAGTTGGCAGGGGCAGCTTTTGGTTGCTGCAAACATGGTGAATGTTTACTGCATCTGCACGCCAATACTCTACCTTTATGAGTGAGTTGAAACTATTTTCGCTGAAGACCTCTGTAAGGAAGCCAATTTCTGCTGTGAGGTTTGCATCTGGTCTAAGCTGTGCAGTCAGAAGAGCCAGCACCTCATGTAACCCTGCAATGAGAACACCATGATAATTCCCTATAGCATTTTTGTTGTTATCACCAGAAAATTATACCATGGGATAGTCGTAGAAAACAGCGCATAAATACACCATGGGATCATCTTACACAACACTATGCACCGAGGGATTGCCAAAGAAAAGACTACAATTATGCAACAGGGAAAATTTCAATAGTAAATAACATGATGATATTTTATGTTTGAGACTGGAGTTGTTGATCCTTTCTCATTAATGAAAGTAGACCTTGTGTGAGCATTTGCCCCAAATACTAAATGTTAGAAAGATTTTCCCATCACCACTTTTTAGTGAAGCACCTCATACATAATACACTTGGGTAGAATGCATTGAATTCTCTAATTTCCTCCCGTTTCCTCTATTTCCATCCCACCCTTTATCTATTCCTGAGATCAGGTTTACCTACAGCAGGAACTGGAGGCACTAGAAACCAACAACATTATCTCTGCAGGATTCAACTAAGCATGTTAATAATTACCGATTCAATTTACAACCTAAATAAAATGTGATCCAAAAGATTGGGTAGGCTTTAAAGCATTCTTTGAATTGTTTCCTACACAGATGCTGACTGGCCCGCTGAGTTCTTCCAGCACTTTATGGTTTGCTTTAGTTTTAAACCCAACATTTAGATTTCAAGCAACATTACAAAGGCAGATTATTCATCATGTATTTCAATGCTATTTGGTAGATCTTACTTAATATAAAAAAAGTAACAGAGAATAATGGAAATAGCAGGCTGAAACCGCTTTGTCTCAACTAATTTTACTGCATTTATTAAGGCTGTCTTTAGACTTTAGAGATACAGCGTGGAAACAGTGTTAAAGAAGGAACTGCAGATGCTGGAGAATCGAGGGTTGCACAAAAGCTGGAGAAACAGTGTGGAAACAGGCCCTTCCGTCCACCAAGTCTGCACTGACAAGCAATCACCCCGTACACTAGCACTATTTTACACACTAGGGACAATTTATAATTTACTGAAGCCAATGAACCTACGAACCTGCATGTCTTTACAGCGTGGGAGGAATCCGGAGCACCCGGAGAAAACTCACACAATAAAAAGGGAGAACGTACAAACTGAGTACCGATATCACATGTAATCAAGATCGAACCCTGGTTTTGGGCACTGTAACGCAGCATCTCTACCACTGTGCCACTGTGCCCTCATGCCAATAATGACCACAAGACACTGAACATGAAGCAAATGTCCTAACGATATGTCAAATAGTGTTAAAACTATCAATTCCCAACAGTTATAGCAAACTTTGTTGCATTTTTACTTTTAATCTTTTTAAAGTAGATGAACAATTTACATTCAATTTACAACTTTTAAAAAGGCATCCAAAAATTAGATATACATAAAAATCACCCTTTTGAATCAAGCAATGTTTCTATTTTAATTTCAGCTTATTTTTTAATTACAACTGACCTCAAATTTGTTGCAGCACCACAATGCTCTTGCAGCAGTGAAATTTGGTCTTAGCCAAAATAAGATTAAAGAAAAACCTCTCATTTAAATTTGGCGCTCTAAATAATGGTTATACTGACAAGTTTATCAAACCTAGTAGTTACCATATTGTACTATGACATTGCTGCTGGTTAGAGCTGAGGTGGCTGAACTGCAGTTGTAATTATAATTACCTAAACCTGAATCTGTTCCCTGTGGGATGTGCGTGCTATTTCACTGCTCGCAGTGGTCAAAGATATTTGGCATACTAAATAGTCGCTTCACGTATGAGCCTCAAGTTACTAATAAATCAAGTCAAGTCAAGTCAAGTTTATTCGTCACATACACATACGGGATGTGCAGTGAAATGAAAAGTGGCCGTGCCTGCGGACTTTGTGCAAAAAACAAACAAACAACCAACAAACTACAAACAGAATCACATGTTCTTTTCCATATTAAATATTGTGGGCGGTATTGTGGTACAGTATGTTAGTAGAGTTAGTCCCTGGTGAGATAGGAGTTTACAGGCCGAATGGCCTCTGTGAAGAAACTCCTTCTCATCCTCTCCGTTCTCACAGCACGGCAACGGAGGCGTTTGCCTGACCGTAAGAGCTGGAACAGTACGTTGCAGGGGTGGAAGGGGTCTCCCATTATCTTATTGGCTCTGGAGTTGCACCTCCTGATGTATAGTGCCTGCAGAGGGGCGAGAGAAGTTCCCATGGTGCGTTCGGCCGAACGCACTACTCTCTGCAGAGCCTTCTTGTCCTGGGCAGAGCAATTCCCAAACCAGATTGTAATGTTTCCGGACAAGATGCTTTCCACAGCCGCAGAGTAGAAGCACTGGAGGATCCTCGGAGACACTCTGAATTTCCTCAATTGCCTGAGGTGGTAAAGGCACTGCCTTGCCTTACTCACGAGTGCTGCAGCGTGCGATGTCCATGTCATATCCCAAGAGATGTGGACTCGCAGGCATTTAAAACAGCTCACCCTATCCACAGTATCCCCATTTATCCTCAATGGTGTGTACGTCCTCGGATGATGTCCCCTCCTAAAGTCCACGATCAGCTCACTCATTTTTTTGATGTTCAAGAGGAGGCTGTTATCCTGACACCAGAGTGCCAGATCAGCTACCTCCTCCCGGCGAGGCAGAAATAAAATGACTAATTTATATCAAAATTCAAAGCTGGATTTACATAAGGACTGCTTTGCATCAATTCATTGATGAGTAGTTTGTTTTGTTTAATATTTGAAAAACACATTTAAGGGCAAAAATCTGGCAGTTTCATATTTTTCACCTCATTGTACTCCGAGGATATCCTTTTGAAGTATAGTCACCGTAATGTGTCGATCAATTTGACTGATTAAGGGGGTGGGGGTGGGGGGGGGGGGGGGGGGGCGATGGAGAAGAAAAGAAAAAGGAGGAGGAGCCCGAGGGCTGAGGGAGAGCTAGGAAGGAGAGGAGATGGCAAGGGTTAACGAAATTGGGAGAATTCAATGTTCAGGCCACCGGCGGATTATGAGGAGCTGTTCCTCCAATTTCCGGTGTTTCTCACTCTGGCCATGGAGGAGGGCCAGGGCAGAGAGGTTGGATACGGAATGGGACGGGGAGTTGAAGTGCTGAGCCACCGGGAGGTCGGGTTGGTGAATGCGGACCGAGCGGAGTTGTTCGGTGCGTTTACTTGTTCATAGAGTCATACAACGTGGAAACAGGCCCTATGGCCCAAGTTGTCCACACCGACCAACATGTCCCATCTACACTTGTCCCTCCTGCCCGTGCTTGGACCATGTTCCTCTAAACCCATCCTATCCATCCTATCCATGTACCTGCCTAAATGTCTCTTAAACTTTGTGACAGAACCTGGCTCAACTACTTCCTCCGGCAGCTCGTTTCATAGATAAATACAATTATCCAATAAAAGTCTTACTGCTGTCAATTGAGGGGAAAATATGGATGAAGACACATCAAGAGTTAAGAATGTCAAGAGAGTCAAGAGTCAAGACATGTCTTTCTGCATATGTCCTACTCTGAGATCTTCAGAGATGCCACATTCTACTTGGACCCTCCTAAAGAACAATGTCTTTGGAAGCTGATCACACAGATAACTGTCATTCTACTATGCTCTTATCCTTGTCTTCCACGGCACAAGATGTTTTTCAAGCAACCTACGCTTATGTGAGTGATTGTTATCAAGAACTATGGAGATTCTGTTTTGGGGTTTTATTCCAAGAATATCCATAGAATACATTGTGTTTGACCAATTTATTAATTTTGTTTTGGAGTTATTCAATTTGACTATGGTCCTTGATGCAATAGTGTTTTTTGCCACGAAAAAAAGAGTAAAATCCACTTTCTAGTTTGAGGCTCACAGTCAGAGCTGTTCAACAAGTAAACAGGCCCTTTGAACCAAGTTGACCAAATTTGCCTCATTTGCCAATATTTGCCCACAGTTCTCTAAACCTTTCCTATCTATAATATCTATCCAAATATCATTTAAAAGCCGTGATTGTTTCAACTAATACAATTTGCAGTTCCTGTTAATTTTTCTTCTTTGATCTTAAAGATCTGGTTAATAAATATGTGTGGATTATGTTTTAAGGGAGCACAAAGGTACAGCAAATTGTGCAATGGTTTCATTGCACCTGTGACCCATGTTCCATCCTGATCTAAATTTAGTCACTCATCAATAAAAATACAAATTTAATAATCTATCATCAGTAATGGCGAATGTCTCATTTGGTATAAAAAATCCATACGGTTTATTAATGTTTCGGAAAACAAATCTGCAATCCTTAAGTAGTGCAGTCCATATATAGTACTCAACACCTGTTAAATGGCTCACTCTTGACTGGCTTAGCAAACATTTCATTTAAAGAGGAATTAGAAATCAGCAATCAATGCCTCACTCATGGCTACCATATATTTTGACTAAACTATAAAACAAAAACTGCATTCATTTACAAATAACTGCTGGAAATGGGAATTGTATTTCATATACATTACCTTCATATGTTTTAAGAGGGGAATTAGACCATTCAGCCCACCAGGTCTACTCCACCATTCAATCATGGCTGATCTATCTTTCCCTCTCAAGCCCATTCTCCTGCCTTTGCCCCATAACCCCTGACACCCTTACTAATCAAGAGTCTGCCAATCTCCACCTTAAAAATTGACTTGGCCTCCACAGCCGTCTGTGACAATGATTTCCACAGATTCACCATCCTCTGTGTAAACTTCATAATGAATTCCATCTTAATGTATGTTGCACACTTCAGCATGGTGCCTCTCTTTTGGTTATCAAGTAAACTATAAGGCTTGTACTTTGTTTCTCAACAAATTGGTATCAGCCCTTGGATTTTTCAGTGTTTTCAATGTAAACACTTTGTAACAATTAGACTTTTTTACTGATATACGTTTTTTGTTTCCATTTTCCGTATTCTCTTTGCAAACCATGACCGAAACACATACAAAGCCATAGTGAACAAAATCATCCATGAGTGTGTAGGAAGGTCATCTGTGTTCTGTGTTTCGTGTTTTTTTAAATTTTATTTTTTGTATGACTGTAAGTAAGGGAAAAAGAATGTTGTTGGCTCTTCGTTGAAGACAAATGACAATAAATTAAATGAAATCAAACCAAAAATCAAGGAAGTGCAGATGTTGGTTTACACTAAAGATAGATACAATGAAGTGTCTCGACCCAGAAACGTCACCTGTTGCTTTTCTCCAAAGATGCTGCCTGGCCTGCTGATTTACTCCAGCATTTTGTGTCTAAATTATCCATGGCTTGCCTTGCTCGAGGGATATGTGCCCACTTAGTTGGATGTACTTGTATGTGCACTTTAAACCAATAGCCAATAAGAAATTCAGGAGATACTCAACAGATCAGGATGAAAGATTATCCTTTGGAAACATTAACTTTATTTTTGCTCTATCCACTGATGTTGCTGAACAGCCCCTGGTTTGTTTTAATTATTAATTCAGATTTCCATCTTTGCAATTGGTTTATTGTCCAAATCAATATATTAATGATCTGCTTTTACATTGCATTTTCAATATTTATTTAATTCCCCTAAGTGCATCTGGCTAAAAGATCTGGATTGTGTAGGAAGGAACTGCAGATGCTGGTTTAAACCCAAGATAGACACAAAAAGCTGGAGTAACTCAGTGGGTCAGGCAGCATCTCTGGAGGAAAGGTGACGTTTCTGGGTTAAACTTTAAGCAACTGGATTACACTTATAAAAAGAGATCTAGCATTAAAACTGATACTTTATTATAAAGAATAAGCAAGAAATGTACCATAATTGAAAATGATTTACTGGTGTAAGCATTGAACGAACAGTTATATTTTACCTGCTGCAGTAGATAGAGCCGGCATGGTCAGACTGATTCAGGAAAGCAGACCATTCACGTTTGAGGAAACTAATGTTTCATTCAGTGACACTCCTGCAACAGATCAAAAGTATTAATGAGCAGCCGTTCGCCAACTAAATACACATGGAGGCCACGTAATCAGCTAGGATGCAGGAATTCAACGTTGCACAGAACCAGCTCACCAGGAGCAAGATGCAACTCTTAATGGAGTCGCAGGAGACTGCAGAGGCAAGAACCTTTAGCAGCTCATGATGTTAGCAGAATGTGACAGAAGTCTGCAGAGCCATTCCTGTGCCAGGACTGCTGTCGTACAGGTTGACCTGAAAAGTTGCCTGCGTGCCCACAAGACATAGTCATACAGCACGGAAGTGTTCCCTTCAACCCAACTCCCTGCCGACCAAGATGTCCCAACTCAGCTATTCCCATATGTCCATGTTTGGCCATAACCCTCCAAACATTTCCCATCCACATGGCTGTCCAACTGTTTCTTTTAAAATATTAAATAGAAATAGTCAATATATTTTAAATATTATTTTACCTGCCTCAACTACTTCCCCTTGTGCCTTGTTCCATATACCCACTTGTGCCATATTCCATATACTGTGTGAAAAAAACAGCCTCTCAGGTTCCTATTAAATTGTTCCCATCTCACCAAAACCTAAGTACTCCAGTTCCTGCTTTCCCTGCCCTGGGAGAAAGACTCTGTGCATCAACTCTCTCCATTCCCCTCATGATTTTATACGTCGTTATAAAATCATCATATCCTGTGCTCCAAGAAATGAAGTCCTAGCCTGCCCGACCTCTCCCTGGAGTTCAGACATTCGAATCCTGGCAACATCCTCGTGAGTCTTCTCTGCACTCTTTCCAGCTTTCCTACCGCAGGATGACCGAAACTGAACACAGTACTCTAATTATAGCCTCACCAACGTCCTGTACAACTGCAATACAATGTTTCAACTTTACACGCAATTCTTTGACTGATGAAGAGCAGAAATCCAAAAGCCCTCTTCACCACCCTATTTACCTGCAATGCAATTTTCAGGGAACTATGTACTTGTAGGCCTCGATCTCTCTGTTCTACCAGATTCCCTAGACTCTACTATTCCCTGTGAATAAATCCAAGCCATGTTCTAAACTGCTGTGTAGTAAGGAACTGCAGATGCTGGATTATACTGAAGATAGACAGAAAATGTTGGAGTTACTCAGCAGATCAGGTAGCATCTCTGGAGAAAAGGAATAGGTGACGCTTCAGGTCGAAACCCTTGTCTGAAGAAGGGTACTGACGAAAAACATCACCTATTCCTATTGTAAACTGCTGTTCCTACTGTTGAAGTAGCAGACAAGACAGTCTTAATATCCAAGCAAGAACAGCATTCATTAGAAACATTTTATTGTTTGTGAACATTTCAAATAAATCCCTTATCCCTAGAGCAAACAGTCTGAAGAAGGGTCCTGACCAGAAACATCACATATCCATGTTCTCCAGGGATGCTGCCTGAGCTGCTGAGTTACTCCAGCACCTTGTGCCTTTCACCAAGTTCATGCATATTGGCAGGTTATTTTTCCTAACTTGCAGCACTTATATCGACTAATATTGATCTGAAAGGCCTATTACAAAACATGGAACTAAATACTGCAGGATTGAAGAGCAATTTTCAGTTCACAAAGTTTTTGTAAACATTTATTCATTCACCTTTCCAATAGATGATTAAAGATTAGAAAAGGGCAAAGCACAAAGTGCTGGAGGAACTCGATGGAGCAGGCTGCATTCATGGAGGGAAATGGACAGGTGATGTGTAAAGAAAGGTCTTGACCAGAAACGTCACCTATTCCTTTTCTCCGGAGATGCTGCCTGTCCCGCTGAGTTACTCCAGCATTTTGTGTCTACCTGTGGATAAATAATGTTTCAGGTTTGTTTAAGAAGGAACTGCAGATGCTGGAAAATCGAAGGTATTCAAAAATGCTGGAGAAACTCAGCGGGTGAGGCAGCATCTATGGAACAAAGGATATAGGCAACGTTTTTTGGGTCCTACAGGTCTGAAGAAGAGTTTTGACCCGAAACGTTGCCACTTTCCTTCGCTCTGTAGATGCTGCCTCACCCTAATGTTTCAGGTTAGCTGTTCCTGATTGCGGAGTGAGGATATATCTGGATTAATGGGAAATTCCAGCACCTGCAGTCTTTTGTGTCCCTGATTAGAATAGTGGTCTGGTTTATTTTTCGTACCTTCTTCATTGCAACAATATTGATGCCAGCTGCTCTCAACCGCGATCAATGAGTTCAGTAATTGACTGGGATAAAAGCCAGAGCTTCCTTGGTCTGGGTGGCTCAATATCACAACGAGTAGCAGCCTTATGTTGAAGTTCAGGGAGTGCAATATAACGACATGCTTGCAAAACAGTCTCATGCTGTGCAACTCTCACTTAAAGCTCAACATCTTGAGTCTGCTTTTTATACAGTTTGGACACCATTTATCATCTTCTTGACAGCAGAACTAATGTCAGAATTGAAATTAATAGCCTCGGAAGTAGAAATGTCCATTATAATATGAATAACTCAATCCTACAGGGCTATGGTCCTGTTGTTCAGCAACATTTTCCAGTTATCCTTTATTTTTAATTTATTCGCAACATATGAACTTTTGCAATGGCCGCTTTATGTTGCCTCTTCCACATTGATAGCACTGAAAGGATACAAGTGTCTTTTATTGTCATATGTCCCAAAATGGAACAATTCTTACTTGCAGCAGTACAACATATATGTAAACATAGTACTCTGTAATGAACAAAAAAAAGTTTAATGACAAAAACAGACAAATATGTAAACAATAGTAAATAAACAGTAATTATTGTTGTTATTGTTGTAAACAGTAGTTATCCCGCCTTCTCCCCATAACCCCACCACCCGTACGGGTGGCGGGGTTATGGGGAGAAGGCGGGATAATGGGATTAGATTGAAGAGATAGATCAATCAAGATTGAATGGTGGAGTACACCTGATGGACCGAATGGCCTTATTCTGTTCCTATCAATTAAGAACTTATAATCATACAAGTTTTGTGTTCTTATGGGTCACTGAACATAAAAATTGTATATTCGTTAAATGCTGTGAGTTGACTGATTTATTACAGATTATCTTATTGTCATGAATACCTCATCCACGTGGAGCGCCCAGAGTAAACACTGCACGTACAGTAATGATAAATACAACAATAAATGTGATTCTGAGGACTAAACAGTAGAATGGTGCAAGACAGATTAATAGATGTTGAGATACTAAGTGTTTGAATGGCCCCATCTTCCTTTCATTTATTGTGCTCCAGTATCCACTGGAAAGCCAAGATGTGGACAATAAAAAAATAGTTCTGCACCAAGTTCTGTTCAAAGATCTGACCTACATTTGATTCTATATAAGCAACACTTTCACCTTACAATTCACACTCCTAAACAACTTCCTGCTCGGCCCTTGTTCTTCCTTCAACTTCATCACTTCATCATCGGTGGCCATGTTTGCAGTCACTAAAGGGCCTGTTCCACTTACACGTCCTTGGCTCGCAAATTATGCGACCTTGTGGTCGCTTGAGGCGTACGGGCACCATATATGGCCGCGCGGGGCCGGTCCCACTTCGAAGCGTGGAGGGGTATGGAGTTGTGCGGGGCCGGTCCCGACATCGCGTGGGGCTCCGAAATTCTTGCAGTGAACAAAATCTTTGCGCGCCAACGGCCTGTCGCGGAACTGACGGCGAAAGTGGGACAGACCCAAGACCCTGGTGCAACGCAACGTCTCACCTCTAATAGCAGCAGAAGCAGGCAAACGATCGCCAAACACGGCCTGGGGCTCACAGCTGTTGCGGTCCGGGTCCGCCTCCACTTCTACTCCCAGAGTGGGGCCAAGAAACGTCATCCATTCATTCTCTCCAGAGATGCTGCCGGTCCCGCTGAGTTACTCCTGCATTTTGTGCCTATCTTCAATATTCTTTAAGGAGGGTCTCGACCCGAAAAGTCACCTATTCCTTCGCTCCATAGATGCTGCCTCACCCGCTGAGTTTCTCCAGCATTTTTGTCTACCACTAGATTCAGAAAGTTTCTTCCCTTTTGGTATCATTCTTCTGAACAGTCCTTCCATAGATAGGGTACAGACTGTTGCTACCTCTTTATTGCTATTGAAATGTTGCGCTTAAATGCGGAGAATTATATTTGTCACTCTGTACATATCCCTTTACCTATTGTACTTGAGTTTGGCTTGATTATGTTTATGTTTAATAATATCTGATCTGACTGGACAGCAAGCAAAGCAAAGCTTTTTACTGTACCTCTGTACACATGACAATAAAAACCTAAATGTATTGCTGATGTGCCTCTGATTATCAGGTTGATGCATGCCACTTCTTCCCAGGAAGAATAATTGGGCCAGGCAACTCAAATGACCTTTGGATTGGATCCACACATGAGTCATTCTCTTCAGAGTAGACAAAAGGTAGAGCCACTGGGCAAGCAGCCAATGAAAGCTAATAGTTTGATGCAATGTGGGTTAGATGAAACAATAGCTCTTGTTTTCATGCATTTTTGTTCTGAACATGTTTTGAGTTTGGAGTTACTCTGGAGAACTATAATTGTTCAGCCCAATGGTACCCTGTTGGTGGAGTTCATAAGTTCATAAGTTCTAGGAGCAGAATAAGGCCATTCAGCCCATCAAGTCTACTCCATCATACAATCATGGTTGATCTGTTTCCCTCTCAGCCCCATTCTCCCGCCTTCTCCCCGTAACCCCAGTAGTTATCTTTAACCCAGCCAGTTATTCAATTCCATATATCTGTATATCTGTTTCCACATCACTTTTTTCAAATTTACCTTTGTATCTATCTATTTTTTTTCTTAATTGTGAGCCTGGCCTTTGGAAAAATGTTGCCTGGTTGCCTGTCAGGAGGTGAATGTACTGGGATACAATGGATAAACTATGCTGTCAATGGGTTTATAATTGGACTGGTGAGAAACTGGCATGAATTGCTTGGTGACCATCAAATTAGTGCAAAAATGCTAAAACATTATTAGAATGTAATGAGAGGATTTGTACCCGAGGTGTTGAATCATATGTGAAAACTACTAATCACTTGATGAATGGCCTTAAGGAGATAATTGTTTGTGAAGCAATCTGCATGTGAAGATAGCATCCACATAGCGCCACGAGACCCGGGTTCGATCCTAATGTTGGGTGCTGTCTGTGTGGAGATTGCACGTTCTCCAGGGGACCACGTTGGTTTCCTCCGGGTGCTATGGTTTCCTCCCACACCGCAAAGATGTGCGGGTTTGTAGGTTAATTGGTATCCATGCGTTGCCCCTGGTGGATGCGAATGAGGTTTCACATAGAACTAGTGTGAACGGATGGTCGGCATGGCCTCAGTGGGCCGAAGGGCCTGTTCCCATGCTGTGTCTTTCAATCAATCAATCATGTGGAGTGAACCTCATGTTTGAACTATTCATAAACAATCACATCCATAAATCAGTACACACTGCCCAGGTAATGGGACGTTTCTTTCTTTCTTTCCTCATGTATGTATTCATCATTTTCCCACTGCTGCTTCTCCTGTTATCAGTGGAAAGGCAAACAAACACATCCCAGAAGAATATCATAGAATATCCTACAGCATAGGAACCTGCCGTCCGACCCACTGAGTCTGCACCAAACATGAGGACAACTTAAACTAATCTCCTGGGCTGCAGGTGATCCATCTCCCTCCATTCACTCCAGATCCATGTGCCTATCCAAATGCCTCTTAAATGCCATTATTGTATCTGCCTCCACCACCACCCCTGGCAGCATGCTCCAGGCACCCACCACTCACTGTGTACAAAATGCATGCCCCATACGTATCCTTTAATCTTTACCCCTCTCACCTTAATTCCAATGGGCTCTAATCTTTGATATTTTCACCCCGGGGATAAAAATCTTTGTCTATCCTCTCTATGCCTCTCATAATTTTATATCAGCTAACTTTGTGTTTTGAATTATTCCCAACCGACTGTATCCATAAATCAGTGCAAACACTGTCTAGTAAAGGAATGTAACTTTAATTCCACCTGCATTTATTCATTATGTTTGCATTGATGCTTCCCATGTTATTAGTGGACATGCTAACAAAGTCATCCCAGTAGGACAACAGACAGAATGGATGAATTGGCTGCCAGCTGTTGAACATGCAACAGGCAAACACTCAATTTACCTGAGCTTTGCTCTGGAGGTTACAGATAGCCTCTTAAAAAACACCAGCTTGGCCGTCATGTGTTCCTGTGTACAAGATGTCATTTCTCCTTCTCTTTGCAAAGTATCTGCATTCAGAACACCTCCCGATGGGCCGCATGTGACAGGGCAAGTCCCGACGGGCTGGTGGGCCTGGCTTGTCCACCGCAGAGCCAGGACACCCACCTGGAGTGGGAGCCTCACCCGAGCCTCATCTCCTGCTCATCCCCGAGGACCGGCAACAGGAGAGGTGGGTGGAGGGAGTGGGCGATGGCGGCAGACGCTGGAAAAAGGGTCGTTAAGAAGAACCGGGTGTCCGAAGAACGGTCTCAACCAGAAACGTCGCCCAATCCTTCTCTCCAGAGATGCTGCCTGTCCCGCTGAGTTACTCCAGCATTTTGTGTCTATAGACAATAGGTGCAGGAGTAGGCCATTCGGCCCTTCAAGCCAGCACCGCCATTCAATGTGATCATGGCTGATCATCCCCAATCAGTACCCCGTTCCTGCCTTCTCCCCATATCCCCTGACTCTTCTATCGTTAAGAGCCCTATCTAGTTCTCTCTTGAAAGTATCCAGAGAACTGGCCTCCACCGCCCTCTGAGGCAGGGAATTCCACAGACTCCCAACGCTCTGTGTGAAAAAGTGTTTCCTCATCTCTGTTCTAAATGTCTTCGCCCTTATTCTTAAACAGTGGCCCCTGGTTCTGGACTCCCCCAACATCGGGGCCATGTTTCCTGCCTCTAGAGCATCCAAACCCTTAATAATCTTATATGTTTCAATAAGATTCCCTCTCATCCTTCTAAACCCAAGAGTATACAAGCCCAGCCGCTCCATTCACTCAGCATATTACGGTATCTTTGGGGTAAACCAACATCTGCAATTCCTTCCCACACACGGAGGTCTCAACTTCCGCGCCCTCAAGGTCGGCTGCGGGAAGCGCCCCCGGGGCACAAAGGCTGAAGGTGGCCAGACGAGGAGAGGAACAATGGTTCGTGAGGATTTGGATCATGGCCACGGCTGCAGCTGGGACTTGCAAAATACGCCAAAACCTGGCAACTGGTGTATGGACTCAGTAGACTGTTTCTAAGAATCCTGCACTTAATCGGGGATTGTACTTATTTATGGCAATAATCTTATTGACCTGCATGCAACAATAGAATTTTGCTGTACATTGGTACATGTGATAATAAAGAACCGGTGATCCATTGTATCATTCTGGCCCTATGCTCCTACTTGCCTGGTCCTTTAATTCATCATCCCACTCTCACTCTGACCTTTGTCTGTGGTCCCCTGCACCCTTAAGGGCCTGTCCCACTATACGAGTTTACCCAAGAGTTTTCCCGAGATTTAAAAAAAAATCAAACTTGTGGTAAGTACGTAGAATGTACGTAGTGGGTACGTCGGAGCTCGGGACGTCTCTTAGCGGCTCGTAACGCTAACGGCAGGTACTCGGGAAACGCGGTAAGCTCGTGAAGTTTTTTCAACATGTTGAAAAATATCCACGAGAGCCCCGAGTGCCTTCGAGCGGCTATTACCGTAATTCTCTGAATTTGAATCAGGGGAAACTCGGGAGAACTCTTGAATTACCTCGTACAGTGTGACAGGCCCTTAACAGTGAGGCTCAATGCAGACTTGAAGCATAATTACCAGTGCAGTAGCAGCCTGCTGTCATCTATTGAATTCTCAAACTTCAGGGAACTTTTCCTCTCAACCACAATTGGCCACTTCTGCCAAATGTCTAATCACAAAGTGCTGGAGGAACTCAATAGGTCAGGCAGCATCTGCGGAGGGAATGGACGGGCGATGTTTAAGATCGGGACCCTTCTTCAGATGCTGGAATATCCCAATAATGCAGCTTTCTCCACTCCATTCATTTCAGACTCTGAAGAAGAGTCTTGACCTGAAATGGTCCACTCCCTCCACAGAAGCTACTTGACCCACAGAGTTTCACCAGCACTTTGTGTTTTGCACGAGATTCCAGCTTTGGCAGTTCCTTGCGTCTGCCAATAGTCACGTTGGATCAGTTTTTCCTCTTGTGGCCTTGTCTGTCCTGCTGGGCATGTCCACAGTGTTATCAATCACAATAAATCGCATGAACAATGATCTGATCTTGCCCTTTCTGTTATATGTTCGTTGTTTTACCCTTCCCACCATTACCATTTCTGCGACCTACAGCCAACTATAGATTGGTTTAGTTGAGAACAGGGTGGCACAGTAATGTAGTGGTAGAATTGCTGTCTCAGAGTGGCAGAGACCCAAGTTTGATCCTGACTGCGGGTACTCTCTGTCCGGAGTTCGTACGTTCTACCCTTAACCTGCGTGAGTTTCCTCCAGATGCTCCGGTTTCCTCCCATTCTCCAAAGACGTATAGGTTTAAGGTTAATTGGCTTCTGTTAAAAAAAATGGTAAATTGTCCCGAGTGTGTAGGATAGTGTTAAGCGTGTGCGGGGATCGCTGGTAGGCGTGGACTCACTGGGCCAAAGGACCTGTTCCATGCTGTGTCTCTAAACTAAACTAGAAATACAGTGTGGAAGTAGGCCTTTTGGACCACCGTCCAACCCGACCATCGATCACCCATACACTAGTTCCTTGTTATCGTATTTCGTATTTTTCGTATTTACACACTCGGGTCCAATTAACCTGCAAACCTGTACGTCTTTAGGATGTGGGAGGAAACCAGAGCACCCAGAGAAAACTCATGAAGCCACAAGGAAAACGTAAAACTCTGCACAGATACCACCTGAAGTCAGAATCGAACCCGGGTCTGGCATTCTGAAGGGCCTGTCCCACTTGGGCGTCATTTGCGTCTCATTTACGTGTCATGTTGAAAATTGGTCGGTGCGTTGGTGGCGTGTGGGTGACGTGCGCGTAGCGCATGGTGAGGCGTGGAATCGCATGTAGTGGCGCACGGTATCGCGTGGCGCTCCAGGATTTCATAGTGTACCAGAATCCTCGCGCGCCACCTGCGTGACGTATCGCTTACGCAAGCTGACGTATTGGCTACGCACGCTGACGCATTCTCATCGCACGCTGATGTACCGACGTCGCACGTGTATCGCGTGGTGACGTCACCGTGCGTCAACGTCCATAAACATGCGTCGCCGAGCGCCACCCAAGCGCAGTTGGCCCGCCTTTCACGCGTCATCGCCTGTGGGTAAAACACATAAACCTCTATCAATATGAATTGGGAGGCAAACAAAGCATATAAAATAAATCACAACCTTTCACATGCTGTGTGTCACAGATAATCTTGAGTCAGGCTCAGAAAAGGTTTCACAGTGTACCTGGTGAGCATGGCAAAGAAGCCAGCAATGCAGGAGCAGAACCAGGTGAAGCAGATTGAGATCCAGGAGAATCCAGCCCCTGTTCCTGGCCATGCTGCTGCTCCTGCCCCAGCTCCTGCACCAGCTCCTGCACCAGCTCCTGCACCAACTCCTGCCCCAGCTGCAGAATGGGACTCTGATTTGGCTCAGGACACGGGAGCCTCAGCTGGGCCAGTAATTAACAAGACGAAGAGGCTTATGTTAACCCAGCATTACGATTTTAGCAGGGAAGAAGAGGGGGACCTGGTAGATTGATAAGAGACCCACCCAGAGATGTATGACAAAGCCCACAGGAATTTCAGGAGCACGGATCTTCGGAACTCGCTGCTGGAAAACAAGGCAAAGGAGTTCTCTGGCTACAGTGAGTACACACTTTGCAGTTTGTCTGCATTTCTGTGGTTGTAATTGCAGTTCCAATTAAGATTACAATTTGATCCACACTTATCCTCATTCATTCTATGTTTTCACAGATGACCAACGGTGCCAATGGTTGAAAAGCCAGAGGACAAGGTTCGGGGGTCTGTCGCGCAGTCTGCATAAGTCTGGCTCCGCCTGTAGGCCGGTGACTGAGAGACAGCAGTGGATGGTGGAGAAATGGGGGTTTGTGCAGATCCACATAGTTCGAGTGGAGAGGAAGGAGAGCTCCAAGAAGGTAAATAGTTAAAAAATATTTAACAGTGATAATTTGTTGGTCGCCTTGCTTGCTACGTCCTGATGGTCTTGAACATCTGTGATACACATTTACTTTCTTCCAGTTTATCAAGGATAAATACCCGTGCGTCATCTCTTGTGATGATGAGCCGGATGCTCTTGAGGGACCCTCTGGCTCCAGCACTGTGGACAAACAGGTGCACAGCAAGTGGAAGCCGGCACGCACATCAGCGCCTGAATGTGAAGAGGCTGGAGAGCAAAGTCAGCGGGAGATTTTCACAGATGTAAGTGCTTTTGGGTGAATTATCAGCAAATTTCTTATTTAACCCACCCCTACGTCCAGGTTTCTCCATCGCCTCCCAAAATGTGCTTACCTGGACCGCACTCTTTTGTTGCAGATCATGCAACGGGCAAAGACAACGGCAGACGTCATAAACGTCATGTCACAACCAAGGACGGTGCATGAGAGGACCGTTTATGCCTTCTCAACATTCTTGCTAGGGAAGATGCTGCAAATCCCAGAATGCGAATGGCTTAACTACTCCTCGGAGGCGTTTGCCTCGGCAAGGGCCCACAGATCTCCTCAGCCGGTAAAATCTTTTAATCAAAGTTCATGGGATTTATAAAATGTTTGACTTTAATGCTTTGTATGAATTACTCACTATGAATTCCTTGGTGTTGCAGAGTCTGATGAGGCACATGACATTCATGGGACACCAACAAATGGGGATGATGGCATCACACCATGCTCACCAGGTACACTGTGAAACCTTTTCTGAGTCTGACTCAAGATTATCTGTGACACACAGCATGTGAAAGGTTGTGATGTATTTTATATGATTTGTTTGCCTCCCAATTCATATTGATAGAGGTTTATGTGTTTTACCCACAGGCGATGATAGGACCACGACACATGGCATACACATGAATGGCAAGCGCACCCAACATCGGGGTAGGCAGCTCAACGCCACATCAGGCACATCCGGCATCCGGCCAGGATGCACTCACACCCACAACATTCCCAGCGCGATTAGAGAGTCAGGACGCAAGTGTCAACTTGAGCCTGAATCTCTCGGACTATTTGATGGACGATAGCCCAGCACAAGCCGACTATAAAGAATGATGTCCTTTCACCAATATTCAATATTCTGTTGACCTGTTGTATATTAGAATTTTGTTTCTTGGTGTTGTTGTTCAATATGTTATCTGTTTGCTTGCACTAAATAAACAATTTATTTCTTTAAAAGTTATTGGTCTTTGTATTTATTGTAACTAAGTTCACGTACAACGTGGTTATTATACTTCAGTGTAACCTGTTTGCGTTGTGGGAGAAGCAGTTTTATGACTATTAATAACATTCTTGTCGTTTGTATGAAAATTTGATGTGTGACGATCTTCTCATTTTTCAGTATTGTTAATCATGGAATTAATCTCACATATAGGAACCACGATTTATTAGATAAATAAAACACACAGACATTGAACTGCATTGAAATGCAAAATGTGTCACATAATGTCATATAATGTGGTCAATAAGGAAAGACAGACACAAACAAGCATTTAACTGCTTTTAACATTATGGCATTTCTATGAAAATCCAATGTGCGAGGTATTATGATCACAGTATTAATAATCTCACACACATAATTCCTCCATGAACATACATAAATCCTCATTTTATTAGATCAGTTCCTGCAGTGGTGGTCCTCCGTTTGTGGTGTGAACCTCACCACATATCGTTCTGCCAGGGTACACTACCCAGCTCAGAGTTGTAGGAAGCTCCTTGACTCTCTTGTTGCAGGTGTTTCTTTGCAATCTGCACAGTGCCACCATTGATGCAGCCTGTCCTCCAGCTCTCCATGACCCTGGTGTGTCGTTCCCTGTCTGTTTGTCCGCCGTGTCACCCTCCACCATGGTTGCAGCTGCACCTCTGGTGCGGATCAGGTTGTGGAGATCACATGCTGCATAGACAATGGTTTGCACATTCTCGGGCTCCTGCTCCATTGTAGTCAGCAGGCATCTGAATCTGCTAGCAAAGAAACCAAAGGCATTTTCCACAACTCTCCTTGCCCTAGACAGCCTGTAATTAAAGATCCTCCGCTCCCGCGACATCCGCCTGTGAGGGTATGGCTTCATCATCCATGGCCTGAGTTCGAAGGCAGCATCACCAACCAATGCGTAGGGGTGGTCAGGGTTATCTTCTCCCGGCAGAGGTACTGGATCAGGAAGGCCTGCTCTCCCTTCTTCCAGTGCTTGCCCAAGCGAGTTCTCTCTCCAGAACCCTCCATCTGCGGCACTGCCAGGTGTGCCCACATCCACAAACAGGAAGTTGTAGTTCGCATCCACCACAGCTAATAGCACGATGGAATGGAACTTCTTGTAGTTAAAGTACGTAGAACCTCCCCTGGGTGGACAGCGGATGCCCACATGTGTGCAGAAAATTCCATCTGGTTTGAAAGCCGTGCGCCACTCTCCTCCACTCTTCAGGTGTACCTGGGCCGTCAATTATTTCTTCTCCATATGCATTGTTGATGGCGTCACAGGTCTCTCGGCCAACCTTGCTGATGGTGTTGTGGGCCACCTGCACGTTGTAGGAGAGGCTCTTGTACGCGTCTCCTGATGCAAGGTAGCGGAGGGTGATTGCCAGGTGCAGGCCTGCTTCCAGAGCTTTCCTCATGAAGGTGTCCGTTTTCTGCAGATGAGGACCGACTCGTGTCTTTAGCTCCTGAAACAGGTTAGGGGGAATCCTGGTGAAGTTTCGAAAGTCAGCCTCATCTTCCCGCTGCAGATCAGTCATCATGGTCTCATACTGGCCCAAAGTGGGCCTCATCCGGAACAAGGACCTCGTCCACACTGACCTCTTCCTGGGTTTCTTGCTAGCCTTTCTTGACTGGCTGATCAGTAAGCATGAGGGCTGCTGCTAACAGAAGTCTCTGTTGTTGCTGTAGCAATAAAATCTGTAGTTCTTCCATGATGGTCATGATGCAGAATAGCAGCCTGGAACCCCCTTTAACGGGAAGCACGGTATTCTAATGACATCATGCGCACCAGACGGCTGTGCTGATGCACGATGACGCATGGTGACGCATGGTGACGCGTGATTTACGCACGACAGTCACTACCGGCCTGTCGCGTAAATGACGCGTAAATGATGCCCAAGTGGGACAGGCCCTCGAGGTAGCAACTCTACCACTATGCCACTGTGCTAGTCTAGTCTTGTGTTTGCTTTCCCAAAGGATCTCTGATCAAGGAGTCCAGACCTGAAATATAAACTGTTATTCTTTCTACAGGTGTTGCCTGACCTCCCAAATGTTTCCAGCACTTTTTTTTAATTCAGATTTCCCCAGTCTGATGGTTATGGATTCTTTTAGTCACCAAATTCCATCCCTTATTCACTGAATAATCCGACCGGTTTATAATCCAGAGTGTTTCACTAAATTGCATACCTCTTACAGGAATCCTTGGAATTAGTGTTGTCTTGTGGATTCAGAGTAAAGTGTAAAGAATAAATCATTCATTGATGTTTAAGGACCAAACCCATAATTCTTCCCGAAAGAACAATATAACAATATTTTGCACTATTTTCATTAAATTATCATCAAGCCTACTTTCATTTATTTTATAATGGTTATTGCAAGCTAGACAGGAAAAGTTTAAAAATACTTGCCGTATCATTTAATAAACATTAAAATTCACTGTAATGAGCTACTTCTGAAGGGGTTAAATGATGCAGTGTGTTACTAAGCATGGTGGTCAATTTAAAAGGCGAAGTTAATTAATAATATTAGGGTTTCATATTTCATGAGGCACTGAAAGACCATTCAGCCCACTAAGTGAATGCTAGCTCTCATATACATAGGTCAGTATTGCACGGGAACATGCCTTGTGGCCCACAATATCCGTGCAGAACAAGTCAAGTCCAGTCAAGTGAAGTTTATTCGTCACATACACAGATGAAATGTGCAGTGAAATGAAAAGTGGCAAAGCTCGCGGACTTGTGCAAAAAACAAACAAACAAACAAACTACAAACAGAATGGAACAGAATCACATATTCTTTTACATATTGCATATTGTGGGCGGAAGGAAAAAGGGGGAAAAAGCCCAGCAATTTAAAAAAACCCAGTAGAATGGCACAGTAAAGTTAGTCCCTGGTGAGATAGGAGTTTACAGTCCTAATGGCCTCTGGGAAGAAACTTCTTCTCAATCTCTCTGTTCTCACAGCATGGCAACGGAGGCGTTTGCCTGACCGTAGCAGCTGGAACAGTCCGTTGCAGGGGTGGAAGGGGTCTCCCATGATTTTATTGGCTCTGGAGTTGCACCTCCTGATGTATAGTTCCTGCAGGGGGGCGAGTGAAGTTCCCATAGTGCGTTCGGCCGAACGCCCTACACTCTGCAGAGCCTTCTTGTCCTGGGCAGAGCAATTCCCAAACCAGATTGTGATATTTCCGGACAGCCGCAGAGTAGAAGCACTGGAGGATCCTCAGAGACACTCTTAATTTCCTCAATTGCCTGAGTTGGTAAAGGCACTGCCTTGCCTTACTCACGAGTGTTGCAGCGTGTGATGTCCATGTCATATCCTCAGAGGTGTGGACTCCCAGGTATTTAAAACAGCTCACCCTATCCACAGTATCCCCATTTATCCTCAATGGTGTGTACGTCCTCGGATGATGTGCCCTCCTAAAGTCCACGATCAGCTCCTTATTTTATTTGATATTCAAGAGGAGGCTGTTGTCCTGACACCAGAGTGCCAGATCAGCCACCCCCTCCCGGTAGGCCTTCTCATCGTTGTCTGAGATCAGGCCCACCACCACAGTGTCATCAGTGAACATGATATCAAGTAACTAATCTCTGCCTGCATGTGATCCATCTCACTCCATTCCCTGTACATCCATGTGCCTTTTCAAAAGCCTCAAATGCCACTGTGATATCTGCTTCCACCACCAGCCAGGGCAGTGTGTACCAGGCACCCAGCAATCTCTGTGTAAAATAATCATAAGACCATTCAGCCCATTGCTCCAAGCCAGCTCTCAGAGCAATCCCGTGCCTTCATTAATTTTTCCTGCAATCTAGATTCTCCCTGAATTCTACCATTCACCTACACATGAGAGGCAATTCACATTCGCCAATTATCCTATTAACCTGCATGTCTTTGGGGATTATGGCAAAAACATGCACACTCCGCATAGATAGCATATTAAACATTAATTTTTAAAAAACAGGTGGTCCCATTGAAGCATAAAACATTCTTACTGGACTTAACAGGTGTTTATGTATTTGATATTTAGACCTTTAAAAGACATTTGTACAGACATGTGGATGGGATGGGTTTAGACAGCCATGGGCCAAATGCAGGCAAATGTGAATAGCCCCCTATGCCAACTTGGTCAACGTAGAGAAGTTGGGCTGAATGGTCGTTAACCATGCTGTACAACTATGTTAAATGTGAATCCTAATCTGCCCTGGAAAATCTAGCCCTCCCGTCTTCTCAAGTTATGTTGTGATATGAACTCTTCAACATTGAGAAAGGGTAACCCAAAACATAGCCTGTCCATTCCTTTCACAAATGCTGCCTGAGCAGCTGCGTTCCTCCAGCACTTTGAGTTTTTTCCTTTTAACTCTAATGTCGGGTTTTGTAGAAAAAAATCTCCCGTGAATTATGAGTTAAAAAAAAATTCTGTTCCTATCTCTTTCTTAGTCCGAAAAATCTATCCTTAAATTTATAATGCTGACAGTAGAGCCATGTAACTCGTCCATGGCAACTAAGATGCTAATTGCATTTAAAACATCATTAACATCTACTCACGTAAAGAAAGTTGCTCAAGCACAATGTAGTCACATAGTCATAGTGTCATACAGCATGGAAACAGGCCCTTTGGCCCATCTTGTCCATGCCCCATCCCTGCTAGTCCCACCCGCCCGCATTTAGCCCAAGACCGTCTAAAACCCGTGGAAATTATAGAATATTTGCAGAAAAAAGCCCATTATTCTCATTACTTGTGACAAACTCAATTCACAACGCCTTTTTCTGATCTCTCAACTGTAAAACCCACTGCACCTGCAGACTGTTGTTTGATTTTTAAAAAGTAATTATTTGGAGTGCACGAGGTTTGACAGGGAAGCAACTGGCTGCAGAACTTTTAAACATCTTGACTATGGAGCATTTTGCAGCATTGCTGCCAGAAGCTTCAAGCAGTTCACCAATCAGGGATTCACCAGAGCAGAGCACAAAATATGCAGGCATTTTCTGGGAGGGACTCAGAGCAAACACTGGCATTTGCAGTCCATAGGTATATTTTGAAATTGGCTCCACTGCCATCTTCCAAATCTTTGGCTGCTTATTTTCCCCTCAGATTCTATCAATGTGTTAACAGTGAAAAAATTAAGATGCCCCCCAGAGCTGAATTGGAATACACCCCTCTCACCCACCATCTGAATTTAGTATGGTGCATCAAACATCTTAACCAAAATGGTTCCGTGAAGATTTAACAGTGCCACTGCATTATTGATCAGCTTTTTGGATCAGCTGAATTAAGGGGGTATAAAAACACACAGGTTCCTAGAATTTTAAAGTCTGCTTCACAATTATCACCAAAACGCAAAAGGGAGAAAACTGTTACTCACAAGAGCCTTTGGTATTTGCAGGAATTATCAACTTGAGATTTCAATGTACATCATGCAGTCACTGTGAAGTGAGATAAATCCTCTGGTGTATCCACCCTGGGTAATTAGTGCAATCTCTCCACTGCCTCTCTATCGGAAGGCGGCTTCATCTGAAAATGACTGGGTTGTGGCCACAAGCAGAGCTTACTACGTCACACTCTGACTTACTGTGGCAGGAGCTAATGTACCATTTCTATTCTCCGTGTTGTTTACTGTAACACAAGTTTAACACTTGTGCAGATGTTAACCCCTTGTGGTACAAAGCACATCGTACGGAGAAGACCAATTAACCACTTCAGTGCAGGCATACAGTACACATTTGTTCAATAAGCATCTTTTGCATTTAAAATCTTGCTGTTTAAGTACAGATTCTTCAATTTTCTGGTATAAATATGTTTAATGTTTAAACTGGGAGATTGATTGCTTGTGAAGCTTTGCTTGGAATGATGCATGTTTTTAATTATAAATGATTTCATTGTCTTTTTTCTCTCTTGTACTTACTTCCCTGTTGTTGGTCGGTCGTCTCTTGCATGCCAGGAGCTGGCTGCTTCAAGTGAAAACTGTATAGTTTAGTTTAATATTGCTTTAGTTTAGAGGTACAGTGAGAAGCTTTTTGTTGTGTGCTGTACAGCCAGTGAAAAGACTATACATGGTTACAATCAAGCTGTTCACAGTGTTCAGATACAGCATAAAATAAATAATGTTAATGTTCACCATAATGTTTAGTGCAAGTTAAAGTCCAGTAAAGTCTGAGTAAAGATAGTGATTGAAGGTCTCCAATGAGGGAGATGGGATGACAGTTCTCTAGTTGGTAAGAAGACAGTTCTGTTGCCTGATAACAGCTGGGAAGAAACTGTTCCAGAATCTGGAGGTATGCGTGTGCAAACTTTTATGCCTCTTGCCTGATGGGAGAGGGGAAAAGAGTGGGTGAGATTGGTCCTTTGTTATGCAGGTGGCCTTACCGAGTCAGCGTGAAATCTAGATGGACTCAATGGAAGGGAGGTTGGTTTGCATGATGGTCTGGCTATGCCCACAACTCTCTGCAATTTCTTGTGATCTTGGATGGAGCCATTACCAAACCATGCTGTGAAGCATTCAGATAAAATGCTTTCTGTGGCGCATCTGTAGCAGTTGTTGAGGGTTGCTGGGGACATGCTGAACTTCCTCAGTCTTTTGAGGGAGTAGAGGCATTGCTATGCTTTTTTGGCCATTGCTTTGATGTGGCAGGTCCAGGACAAATTGCTAAGAGTTTGAAGCTTTCAACCATCTCTACTTTGGTGTCATCAGCGTATACCAGGGTGGGTGTACTGCTTTGTTTCCTGAAGTCAATCACAATCTCCTTTGTCTTGTTGACATTGCAGGAAAGGTTGTCGTCTTGTCATCAGGTTACGAGGTTCTCAATTGCCTTCCTGTACGCCATCACATCATGATTTGATATCTGGCCCACTATTGGGGTGTCGTCTGCAAATTTGTAAATTGAATTGGATTTGCATTTGGCTGCACAATGGTGGGTGTAAAAGGAGCAAAGAAGGAGGCTGAGAACGGATCCTTGCGGGGCACCAGTGTTGCGGTTTATCATAGGGGATGACTTGTCACTTATCCTCGCTGATTGTAGACTGTAGGGCAGGATGTCAAGGATCCAGTTGCAGAGGGGAGCGCTGTCTCCACAGTTCACAAGTTCGGAGATGAGCTTGGATGGGTTAATGGCATTGAAAGCAGAGCTGCAGTCTATGAATAGGAGTCTGATGTAGGTGTCTTTCCTATCCAGGGGTTCCAGGGATGATGGTAGGGCCAGGGAGATGGCATCAGCCATGGGCATGTCGTGGTGGTAGGTGAACTGTGGTGGGTCAAGGTTGCTTGGTCGGCTGGATTTAATGTGGTCCATAACCAGCCACTCAAAGCACTTAATGATGGTGGATGTCAAGACCACTGGACAGTAGTCATTAAGGGATGATATCTTGCTTTTCTTTGGCACCCGGATGATGGTGTTCTACCTGACGCAGGTGGGTATTAAAGAATGGAGTACGGAGAGAATATATATGCCCATGAACATTCCCATTAGTTGGTCCACGCGGTTCCTAAGGCCGCAGCCAGGGACGCCTCTCCATTCAGGGTGAGGGTGGAGGTCATTGCCGCAAAATCACCTTTTGGAATCAGCCCACGAACACAAGGCAAATTCTGGCTGATTTCTGGTCCCCATCCATGGCGATGTTCATACTACTTGGCCACTTGGCCCTGGGATTACTGGAACATAGAACATAGAACAGTACAGCACAGGAATAGGCCCTTCAGCCCACAATGTCCGTGCTGAACACCATGCCAAGATAAACGAATCTCCTCTCCCTCACGATACATATCCTTCCATTCCCTGCATATCCACATTTAAAATCCTCTTTAACGCCACTATCGTATCTGCCTCCACCACCACCTCTGGCAGAGCATTCCAGGCACCCACCACCCTCTGCGTAAAGAACTTGCCCCACACATCTCCTTTAAAGTGTTCTCCTCTCACCTTAACGTTATGCACTCTTTGACATATCCACCTTGAGGAAAAAAGGTTCTGACTACCTGCCCTTCCATACTTCTATCTATGCAGCTTTTGATATTAAAGAAGCATGTTTCTTCTCCTCTGTCAATCAGCAAACATGTGCGGCCACACGTGGGTAAGGAGGAGACTTCTTGGCAATGCTTCTTTTATGATTTTAAGTTGTGAAAGAGGTATTCTGAGTATCTCAAACGGTATGAAAACTGCTGGAACATACAAATCTGGCCTGGTGGTATCTGAAGAGTAATTTGATCTGACTTTCATCCCCAGAATCTCTTACGGATGTATCTCCTATGATATAAGTTTTACAATATCACAAGGGGCATGGATAAAGTGGATAAGACTCACAGTAGTTTGTTGCCAGGGTGACGTAGGTTGTTGCCGGTTTTTCGGCAACCTGCTACGACAATGACAGTTGCTGGCAGTTGCCTAAAAAATCACCAAGTGGAACAGGCCCATTACTTTCTTGTGTGTCTTGTTTTAAATAAAACAAACACAAAACATGCTGGAGGAGTGAAATCTAGCAGGAAATATTGGTCAGGCCCTATCCGCAGAGAGAGGGACATAGTTCATATTTCAAGTAATTTTTTCTTTTGAACCACCACACAAAGTGCTGGAGGGCTGAATTGGTCAGGCAGCATCTCTGGAGGGCATGCAAAGGTGATGTTGGGGGTCAGGATCACAGTTCACGCTGCCACCCAGCTTTGTGTTATCTGCAAATTTGCCAATGTTACTTTTAATCCCTTCATCTAAATCATTAATGTATATTGTAAATAGCTGCGGTCCCAGCATCGAGCCTTGCGGTGCTGGGACCACAGCTATTCTTCAGATGGTTCAGATCGGTGCCTTGTCAAGAGTCAAGAGTGTTTTATTGTCACACGTCCCAGATAGAACAATGAAATTCTTACTTGCTGTAGCACAACAGAATACGTAAAGATACAGTAGTACACTGTAAAGAATGTAATAAACAAGAGAGAGAAAAAAAACGTTATATATATATATATATATATATATATATATATATAGCAATGTCACAAAATTTTCAGATTTTAAAAATCAAGTCTGCAATTTATCCCATCAGATAAAGCATAAAAAGAAGTTTAATTTGACACCTAATTCACTTTCATATCTTCAGTATTAAGAAAGTTATGACCATTTTAATACTCGGAAATTAACATCTTGTTCCCCATTGCCTTTCAATTGCCTTGCAACTCAAAAGCTGTGATCTAGAACAGTCAAAAGCCCATAACTTTCTTAAAAATTAAGAGAACCCAATGAAATTTTCAGTTATTATAAATTGAAGCATTCTGAAACAAATATGAAACAATCTTACTTGGATGACCTGAAATTAAAGCATATAATTAGTTAGTTATCTAATTGTAGCTAATTACAAAATTCAATGAGTAGATCTAAACATCTATCCATTTCTTAAGAAAAGATAAACTTTTTTTAAATTGCCTAAGTGTCCAAATAACATTCACACAATAATCCACAATATAACATAATTTTAAAATCTCATTTTCATGAATTTCTAGGCCAAATGGAAGGAATTTAGTGTTTAATGCCTGTAAATTAATGGCCATTTAAATCAACTAGCGAGTGGGTTTTAGTGGAATGCGGTGGATTGGAACCTTGCGGTTTGCGGTGAAGTCGGGAGGAAAAATACTGTTGGTTCATACATTTTTTTGGACCCCATTTCGCAACATGAAAATGTGATTAAAACCTCCCTAAAAACCAACTTTTAATATAAAAATAAACTGTGTACCTTTTTTTCTCCCCTACGCAAAATCCTTCCGGTTGACGGCGCTCATGGCTTTTGAAGGTGATTTCTAAATTACACTAGTTAATAAATAATCTAGCGTAATTTAAAAATACCTTCATGAATAAAATGTCGGAGCGATTTTTCTTCCGCAACAAAATCGCCCGACATGGATCGATTTTCCCAGTCTGTAGAAAAACGGCACTTTAAGCCCGCCCCCCTCTGAAAGGCGCCAAAGTCACGCACACGGGGAGCGGCAGAACTGCAGCGCTGCTCAAGGTAAGTTTTGTAACATACCTAATATATACACACGCACACATGTACACACATACAAACAAACAATGCCATTCAGAAATGCTACTTGACCTGCTGAATTCCTCCAGCACGTGGTGATTTGCTCAAAACTCCAGCAACTACAGTTCTATGTAACAACTCTATGTTTTTTAAATTTTGCCTCTTCTCTTCCACCACCTATGCCAGGATCCTTTATTGATTGACTTTACTGACCGTTTCATTCTCAGACTGCTCTCTGGAATAAAAACCAAGTCAGTCAACAAAGAAAAAAGCACTGGAGGAATTCAGCGGGTCAGGCAGCATCTGTGGAAGGAAATTACAGTATGAGGACGTGTCCCAACCGCGAAACATTGTCTGTCCATCCCCTCCACAGATGCTGCCTGACCCACTGAGTTTTTTGGGTCAGCCATTCCTTTCAATGGCAGAAACTGTTGGGTCAAGGGCAACACACTCCCAACATGTCAAGAAGCCCAACTTCCATCTAAACAATCCCAAGTAGGCCACCTGCTTCTGAAATGATTCAAAGTTTTGGATTACTACAAGCTCTTAATAGTTGGAACTATTTGTTCTAAATAAATGAATCAGACAGAAATGATAACCTTGTTTCTTTATCAGCAGATGCAGACTGCGCTGCTGAGTACTTTCCAGTCGTTTTTTTGTTTTTTTAAAATTACCTACAAGTAACTGATTCTCAGCAACACAATACAGTTTAGAAACTTGGTCAAAGTGTACACTATTGGGCACCAAGCATCTCACTCATGCTGACACCATATAAGTGAGAGTCAAGCAGTCATTCGTTGACTTGTCTAAAGAAGGGTCCCAACTTGAAACACTGCCTGTCTTTTCCTTCCACAGATGCTGCCTGACCCACTGAGTTCCTCCAACACATTGTTTCATGCTTGGATAGTGTTTCACTTCTATGTAATGGTTCTGGGTGATGATCAGCTCAGTTTAGTTTAGTTTATTGTCAGGTGTATCGAGGTACAGTGAAAAGCTTTTGTTGCATGCTATCCAGTCAGCAAAAAGATTATACATGATTACAATCGAGCCATTTCAGTTTAAAGATGTGATAAGGGAACAAAGTTTAGTGCAAGGTAAAGCCAGCAAAGTCTGACCTAGGATAGTCTGAGGGTTAGCAATGGGGTAGATTGTAGTTCAGCACTGCTCTCTGCTTCAGTCATAAGGCCATAAGTGATTGGAGCAGAATTAGGACAATAGGCCCATCAAGTCTACTCAACCATTCAATCATGGCTGATCTATCTCGCCCGCCTAACCCCATTCTCCTGCTTTCTCCCCATAACCCCTGACACCCATACCAATCAAGAATCTATCTATCTCTGTCTTAAATATATCAATTGACTTAGCCTCCACAGACTTCTGTGGCAAAAAAAATCCACAGATTCACAAGCCTCTGGCGAAAGAAATTCCTCCTCATCTTCCTAAAGGAACGTGCTTTAATTCTGAAGCTATGACCTCTAGTCCTAGACTCTCCCACTAGTGGAAACATCTTCTCCGTATCCACTCTATCCAAGCCTTTTGCTATTCGGTAAGTTTCAATGAGGTTCCTCCTCATCCTTCTAAACTCTAGCGAGTACAGGCCCAGTGCCGTCAAATGCTCGTCATATGTTAACCCACTCATTCCTGGGATCATTCTTGCAAACCTTCTCTGGACCCTTTCCAGAGCCAGCACATCCTTGTTCAGATATGGTGCCCAATTGGTCGAAATGATATGCCCAAATGAAATGGTTGTGGTAGGATAATTCAGTTGCCTGGTAACAGCTGGGAAGAAACTGAGGTGTGCGTTTTCACACTTCACACTATATCATTTGCCTGATGGGAGAGGGAAGAAGAGGGAGTGGAAAGGGTGCGCCTCGTCCTTGATTATGCTGCTGGCCTTGCTGAGGCAGCCTGAGGTTTTCATGTAGTCAATGGAAGAGCTAGGAATGAGCTAGGAAATCCTAGCTAGGAATCATCATTTGGTAATATTTTATGGGTTTATTGTTACATTTAACACTCAGTCTCTTCTAAGGAAAGGAGTTGGTGAATGTTAATGCACAGGACAACTTATTTTGCTATCATTTTAGGTGCTATTAGGATCAGATCTGCATAATGTAGAGCATTGAGACACAGAATCATTTAAATTGTTTGTTGAATTATTGCAATCTCTCAGTGAAATCACACACAAAATGGCTGCTTTCCACTCTTTCAACCTTCAAAGAGGAGAATAAAAGAACTCCGTTTAATGACAGCCTTGTAACTGAGAATATATAACTGTGTCTGTACTATTGGACTGTCATTCTGGCCATTTTGAGAGATCTATTTGTAAAGAAAAAAATGATGTTTCTGCATAATACTTGTCAGTGAATAATGAAAACTCGGACGCACTGGGATTCTCTCTGACTCCATTATTGCCTGAAGGTATCAGCATGTCAGCGTTAAAGCCACTTAGCATTTGTAGCTTCATCCCATGGGCTTGGTCCTTCTTCAGCCGTCTAATATTTAACTCTAAGGGCTTTGTCATTCAAAATGGTATAGAAACAGACACAATTGTGACTTATAAAATACATTTTTGTTCAGATAGAAACATAGAAACATAGAAAATAGGTGCTGGAGTAGGCCATTCGGCCCTTTGGCCCTTTGAGCCTATGGCTGATCATCCAACTCAGTATCCTGTACCTGCCTTCTCTTCATACCCCCGATCCCTTTGACCACAAGGGCCACATCTAACTCCCTCTTAAATATAGCCAATGAATTGGCCTCAACTACCTTCTGTGGCAGAGAATTCCAGAGACTCACCACTCTCTGGATAAATGGATAGGAAGGGTTTAGAGAGCTATAGGCCAAAGGCAGGCAAATGGGACTCATCTAGTATGCTGCATGACTCTATAACTCTAGTGACAAATTACCTGCACCAAAGTGACTAACTCAAGTTGTATTTCTAACACATACCAAAGTTGATAAATTATCCATGGACTCAAATTGTTCGCACTTAATTCTCACATTGTAATTTACTTTTCTTCTAAATTATTGAGCGATTCTATATTTTTTGTTGCAAAATATGTTAAGTGAACCATTGGGGTTTTGACGTATTGGTTATTGGTGTGTTTAATAAATTTAGGGTTTTAATTAGCTTAACACATGGTCAAAAATTAGTGGCTTTATGCTTGACACCCAACTTGGGAAACCTTAAGGTATGGTCTGAAAATAGACAGGATTACTTCATTGTACTTATGATGAGTTGCCATGTTGTCATCTGAAACTTGCATTACCTCAACACAAATTATAAGGTGTCCACAGATTGAAGTGAATATTCTGTCAATAATATTGACTCCAGACCATAGTGAGGCATTTTTGGACACACATATTGATAGAAAGGATTTAGAGGGCTGTGGGCCAATTGCAGGCAAATGGGACGAGCCTAATGTGCCAACTTGGTCGGTAAGACAAGACGGGCTGAAGGGCCTGTTTTCATATCGTATAGCTCTTGGACTCTATGACATTTCACACCAATGCAACTAGTCTGTGCTAACATACTGTGTGCTCCTCTCCTCTCAGTATTTTCAATGAGGCTGAAAATGAGATTGAAAAGTATCACACAATGGTACTTTCAGATGGGCTGCAAGGGTCCCTTTGTGACTCGAATATTGATGTGTGTGCCCTAGAAATGCATCTTCAGTCAGCAACATTACATGTGCCATTTTAGTCAAAGTGCTGCCTATAAAATTCAATCCTTGACATCGGTGACATGAACACTGGAGACATAGATCAGTGTGTGGTGTTGACATGACTACCAGCTCTCTAGGCAGAGCCTCTGGATCAAGGATAACAGTAACCTCAGCAACTAAGATATTGCCTTTGGGTTTAGAGTCAGAGTCATAGAATGATACAGTGTGGGTCAAATGATACAGTGCCCTTTGACCCACTTGCCCACACTGGCCACATGTCCCAGCTCCACGAGCTGCACCTGCCCGCATTTAGTCCATATCCCTCCAAACCTGACCTATCCATGTATCTGCCGAACTGTTTCTTAAATGTTGGGATAGTCCCTGCCTCAACTACCTCCGCTGGCAGTTTGTTCCATACACCCACCGCCTTTTGTGTGAAAAAGTTATCCCTCAGATTCCTATTAAATCTTTTCCCCTTCACCTTAAATCTATGCCCTCTGGTCCTCGATTCACCTACTTTGTTAAAAGGCAAGAGACTTTGTTAAATTTATTGTATTATCGATGATTGTACATTTATCTGTGTGTTATTGCGTTTATGGCCCTGTTGAGCTGCAGCAAGTAAGAATTTCATTATTCTGTTGTCGGTACATATGACAATTAAACATTCTTGACTCTACTACAGTTCTGTCAGTTCTGAAGCAGCTGATAAGGCCAGTGAGGGACCTGGAGACTGCCACAACCTGCCTTGAATGGGCAGTCATTTCAGGAGGTGGTGTGACCCTGCCAATGTTTATGTTCAAGAGACAAGAGTCAACCATCAAGAAACAATAGTGTCTAATTGTCATATATAGCAACAATTGAATAATGAAGCTCTTATCTGCAGCAGCATCACAGGCGCGTAAAGAAAAAAAGCAGACAGATGATATATAATAAACAAAAATAAACAAATTAATTAATAGTCACAATACTAGTTTAAAAAAATCCAAAATCCTTTTTGCAACCAAAGACAGTCACTATGGTGATGTTTAGACCCCTGTGGAGGCTGTCATTGGGTATTTGTAAAGCAGAGATTAACAGGTTCTTGATTAGGGTGTCAAAGGTTATAGGCAGGAGAATGGGGTTGAGGAGGGGAAGATAGATCAGCCATGATTGAATGGCGGAGTAGATTTAATGGGTCGAATGGCCTAAATCTGCTTCTATGACTTATCAACATACTAACTTATGAAGAACCTGATGATTGTTGGGAAGAAGCCATTCTTGAACCCGATGGTCACAGTTTAAGGATAAGGGGGAAGTCTTTTAGGACCGAGATGAGAAGATCTTTATTCACACAGAGTGGTGAGTCTGTGGAATTCTCTGCCACAGAAGGTAGTTGAGGCCAGTTCATTGGCTATATTTAAGAGGGAGTTAGATGTGGCCCTTGTGGCTAAAGGGATCTGGGGGTATGGAGAGAAGGCATGTACAGGATACTGAGTTGAATGATCAGCCATGATCATATTGAATGGTGGTGCAGGCTCGAAGGGCCGAATGGCCTACTCCTGCACCTATTTTCTATAATTCTATGATTCTAATCTGGCATCATTGTGTAAACTGCCCAGCGTACAATCGCCTAATCTTTTGTTTGAAGGAGATCTCGCCAAGCAAGTTAAAGAAGTCCATGAGGATGCTAAAACCATGGGCCTCTTCAAGCCGGGTGGCAAACTAGGAAAAAGGGTTTTTCCTTAACGGCGGGGTACCATTACGGACGCCGGGGAAGGGACCAGCAATCTCGGAACTGGCAGCCTGCCACAGGCGTGAGGGGAAGGATGACTTTCCCGTCAAAGGGCCGGGGGCAACAAGGGCAGCCAGGACGTATGCAGGTGAGAAATTTTCCTCTTAAAGAAAATGAATCAAGTGAAATAGATGTTCAAATTGGGGGCAGATTACACTTGTTTCTCAAACAATGGCAGGAGCTAACATCAGATTCATTTATACTGAGCAGTATAGAGGGGGTTAAAATTGAATTTTACTCCACTGTGTGTCCACCTAATCAGCATGTTCCAAGTCAGAAACGTATATTTTCAGAAGAAGTGAATGTGCACATACAAGCAGAACTTAACACAGTACACAAAAAAGGGGTTATTGAGAAGTCAGTTCATCAAAACCGTCAGTTTGTGTCAAGTATTTTTCCTAGGTCTAAAAAGACTGGAGGATGTAGAATCATTCTGGACCTGACAAGCTTGAACTCCTTTGTTTGCTCTAGGCATTTCAAAATGGAAACTTTTTCTACGGCTAAGCATCTGGTTTCCAAAGGGTGTTATATGGCCAGCATTGATTTAAAGGATGCATATAACTCAGTGTCTATTCATTGTGATGATAGGATGTATTTAACATTTATCTGGATGAGTCAGTTGTGGCAATTCAAACCATTGCCTAATGGATTAACTTCAGCTCCTAGATTATTTACCAAATTGTTAAAACCTGTTCTAGGATTACTCCGAGCTCAGGGGCATGTTGTAATGGCCTATTTAGACAATATTTTAATTGTTGGGAAGACTCAGGCTGTAGCTGAATCATCTGTTTCAATTGTTAAACTCACTTTTGAACAATTAGGGTTCGTCATTCATGCAGATAAATCCAAATTATCACCAGTTCAAATCATTGATTATTTGGACTTTACCATTAATTCGAATCACATGTTGTTGACTTTTTCTAGGGACAAATGGCAGCAGTTTATCGAGGATTGTGTTAATCTCCTTAGTGAACAACGGCCTTCAATTGGACAAGTAGCCAGTTTAATTATTAGCTGCTTTTACAGCTGTGCAGTTTGGACCTCTGCATTATCAACAATTACAATGAACAAAAGAACAGGCACTGAGGACACATGTGGGTCATTTTAATAGGCCTATGCAATTGTCAGCTGGGGCAATTTCAGACATTCAATGGTGGATCATAAATGTCGCAAAAAGCTCCAGGGAGGTTTTGGTTGAACCACCTTCCATAATATTACAGACGGATGCCAGTGTGCTGGGTTGGGGTGCTGCAGATATGTCTTCCAGTTGTGGCGGCAGATGGAATACTGATGAGACATCCCTTCTTCAATTAAGAGGGATAAATTATTTAGAGATTTTGGGAACCTGGTATGGTCTTAAAGCTTATTGCTCTGCCAGGAGTGACTTGCATGTGCAGGTTCAGATTGACAATGCTACAGCAGTGGCATATGTAAACCACATGGGTGGAGTCAAGTGACAGTCTTGTGATAGACTGGCTAATCAGATCTGGGGCTGGTACATTGACCAAAATATCTGGATTTCAGCAATACATTTACCAGGTAGATTCAACACAGTAGCTGACATTAGGTCACGCCAATTCAATGATAACATAGAATAGATGTTAAATCAGGACATATTTAATCAAGTGTTTGTTCAGTATGGAATGCCAGATATTGACTTGTTTGCATCTAGACTTAACCACCAGTTGCCCAGATATGTTTCATGGGAACCAGATCCTGGTGCAGCAGCGGTGGATGTATTCTCGCTGCATTGTGGTGGAATGTTTGTTTATGCATTACCTCTATTCTGTCTCATCAGTCGATGCTTGCAAAAAATCAAGCAGGACTCCGCTTCAGGAGCATTGGTAGTGTCTGATTGGCCTACACAACCATGGTTCCCTCTCGTATAGCAAATGGCTAGTCAGCCTCACATGATTATTCCCAAACATAAAAATCTACTGGTAAATCCAGTAACTGGCGATCAACGTCCTTTACATAACCATATAACAACCATATAACAATTACAGCACGGAAACAGGCCTTCTCGGCCCTTCCAGTCCGTGGCGACCATTTATTTTCCGCTAGTCCCATCTACCTGCACTCAGACCATACCCCTCCATTCCCTTCCCGTCCATATACCTATCCACTTTACTTTCAAATGTTAAAATCGATCCTGCCTCCATCACTTCTGCAGGAAGATCATTCCACACAGCCACCACTCTCTGAGTAAAGAAGCTCCCCCTCATGTTAAAGATTCTGTACTCTTACAATTTCCCCTTTAAATGTCCTCCATTTCTCTTCTACATCCTTCCCATAAAACAAAATGTCCCAATTCACTCCTTTTAAATCATTACGCATTCCCTCAAAGTTAGCCTTTCTCCAATCAAAAATCTCAACCCTAGGTCCAGTTCTGACTCTCTCCATAATTGTATTGAAACTAATGGTATTGTGATCACTGGTCCCGAAGTGCTCACCAACGCATACCTCCGTCACCTGACCTGCCTCATTTCCTAACATGAGGTCCAGCACTGCCCCTTCTCTGGTCGATACCTCTATGTATTGTTTTTTTTTTTTTAATATATTTTTATTAGAGGCCATACGTATTACACATAATATAACAATTTGTTTCAGATATACATATTACATATTTCCAAAGTTATATGAGTATTACAGAGCAATATATATAAGCCTCACATTTTTTAATAGTGAAGAGAAAAAAGAATAAAGAAAGAATAGATGTTTCATTTAAAAAGTGTGATTATAATTTTGATTATATGTGAGAAGAGAAAGAAAAAAACAAAAAAAAAAAACAACCCATATTACTGACAAACAATTATTATACTTAAAAATAGAAAAAAAGTATACATCTTAACAATGAATGGAACAATTTCTAATAATATATATATAGGGACGAGTATACAAATCTCGGATTAAACCTTTTCATCTGATCTTACCACCGGGTACTTATTGAGTTACAATGCTGAGCCCAGCTACCCCTTCATATAATCAGTGAATGGAGACCATATTTGTTCAAAAAGTTCGTGTTTATCCATTAGGATAAACCTAATTCTCTCCAATTGCAACGTCTCCAACATTTCCACTGTCCACATTTTGATTGTAGGGGATAATGGTCCCTTCCAAAATTTTAATATTAATTTTTTTCCAATCATTAAACAGTAATCAAGAAAATTTCTTTGATTTGCTGTTAATGTTTGATTTGAATCTAAAACACCAAATATTATTAGCTTTGGGTCAGGATTTAATGTAATCTTAAGAACTATAGAAATAATTTAAAAAATCTCAGTCCAATAACTATTAAACTTTGTGCATATTACAAAACTATATGTTAAATCAGCTTCTATGTGGTGACATTTATCACGCAATGGTGATATATTAGGAAAAATTCTATTTAATTTCTTTTTTGAATAATGTAATCTATGTAATACTTTGAATTGTATCAAAGTATGTCTGGCATTTAACGAACAACGATGTACGTTGTAAACTTTCTTCCCAAAAGTCTTTTAATATCGGTAAACCAGTTTCATTTTCCCATATTTGTCGAAATGATTCTGTTGTTGGTATTTCCCTGTCCAAAAGGATATTATATATATATGCTAATAATTTCTCTGTGTTTGGATTGTATAACCTCTATGTATTGCTGCAAAAACTATCCTGCACACATTTAACAAACTCCAAACCATCCAGCCCATTGACAGAATGTGGTTCCCAGTCTATTTTTGGAAAATTGAAATCTCCCACAATCACTACCTTGTGCTTACTACTAATATCTGCTATCTCCTTACAAATTAGCTCTTCAAATTCTCTCTCCCCATTTGGCGGTCTATAATACACCCCTAAAAGTGTTGCTACACCGTTCCCACTTCTCAGTTCCACCCAAATAGCCTCCCTAGACGAGCCCTCTAATCTATCCTCCCAAAGCACTGCTGTAATATCTTCTTTGACAAGCAATGCAACCCCTCCACCTCTGGTCCCTCCAATTCTATCACACCTGAAGCAACAAAATCCTGGAATATTTAGTTTCCAATCACAACCCTCCCGCAGCCATGTTTCACTGATTGCCACAACACCATATTTCCAGGTGTCAATCCAGGCTCTAAGTTCTTTCTTACAATGCTCCTAGCATTAAAATATACACATTTTATAAACCCACCATCCCTTATTCTCTGTTTATTATCTTTTTCCTCTTTCTCGCCTACATATTGGGTCCAAGATGATCGTATAGATTTGTTAATTTGCAGATTGTAAGGAGGCCATACCTGGGCAGAGGACTGTCTGATCGTACCGTGGATGTTCTCACGTCGGCCTGCAAGCATAGTACTCAGAAGCAGTACATCACCTCGATAAGGAAGTGGGTATTCTGCCTACAGCAGAATATCTCATATCAAACTGCAGGCATCCCAGAGGTATTGGAGTTTTTGTCCACTCTTTACTTTGATCAAAAATTAAGCTATAGTGCAATTAATACAGCCAGAAGTGCTCTGATTTCTTATTTACCCATGAGTTCAGAGTTGCATTCAGTAGGGACACATCCGTTAGTTTCTTGATTTATGAAGGGAGTTTTCAATTCTAATCCTACTAAACCCAGGTATGCCGGTATTTGGAATGTGAGCGAAGTTCTTATGCTTCTTCGCCAGTGGACTCCTGTTGCAAGCCTATCTCTAGCCAAACTAACCATGAAGGTGGTCATGCTTATGGCATTGGTATCAGCCCAACGTGTGCAAACATTGCAGAAGCTACGGCTAGACAGAATGCAGGTATCGGCAGATGCCATTACTTTTTATGTCTATGATCTGCCCAAACATAGTAGAATAGGCATGACAGGATGTAAGATTGTTTTTTCAGCATACCCCACAGATGCTCGCCTGTGTGTAGTATCACATTTGTCTCATTACATTGAGGCTACCAGAGTCCTACGAGGAACAGACTCTACATTATATATTAGCCACAAAATACCACACAGTAAGGTGCCGTGCAAACAATTTCAAGGTGGCTAAAGCAGGTTCTGGGAAGTGCTGGGGTTGATACTGATAAATTCAAATTTCATTCCACCAGGGCAGCATCAACTTCCGCGGCAAGGGTGATGGACGTGCCTATAGACCATATCCTCATGGCCGCAGGATGGTCCAGTGATCTGACCTTCCAAACATTTTATCATAAGCCGATTACAAGGCTGGGGGTGTTTGCTGATTGTGTTTTCAGTTCTGTTATCGTTTCCCCCTGAGTTAGAGGTGTTGTTATTGTTTTGTTTGTAAATAAACCGTTATTCATTTGACAATGTTATGATTGATTCATTATTGATTATTTAACGACTTTTGAGTCAATCAATGCAGTGTGAACGCCGGATTTGGGCCTGCGGCATGAAATCACAGAGCTTTGAAATCTTCACGTAGTCACTTACGTGACTCGAAGTAAAATTGTTAGATTAAACGAGAACTTACCAGTTTGAAGTTTGATCTTTATTTTATGAGGAGTTACGATGAGGAATTACGTGCCCTCCGCTCCCAACCCTCATAAATATCATCTGATAGTTCTAGTCTCTGTTATCTTACTATTATACTTCAGTAATTTTTACCTGAGATTTCACTCAGCTGCTTTGAAGATTGACGCACCAACGGCTGTACGGGGTTCTTCACATAATCCCTCATCGTAAGTCCTCATAAAATAAAGATCAAACTTCAAACTGGTAAGATCTTGTTTAATCTTACTATTAAACATTTCCGGTAAATTTATGATCAGGTCATTGTTGAATCTACTTTTCTCTCTGCAGATGCTGTCTGACCTGACTCGAGTATTTCTGGAATTTGCTGTTTTTAGTTTCAGACGTTGCCTTATAGATTGTGTTTCTGATATATAACAGAGATTGCTTTTATGTATGGATCATAGAGCAGAGAAATGGGCCTTTGTGTCCCACCCCATCCATGCTGATATGCCACTACATATTCAACATCAAAGATGAAAAAACCACGTGAAGAATCTCAGCGAGCTGTGCAGCAGGATGGTCCTGGTGAGCCATGGCTATCTCCGAAAACAAGCCTGTCTCACCCGCCGTGGAACCGGGAACTCACCACAAAGACCCGGCAGACACAGAAAGACCTAGCGGTCCATGCTCTGGGAGGGGAAGCCGCCAAGCCCGGCCCCAAAAGACCAGAGAACGAAAGAGGAGGGAACCAGCAACAAGGGTCGCGAGGAGCAAGACTGGCAGGAAAGTGAAATGGGGTCTTACCTTCCGCGCCCTCAAGGTTGACTGCGGGAGGTGCCTGGTGCACAAAGGTGGCCAGGTGTGGAGAAGGACCTTGGTTCATTAAACGATCTAGATGAAGGCGACGGCTGGAAGCTCTGCAGCAGCCTGAGGCTCACCTGGATCAGGCACCGCTACATAAGGACTAGCTTGTGGACTGGACTTTGGAAATGGCGCCAAATCTAGCATTCGAAAAGTAATTTCACTGTATTTTGCCTGTGTGACCATTGAACCATTGAACCAATGAACCATAGTGATGGAACAACATTGCTGTGGGGTTAGTTTGTGCATAGAACTCATTTTTCTTAATCTTGTAAGCTCGACAGCATGAACTGTGTGTGCATTACTATTAAATTTGTCAATGTTAAGGTGATGAACTACTTGCATAGTATCTACTGACTGATTGTGTTATCTGACTGCTTAATAGGCTTTAAACTCCAAACCTTCTGCTGTTGCCCTCATGAACATATGGATTCAGATGCCCACTCTTATCAGACAAAGTAATAAATAAATCACAGCCACCACATTACAGTCCACTACAGTACAGTACAGTACAGTACAGTACACTACAGTCCACCACACTACAGTCCAATCATTTCCCCATAAAAGCTCAATCTTATGCTCTGTTTTTAAAGTATAGTATTCTGGTTCATTAAAAATAAATAACGTATTATTTCTGGATAATCCATCAGCTATAGAATTATTCAGACAAATTATTCGCTTAGTCTTTCTTGTGAGGCTCACAGCAGTTTTAAATACAAAATCAATGATAGCAGTGCCCACAATGTGAAATATTTCGAATACATACAGATGTCACATTATTTCTTGGGGAAAACCTAGAACCACAATTCTGGAAGTAGTACCTTCCTCTCAGAACCTTTCTTGAAACATATTTTTTATCTTTATCTTGAACAACAAATTAATTTCCAAACTACAACAGGGCACAAATGAATTGTGTTCAAAGAAGGTCTTCAGTAGAAAGGCGTCATTAATCATTCAGGAGATTTTTGATGACATCAGTTTTTTTTTGCACATTGGAGAAACATTGCAATTTGTTTTTGCTTGTGAAGCATTAATCTAAGTCTGTGAAATCTGTATTACTACCAGTAAATATTGGTCAACAATATGTAAGTCAATAGATGGTCAAAGTCGTTTTTTCAGGGAGGAAATGTCAGATAGCATAGGCAATTGCTTTAAGGTGAGAACGGGAAAGGGGGCAGAGGTCGTGAATTAGGTCGTGAAAGTGGGACAAGCCCTTTACTCCAGCACTTTGTGTCCTTCATGTCAACCGACATCTGCAGTTCCTTGTTTCTACACATAGGGTGACATTCAGTGTGATCCTGAGTGCGGAGCAGTCACATGCACCAATTTTTTGATGAGACATCTGCTCTCTTGAGTAGACTAAAATGATCTTGTGATCCTATTTTGAACGAGTAGCCATATTGCCCTGAAGAACTCTCCAGAGATGCTGCCTCACCTGCTGAGTTACTGCAGCATTTTGTGTCTACCTTTGATTTAAACCAGCATCTGTAGTTCTTTCTTACACACGTCATATACCATACGTCAGGACAGGGACTAAGTTTCAAACATGTTGTCTTAAATAGCTGTAGCGTGTTTTGGGCCACTTAAGGCCGGCACATTTGTGCATCTGGTAGAGCTGCTGCCTCACAGAACCATAGACCCAAGTACAAGCATGACCTTGCCTGCTGTCTGTGTGGAGTTTGCATGTTCTTCCTGTGACCACGTAGCTTTCCTCCGGGTGCTCCGGTTTCTCCCATACGAGTTATAATTTTGATAATGAAATAAATATTACTCGTAAAAATACATTCAGCATATTGGTCGCTTTTTGATGATTTAAGTTTAGAGTTTCACCCAATCTCTCATCCCTGTATACCTTTTCTGAATTTACAGCTAGTTACCTCTTCAACTTTATATTACCACTGCAAAGGAGTTGGCAGGTTATACATGTAGCATTTACCACCAGGAGCGCCGCATGATTGGCAGCCCCGCCAACAGTCTGTCTGTTTGTTCGTCTTTTTTGTTATTTTTTGTGCGTTTAAAAAGTTTGTGTAAATGTTCTCCAGTTTGTTTAATGTGGGGGGGAGGGGGAGGGGGTCGGGGAAAACGTTGTTTCCATCTCTTACCCTGCCGGAGATGCGATTGTTTTCTGGATGGCATCTCCGGTCGCTCTGCGGCCGAACATCGTGAAGCTGGAGGCCTCCTTGGACTGACTTTGAGCCCCACTGCGGGGAGTGGAATTAAGACTGGAGCTGATCCCTTGTCTCGGGATCGCTCCAACGGCAGCCTGCGAATTTTACATCAAGAGCTCGCAGTCCTGCGGGAGCTGATCGCCCCAACGCGAAGGGCCCAAACGCCGCCAGCTGCGGGAGTCAAGATCGTCCCGTCAACGGAAGGCTCGAGGCCCCCGACCGCGGGAGAACAATGAAGGGAAGAGATTGATTGAACTTTTTTTTTCATCTTCCACCACAGTGAGGAATGTGGAGGATTCACTGTGGTGGATGTTTATGTTAAAATATTTTTTGTGTGTTCCGTTGCTTTTTATTTGTATGACTGACTTGGCAAATGAAATTCCTCGTATGTTACAAAACATACTTGGCTACTAAAGTATTATTGTATCGAACTGTATTGTATTTTTATTACTGTTTAAAAACTGCCTGACTTTTGCAATAGTAATAGAACTAGCCCTAGAACTATAAAGCTCAGAAACAGGCCCTTCAGCCCATCTTGTCCATGCCAAGTAAGTTGGCATCCTGGACGACTCATATGCCTGCATTTTTGCCCATTGCCCTCTAAACCATTCCTATACATATGTCTGCCTGGATGTCTTTTAAAAGTCATCATTGTATCTACTTCTATAGCTTCCTCTGGCAGTTCATTCCAGATACAGACTACCCTCTCCTAGAGTGAAAAAAATTCCCCTGAAGTCCACCCTCCTCTTAAATCTCTCTCCTCCTCCAGAGGTGGAGAGGAGAGGGTAGAGGAGAGGAGAAGGGGAGGGGGAGGGGAGGATAGAGTAGGCGAGGAGAGGATAAGAAAAGAGAGGAGATGCAAGGAGTAGATGAGGGGAGGAGTGGAGAGGCGAGGGGAGGAGAGGAGAGGAGAGGAGAGGAGGAGAGAGGACAATCTCTCACCTCCACTATTTCTATAGCCTCTATGCTGGGAAAAAAGATTCTGAGCATTCCATTTGTCCATGTCCCTGATGATCTTGTACATTTTCATTTTGCTTCTGAGTAATTTGGTCCCAATACTTTACAATAATGCTTGGATAAATTAAGCCAAATTGCACAAGATCACACTCCCTTTATATCATCCACAGTGGTGGCAAATGCAAGGATTTGAATATATTATTTAGAAATGAGTAGTGGAACCAATATGCTGCCATAAATGAATGGCAATTAGCTTATGCTGCCAAGTAAACACTAGCGTTTGTGTTGCAATTTTTTCTTAATTGACTGAGACATGAATCAATATTTTGGAAGTGTTGCTGTGAAATAGTTTGCTGACAAATAAACTGCAAGAAATTAAACACTCTGCCCTTGCAAGACATTTAGCCGTGTTTTGATTAACACTCCATCATGTGCTACATGATCAAGGTGCTACATAAAAATCATTGTTGGTACATTAGAAAACACAGCAACCCTTAATTTTAGAAAGGTTATTTTCTAAATCTTTCACCCTTTGTATGGTAATTTATTTTAAGGTTTTGCATACTTTTGCCACATAAAACCTGCGAGTCACAGTGTCATAGACCAATACAACATGGAAACAGATCCCTCAGCCCAACCAGTCTACGCTGCGAGAGTTTGGACCATGGAGACAGGAAACTCTGATGTGCAGAGGAACATGAAGCGTGTTACTTTATTAAAAGTTTTACTGTACTTGGATTTAGTAAATGTTTGCTTGTGCTCTTCAAAATGTTCTTTCTCTGGTCATTCATCCAAATCTTTGAATTCTGCATATATTTCATTTCAAATGCCCAGCTTGAAGGAGGCTGCAGAGAGTTGTAGACACAGCCCGGTCCATCACGGATACTGACCTCCCCACCATCAAAGTAGAAGGCACAGCCTCAAAAAGGCAGTCAACAAAAGATATATTTCACCCTGGCCACACTCTCAATGCTCTGCTACCACAGGGAAGAAGATCCAAGAAACTGAAAACCATTGCTTCCAGGTTCAAGAACAGCTTCTTCCCAGCAACCATCAGGCTCTTGAACACTGCACAATACTAATCAAAACCCCACCTCACCAACTATCATCTTCTACGGACTTTGCTTTTAGTTGCTATGCAGTTTCAGTTTTGCACTGTTTTGGTTTGGCTACCTAGTATTAGTGATTATTAATTAATCGTATTGTTGATTATTGTATATTTATTTGTGTTATTTTGATAATGGGCCTATTAAGCTGCAGCAATTAAAAAAAATAATTGTTCTGTTTACTTTGGAGTCACGTGAGTGACTACGTGAAGACCCCACCAGCACGCTTGCGCGACATATCGTCTAACACGTTGCACAGCGACAGGCAGGAAGAGCGTTGCTCCTCCAGCGGTAGGTTTAAAACGGACCTGCAGGTAAGTTACACTAATCTGAGGTCATTTTCCGTTCTGGGCGAATTGTGTTTTACAGAACGGAGTACAGATGGATAAGCCAAAAACAAAGTCCAAACGGACAGCAACGAAGCTGACTACGGAGGACCGCGGGAATGCGGGCAGTCAGCAGCGGCCGGCTTCACCTGGGACGTTAACCGTGCGGTCAGCAACTTCCGACTTGGCACCGGCACAGTCCGTAGGTACCTTGGACTGACGGGAAGGCCACACGGAAGTTGGATAAGCCCATACACCCGGACGGGTTGGGCCGGGAAGATTCACCGCCTGCAGGTAGCGACCGTGGCCATTTATCCCGCATGGAGTGGTTGATGGAGCAAATGCTCCAACGTGACATGCTCCAACAAATGGAGCCTTGTCACCGTGGGTCTCCGTGGACACCCACGGCAGCACCTTGTACAGGGCTGCAAAATATCTCCCTCTCCTCGGAGGGGAGCATAGGGAGTCACTACTGGGCTGGCTCTGAAGATGGGGGTTTGGCTGAAGACACTTCTAGTGTGCTAGGGATGCAGGAAGAACAGAAGCTGCTTGGCATGGTCTCTAAATTTGCGATGACCTCACAAAAAGAACAGCCGTTACAGCCACAGCTGGCAGCAAGCATCGATTACCTCACGTCTAACCAGCTGCAGGAACAGGTAATGAATGACACAGCTGCTAAGTATTTAGCACCAGAAAACTGTGTTTCCCTGAATGTTCCTGCAGTGAACAACTCAATCTGGGGACATATCGTCGGGCTAATAAAAGCACCGTCAACTGCCAAGACCTCACATCTCCGGCGGCAGCACCCCTACGCATCCACCAGAAAACTACGATACCCAGCAGCTGGTGAAAGCGCGAAGGCCGTACATACAGGACAAAGGTCTTTTTTAGACCAAGGCCCAGAACGGCCTTCGTGGAAGATGTGCCAACCCCACACTCCAGCTCCTCTACCCCGCAGGAGACAAGGATGGAAGAAATGAACACAGCTCCACCGGTAACCATGGAGGTAGGTGGGTCTAGTTTCTTCCGGAACATAAGTTCTTCACAGGTTGGGGGAAGGTTACACTTATTTTGGAGTGCATGGAGTTCCATAACTTCTGATCCTTCCATAACTACTGCATAGTATCCAGGGATATAAAATTGAATTCATTCACAAACTCCTTCCTCCGGTTCAGCATGCACCTAGCCGAATGTTTGTGCTTTCACAACAGGAAAGATTGGAAGGTCATGCAGAATTTTTTGAGGTTACATACAAAAGGAGTAATTGAGAAATCCAAACACGAATCTCTTGAGTTTGTGTCTAATATTTTCACAAAAAACAAAAAACATGGTGGATGCCGCATCATCATTGATTTGACACAGCTGAATACATTTGTGCAGTATACACATTTCAAAATGGAAACTTTTGTTACTGTCAAACAATGAGTTGCCAAAAGATACTTCATGGCTTGCATTGATCTAAAAGATGCATACTATTCGGTACCTATAGAGAAGGGTCACCACAGATATCTCAAATTTAACTGGATGGGGCAGTTCTGGCAGTATAAAGCGCTGCCTAATGGATTAACATCAGCCCCCAGACTATTTACTAAAATATTAAAACCAGCCTTGGTGTTATTGTCATGGCATATCTGGATGATATCTTAATTATGGGAAAAACTCTGGAATTAGCCAAGTCGGCTGTATCAGCTACCAAGTTCTTGTTTGAAAAACTGGGGTTCATCATCCATCCAGATAAATCTAAGTTAATGCCTTCTATGACAATGGACTACTTAGGGTTCACAATTGACTCTGTTCACATGTCTGTGACTTTGCCTAAGGACAAAGCAACAGACTAAATAGAGGCCTGTAACAGCCTTGTTGTCGTCAGTCAACCATCTATTCGACAAGTAGCCAGGGTAATTGGTAGGCTCGTGGCTGCTTTTCCAGCCGCACAGTTTGGACCTTTGCACTACCAAAATTTACAGAGGTCAAAGGTGCGAGCACTCAAACATCATGCTGGCCATTTTGACAGGCCAATGCAGTTACCAGCTAAAGCAGTTTTGGAGTTGCAATGGTGGATAAAGAACACTCGCCATTGCTCTAATCCCATTATAATCAGCAATCCTTCAGTTGTGTTACAACCTGATGCCAGCGCTCACGGCTGGGGAGCAAGTTATACCGTCACCAGTTGCGGTGGTAGATGGGATGCATATGAGTTAACTTTACTTCAAGCACTGGGTATTAATCATCTAGAGATGTTGGCAGCATTCCACGGACTTCGGGCTTACTGTTCACACATGCACCATCTGCATGTTTGCCTACAAATTGATAATACCACCGTGGTGGCATATATTAATCATATGGGTGGAATTAAGTCGATATCTTGTGATAATCTGGTTAACACAATTTGGCGCTGGTGCATTAATAGAAATATTTGGATATCAGCTACTTACCTTCCAGGTAAGGTCAATACAGCAATACAGATGCCAGGTCACGCAAATTCAATGACAACACCCAATGGATGTTAGATCACCAAGTATTTACTGACATTATAGCTCGGTATGGAACACCAGATATCGATCTGTTCGCATCTAGGCTTAATCACCAGTTGCCAACATTTATTGCATGGGAACCAGACCCTGGGGCAGTGGCGATGGATGCATTCTTGCTGCACTGGGGAGAATTGTTTTTCTATGCATTTCCCCCCTTCTGCCTCATCAGTCGGGCCTTGCGGAAAATACAACAAGATTCTGCGTGGCGTATTTTGGTAGTACCCGACTGGCCTACTCAGCCATGGTTCCCTGTGTTTCTCGACATGGTCTCGGAACCATGTATGCCCATCTCCAAGCACCCAAATTTATTGGTTCATCCTGTGACAGGCGAGAGTCACCCATGCCATGACAGGATAAATCTGTTGATTTCCAGGATCTAAAAAGACCACTCCTGGAATTTGAACTGACCATGAACATTATCACGGCGGCTTACAGAGAGTCCACTAGTAAACAATACCTTTCATAGATAAGGAAATGGGAGATATTCTGTACCAGGGCGAACATCACATACAAAACGACTACTGTGACGAATGTGCTAGAATTCTTGGCCAGCCTTCACTTTGACGAAGGCTTGAGCTACAGTGCAAGAAGTGCCCTATCATCTTACTTGGACACCAAGCTGTTAGATCTCACCTTCTAGTATTGAAACTGATGAAGGGTATTTTCAACACTAATCGCCCCAGGGCTAGGTACTCCCAGACCTGGGATATTGGTGTTGTCTTAACGCTGCTCAGGGGTTGGGCACAAGCAACGCCCCTGACTCTGGCAAGACTAACATATAAATTAGTAAGATTAAATGATCTTACCGGTTTGATGAGGAGTTACGATGAGGGATTACGTGAAGAAGCCCTGCATGCGCGTCATACTTCAAAGCAGCGGCGTGAAAACACAGAAACTATAGCCGAAGTGATATAGTAAGACTGAAAATTCTAGAACTACCAGATGATCTTTGCGATTATGAGGGCCGGGAGCGGAGGGCCTGCAATCCCCCATCGTAACGCCTCATAAAATAAAGATCAAACTTCAAACTGGTAAGTTCTCGTTTAATCTTACTATTTTACTTCGGAGTCCCGCGAGTGACTCCGTGAAGATTTCAAAGCTCTGTGATTTCATGCCGTAGATCCATTCCATATGACACACTGCTTCAGTTGACACAGTAGTGAATAAATAATGTAGAAATTTAGAAAGAATCACCAGAACGGCCTTCGTGGAAGATGCGCCGACCCCACACTCCAGCTCCTCTACCCCCCAGGAGACAAGGATGGAAGAAATGAACACAGCTCCACCGGTAACCACGGAGGTAAGTGGGTCTAGTTTCTTCCGGAGCATAAGTTCTTCACAGGTTGGGGGAAGGTTACACTTATTTTGGAGTGCATGGAGTTCCATAACTTCTGATCCTTCCATAACTACTGCATAGTATCCAGGGATATAAAATCGAACCCAAAATAGCATGCCCAAAACCTTGCACTGTCAGGACAGGTTTATCATAAAATTTGGAGAAGGTCGCCTCATTAGACCATCCTGCGGCCCGAGGATTTGGTCTAGAGGCACATCCTGCGCCTTCACTGCGGTTGTTGATGCCGCCCTGGTGGAGTGAGATTTAAACACATGAGTGTCTACTCCAGCATAATCCAAAACTTGTTTTAACCATCTAGAAATAGTTTATACTGGAACCTTTTTTATGAGGTTTATTCTGGCTGATGAGCATTGTTGTTTCAAAGCCTTTGACTCTTAGTTACCTTAATATATTGATTCAGGTGCTTGACTACACATAATGTTTGGTCAACGGGGTATGCTTTAAAGCTTACTTTGGTTCTGGCCTTTCCTGGCCTGCTTTGTTTGATTAATCATACACATAAAACGTAATGTTATTTACAGAGAAGTACATCCTATCATGCTGTAGCTTTTGCAATATTTGAACTCGTTGCGCTGATACTAACACCATAAGCATAACCACTGTAAGTGTTAACTTCTGAAAGACAGTGACGTAATTGAAGCCCATTACTGAAGCAGTGTGAGAACTATACTGACATCCCAGATTTCTGTATATCTAGATTTAAGAGGGTTCTTGTTAAAGATTCCTCTCATGAATCGGGATACTAACGGATGAGACCCGATAGATTGTTGTTCTGAAACTGCCCTAAATTGGGGGACAAAGCACTCCGAACACTATTAATGGCACTATAGCTCAAGTGTTCATCAAAATGCAATGTAGCAAGGAACTCCATAATACCAGAATGCTTGCAGTACGATAAAATGTATCTAACTGCAAGCAAAACATCTCTCATTTCTTAATATGAGACACATATTGTTTTTTAGTGCTATCTCTCCAAGCTGCAGTTATCACATCCATGGTCCTACTTGATAGTCCAAACCCTTGGAACGGTCTGGTCAGAACCTGTAGATTAACAGATTAATACGATCATGTAATACGGATGACTTTCCTGTTACTGGATGCAGTTACTGCATCCAGTAACTACTGCATTTGGGGATAGCGATGAATGGCTGAGTCATCATTCTCAGCACCAATGGGAACCATGGCTGTGTAGGCCAGTCCGGAGCCACCGAAAGGCCTGAGGCAGAGTCCTGCTCTATTTTTGGTGAGACATTGCCTAATGAGGCAGAATGGGGGAAAAGCGTAAAAGAACGTACGTCTCCAATGTAGCGAGAATGCATCCACCGCTACTGCTTCTGGATCTGGTTTCCACAAAACATATTTAGGCAACTGGTGATTTAGCCTGGATGTAACAGATCAATGTCTGGCAAACCAAAGCGGCTGACAATCATTTTAAACATCAGGATTTAGCACCCATTCTATGTTGTCATTAAATTTCCGTGACCTGTTGTCTGCCACCACATTATCTCTACCTGGCAGGTAGATAGCTGAGACCCAGATATTTCTGGAAATACACCAGTCCCAAATGAGGTTAGCCAGATTATCACATGATACTGACCTTATTCCTCCCATGTGATTGATATAGGCAACAGTTGTGGTATTGTCAATCTGGAGCTGAACATGTAAATATTCATTGCTGAACAATAAGCTTTTAACCCATAGAATGCACCCAGCAATTCTAAGTAATTTATACCATGCCTGTGTAGGATTAAATTCTCCTGCACACTCCATCTACCACCACAGCTACACTCGTGGTCCGTGGCTCCCCATCCCAAAGCACTCACATCTGTTTGTAAAACCACTGAAGGTTGTTGAACCAAATATTTTTGGTAGTTTGTGCCACATTGATAATCCACCATTGTAATTCAGCGATGGCTCTGGCTGGCAACCGCATAGGTCTATCAAAATGACCTGCAATCTCTTTAAGTGCTTGTTGTCTAGCCCGTTGCAGACTTTGATAGTGCAGGGGTCCAAACTACACTGCAGGGAAAGCCGCCACCAATTTGCCAATAACACTGGCTACTTCCCGGATGGAGGGGTGTTGTTTTTCAGCGAGACTGGTACAGACCTCCCTGATTTCCACAGCCTTGGCTGTAGGCAAAGTCACTGACATCTCAACCGAATCAATGACAAACCCCAAATAATCAATTTTTTGGGATGGTTCTAACTTGGATTTTTGTTGGATGGACCAGAACCCTAACCTTTCAAACAGGTGTTTGGTTGCTGAAACCGACTCCTCAGCTGTCTCCCGAATGTTGCTTATGATTAAGATATCATCTAGTAAGCCATTACCATGTGATTATGGGCACGAAGTAGCGCCAGCACTGGTTTTAGCAATTTCGTGAACAACCTAGGAGCTGAGATTAACCCATTGGGTAATGCTTTAATTGCCGCAGCTGTCCCATCCAACTAAATTTTCAAGTATCCTCGGTACTGATGATGAATTTGTACTGAATAATATGCATCTTTCGGATCTATGGTTGCCATATAACAACCTTCTGATAACAGCTGTTTAGCCGTATTGAAGGTGTCCATTTTAAAATGCCTATACTGGACATAGGAATTTAATTGGGTTAGATCCAGAATAACTCTACATCCAACATCTTTTCCTCTGTCTGGGGGAATATATTGGACACATGTCGTCCTCTCAATACCCCTTTTTTGGCACAAACCCGCAATTTCTTCATTTACTTGCTGAGTTTCTGGTGCAGAAACCAATACCCGACTAGGCATATTTTGTGCAGGTGGATGAATTCCTGACATAAACTCTATTCGAGACCCTGAGACAGTGTCCAGTATAAACAGATCAGATGTTATGCAGCACCATTCATCATAAAATAACTGCAACCTACCCCCAACCGGAGGTTGTTCCCCAGAAGATTTATCCTGAACTGAATGCCTCTATAGTCGACCTTGGAGTTCTTGTCTTATTTGCCATACTGGGGTTGTAATTGGCGTATACAGGTAGGTAATACCACCGTCCCACTGGCCCCACGCTTGGCCCTGCCCCTGGATCTGATCCCCTTCGTGTCTAAACCGACCTGCAAGGTGGCATCCTGGCAGAAGGGACGTAGTCTTCATGAGTCCTATTGTCTTGGCCTCTTCCTCCAAGTCTCTTCCTCCAAGTCTTTGACGTGTTTGAGCAGGTCCTGCCTAAATAAGTAATTTGGCACTATAATATTGGTCGACCTGCATAAAGCTACAAATCGCAGGTTTAGTGTAGGTTTTATGGCTATTTTCCAGATGCAATTTACTTCAAAAATGCATTACACAGCAGTGCCAGCATATCCTGCTGTGTGCCAGACATCGGCCCCCTCCGACCATTTTGTTAAAGCCGTGATGCCTGCTCCCACCAATTTGAGGACCTGCTGGATCTTGTCCACGCATCGTTGCACTCATTTGTGCCCAGATAGCAGAGTTCACAGTGGGCACTTTGAGCGACGCACAATTCACAGGTGTTATGTATCGGGTGGCTGTTTGTTCCATTATAATATGTTATAACTGGTGAGAGGCCATGTAATTGATGTTGGCCGCCAGGTTTTCCTCCATGGCCTCACCAATACCTTCCAGAATAGCAAAATTCCTTGCTACATCCGGGACACATGGACCATCATGTGCTTTGGTGTGTGCCCAAAAGCAGTGACACCAACTTCAGGGTCAGACTCCTCCTGCCCTGGCTCTGCCGAGTCTTGCTCTAGGGAGGTCTCTTCCAGCCCTAAACAAGGTGCTGGAGAGGGTGATTCCCACTGGTGTCCATAAGCGGTGTAGTCCTCTTCGCTCTATGGGCCTCTGCGAGAGGCTGTGTGGGAAATCCTAGGGCATTCGACCCCGATTGAAATTTTTCATGGCTCATTAAGTTTGGAGCATCTTTGGTCGAGCCGTCCCCATAGTTTTATATTAAAAGGAGGGGAGTCTTCCACATCATCAGACCCATCAGATAAGATGGGCCTGAGAGACTTTCTTTTGGCCTTCCTCCCTGGTGGAGTGGCCTTAGTGCCCTGAAAACTGATGGAGGCAGTTGAGCTGCCAATAGAAACAGCAGCCGGTATCGGAGCCGGCATTAGTGCAGCCGTTATCTCCCGACTCGATCAGTGAGCGGTAACCGCGGCCTCGCGCGTTCCGCTCCACTATGGCAGTTACCATTCCAACACCCTCCATACCACTAACTCCCGCTGGCTCCCGAGCCAGACTTACAGAGTTCAAAATACTCGCAGGGAAGGTTTAACATTGACTTACCTGCGGGTTGGTACTTACCGCTGGTGGAGCTGCGCTCTCCAGCCTGCCGGTGCGCTATGCGTCGGACGTAATGACGCACTTGGGCCTAGTGGGGTTTCTTCACGTAGTCACTCACGTGGCTCCAAAGTAAAATGGTGATGCTGATGGCACTAGTATCAGTGCAACGGGTCCAGTCACTGCACAAATTTAGACTGGACACTATGGCAATATCTACGAACAAAATAACTTTCTATAATTTTGAATTAGTTAAACGGAACAGGCCTGGGTCGTCTCGCCTCAAATTGGAATTGCTAGCATACCCCATATGCCTCTGTCTCTGTATAGTAACTCATCTATTGCATTATTTAGAGGTCACCAAAAGCCTAAGAGGCACGGAAATGGCATTATTAATCAGTCATAAACGTTCTCATAAAAGGGTGTCCGTGCAGACCATTTCGAGATGGCTTAGACAGGTTTTCGGTGCTGCAGGAGTGGACAGTGATGTTTTAAAATCTCATTCCACCAGGGCTTCAGCAACATCGGCAATGAGAATATTTGAAGTTCCCATTGACCACATCCTTGCAACGACAGGATGGTCTAGCGAAATAACTTTTCAACAATTTTATAATAAACCCGTTGCCAGACCTGGGATATTTGCAGACTCAATTTTAAGTTCTGTATTATGATTTACCCTGAATATTAGGGGTTATTATTATTTTGTTAATAAATGTATCATTGTGTTTCAATAACCGATTCATGTCTGAATATGTTAACATATTTCCTCCATTGGTCAGTTATGGCAGTGTGTGGGCATGGACTAGTTTTCCACGGCATGAAATCACAGAGCTTTAAAATCTTCACGTAGTCAATCACGCCCTCTACGCCCAACCCTCTATCATAAAGGTCACTGGTATTCTAGTCCTCTTATCTTGCTATGTTTAGTTCGACATCTGTTATCTGTGATTTCACACCGCTGCTTTGAAGAATGTCACGCATTCGTGCTGGCGGGGTCTTCATGTAATCCCTCAACGTAACTCCTCATAAAATAAAGATCAAACTTCAAACTGGTAAGTTCTCATTTAATCTTACTATTAAACACTTTTGAATAAGATAAAAGAGCATGAAATATCAAAAGCTGCTGCATTACCTGCCTGAGTATTTTATACTGGAAAATGAATTGTTAAATATGGTTCTGTGAATTTTGTTTGGTGTTAGAGTCATAGTCATAGAGTCATACAGAGTGGAAACAGGCCCTTCGGCCCAACTTGCCCACACCAGCCAACATGTCTCATCTACACTAGTCGCACCTGCCCACATCCCTGGTCCATATCCCTCCAAACCTGTCCTATCCATGTACTTGTCTAACTGTTTCTTAAACATTGAGTTAGTCCCTGCCTCAACTACCTCCTCTGGCAGCTTCTTCCACCCTTTGTGTGAAAAAGTTACCCCTCAAATTCCTATGAAATTATTTTTTCATTTCACCTTAAACCTATGTCCTCTGGTCCTTGATTCACCTATTCTGGGCAAGAGACTCTGTGCATCTACCCAATCTATTCGTCTCATGACTTTATGCATTGGTAATAGGTAGTACAGCTGGAGACAATGTTGCTGTGAGACTTCCCCTGGGTGTTAGAAAGCCTGGAGAAGTACTTACAGATCTCGAATTTAAAGGAGCATCCATCATGAACATTCGCAGGATAGGTTTAAATCAGCAGATTTAATCGGGCTTGCACCAGCACAGCCAAGGGCAATGCAAATTGCTCTGTCAAGGTACAGTCACGGATTCATAGAGCTGCGTGGCACAGTAACTGTTCTGGAGTGTGCACGAAGGAACTGCAGATGCTGGTTTAAACTGAGAATAGACACAAAATGCTGGAGTAACTCAGCGGGACAGGCAGCATCCCTGGAGAGGAGGAATGGGTGACGTTTCGGGTTGGGAACCTCCTTCAACTGTTCATACTGAGCTGGTCCCATTTGCCTGCATTTGGCCCATATCCCTCTCTAAAACCCTTTCTATGTCCAGATGTTTTTTTTATGTTTTAATTGCGTCCGTCCGTACAGCTCCGCCTAGCAACTCATTGTGGATACTGACTACCGCCTGAATGAAGATGTTGCCATGGCGATACATACATTAAGTGGTTGAAACCATTAGCTCCCTGCCTGCAGAGTGAATCAGAGTGAATCAGAGTGAATCAGAGTGACGGAGGGTCACAATGGAATGCTTTTGCAAACCTGCCAGCAGGCATTCACCAAGTACGTTAATTTAGAGTTGAGAAATACGACCCCTTATGTTCTCATTTGAAACTACATCTGACTGATTGGGTTATTTACTGATTCCAATTCAATCTTGTGCTCAGAGTCTATAAGTTACCAAATAAGTGGTTTGGATTGAATTGTTGTCAGTGCTTTTTTTTTTAACAGTACACCCTGGCACAGTGTCCCAGCGTCTCTAAAAAGTTGATAACTAGATTTTCAAAATGTTTGAATATTGAATTATCAATTTTTGCACAAAAAGATGACTAAATTTAAAAAAGTAAAATTTCTTAATGAATTTAAGTGGTTAAACCCTTAAACAGCTTGAGCAGTTTATAGGATGGTGATCTATCAAAGGCACAAGGGCGGCAGAGTGGTGCAGCAGTAGAGCTGCTGCCTTACAGCGCCAGGGACCTGGGTTCGATCCTAACTATGGGTGCTATACTTTTGTATGTTGTTCTGTGGGTTTTCTCCGGGTGCTCCGGTTTCCTCCCACACTCCAAAGACATACAGATTTGTAGGTTAATTGGCTTCGGTAAAAATTGTAAATTGTCCCCAGTGTGAAGGACAATGCCAGTGTACGGGGATCGTTGATCAGGATGAACTCGGTGGTCCAAAGGACATGTTTCCGCCAACACCGAGGAACAATACACATACCGACACCTTATTGTTTCCAGTAAAATAACTGGTTATCATTAATGGGTAACATACCTAGTGATATATAAAATTGTTCAGCATAATGATACCTAGACTCCATTATAATTATAAAAAATAAATAAGGCTCCAATTATGGAGAATTGGACACAAGAAGTGCAGTTTGAAAACTGTCTCAGTGTTCAGTGCATTCATTAAGCTGTGCTCGCTCTCTTCACCCATTGCTTTTGTATTTAAGGACTGTCCTTAAATATAAAAGCAGTGGGTGGACCGAGTCCTCTAGTCCTAGTTTTAATCCAGGGTCTTCTAGTGCCTCAGTTTTATAGTTCCCATTCTTCTCTTCAATGTTCTTGCAACAGGGCCGGATTTAGATGAAGAGAACCCTGAGGCTATTCCACTTGTGAGACCCCTCCCAATCCCCCACCACCATGATGAGAGGAAGATGGAAGAGTCCACCAGATTGACACTGATGTGCAGCCGAGCGTGGCCAATGAGATAAGGGCTGGAAAGCTGCGTTTTTATTTATTGCCAGTGCTAGTGTTGAGTTATCGGCTTAAAACACTATTATTCTGAAATGGAGGGCAAGGAAAATTACTGAAGTGTTGTTTAGAGACTACAGTGCGTTGTGACAGCATATGTAAGAAAGGCCTATGACAGTGTCAAAAATATTATACACAAGGCCCGTACGAAGCTTTTCAAAAGGGGAGGGGGGGTGGCATGGCAGGATTACAAAAATTTTATGTGAAATAAGTGCACGCAACACTACAGCCCCCCCCCACCCCCCAGCCCGGAGAAACGGGCACTCCCGCAATGCAATATTCCACTACTTACCTGGAGTAGACACCCAAGATCTTTGGTAGACACGAGGCATTGAGGTGATTGTGTGGAGTGCAAATGGAGATCTGAACCCGCCCGGGCCCACTGCACACGTGCGGAGAGACAGTGTCATTTTGTGTCGCTACTGCGTCACCGGCTTCCTCCAACTGCGCAGGCGCGGATGTTCGTACTTTTTTCCCCAAAACTTCCTGCGGGCCGGAACCAGAATATCAGGTAATTTACGTCAAAGTGGAAACGCTGATATCGCGCCAATTTTTTTTTTCTCCAAATTTTTTTTACAATGGGGAAAAAAACACCTTGGCCGGAGGCCCCCTAGATTTTGAGACCCTAGGCTTCAGCCTATGAAGCCTATAAGTAAATTTGGCCCTGCCGAGGCCCCCCCAATATCTCAAGGCCCGATGCTTAAGCTTGTGAAGCTTATACGTAAATCCGGCCCTGCCTTGCAACTAGCTCCACCTCTGTCACCTTCTCCTGCCCAGCACTGCTCCAGGGTCTCTGCATTCCTCTAACTCTGCTTCTTTCAGCCTGAGTAACCCTGGAATTGTCTCTGCAAACAACTCCACACTTGCACCTTTCATTTCTTTCAGGCACTTTGTGAAACCCATTGTTACCCAACTTAGTTTCACCACTGCGCTGCCTTAGTTCTCAGCATCGGACAGAACCCTAGCTTATGGAAGGACCATTCAGAAGCCTGATGACAGGAGAAGAAGTTGTTCCTGAGGTTGGTGTGGCATGCTTTCAGTCTGCCGCGTTTTAAGCATTTCCCTTCTTAGACGTTAAATATTTACATCAAAACAAAGCATTCAATAATCGATTGTGGCTTTGGCATGTATTTGACGTTGCGGTGCCGCGTCATATTCTGGCACTGTTGCTGTTGTTTGTGCAATGTTTATGTTTCACTGAAAGCTGATCATGAGCTGCTTTAGAATAAACCAACACAGCACATAAAGCCTTACGACAGATGGGCACACTGTGAGGCATGCAAAATGTATTCCCACAAGGCAGCCGCATTTTAATAATTGACGTTGTTTTTTAATTGGCTTTATTCTCAACTTCTTCATTATTCATTGTTAATATTTTGAAAAACAAATTGGAATCAAGCCATTGTCTCTGCATTACACCTCCACTCACTTACCTCACTCTCCCCACCTACACTCCAAATCTCACAAACGCCTTTAAAAGCCTCAAGGTGATTTTTGAGTATCAAGGAAGTATCCTTTGCGACTGAAGGCTCTCGTTGAGGAGATTTGTGGATCTAACTCCTTGAACTTCAAAACCCAAACAAAAAGCCATCCGCTGGCTCTGCTGCCGACAGAGTGCTCTAACTATCTCCAATATCTTCAGTTACAGAGCTCAAGATAGTAAGAGCAAGATTAGGTTACCAAGCCCCTCAATCTGGCCCCAACACTGAATATGATCATAGACAGTCTATGCTGTCCTCAACTCCTTATGTCCCTAGCTCTCAATGCTTTGATCCTTCGAATATTTATCTATCTCCACCTGAAATGTATCCAATGACCTGGCTTTCACAACACTTGGCAACAATGAATGTTAGAGATTTACTAGCCCCTGAGAGAAGAAATGTCTGCATGCATTAGTGTTCAAATGACCAGTACCTTATTTTGTAGCTATGTTCCCTCGTTCTCACTAGGGGGAGAGTCATGAACACTCAGCATGCATCCTGCCAAAGATCTTTTACATGTTATATGTTGGAATAAGGTCATCCCCCATTCTGCTAAAACTCCATTCTGCTAAAGCAACAGCAACAAAGAGAAGCAGGAGAAAGCACTGATTGGCTCTAGCCCAAGTGGGAGGAGAGTTCTCAGTGAGTCAGAGGGGGAGAGCAGTTAAAAAGGAGAGGCAAAGCACAGGCAGACTTCACTCAGTCTTCCCGTGGATTTTGAAGCAACAGCAACAAAGAGAAGCAGGAGAAAGCACTGATTGGCTCTAGCCCAAGTGGGAGGAGAGTTCTCAGTGAGTCAGAGGGGGAGAGCAGTTCCTCAAAACTGAGGAATTTGGTTTGTAAATTAGGCAATTGAACAGTCAATATAAGCAAGGCAGCTCTTGGGGAGAGGCAGTGAGGGAGTGGTCTTGTGAGGGAAGTGCCCTGTGAGTAAAGTGTGAGTCTTTGGCTCGAGAGTCTTCGGCGAGGAGGCTGCGCAAAATACTGGATAGGGCGAGACCGAGGCAAAAGAAGATGTCAAGCAAGCTGATGCAGTGTGATGCTTGCAGTATGTGGGAGGTCAAGGACACTGCTGGTGCCTCTGGATGCTACAAATGTGAGAAGTGCATCCAGGTACAGCTCCTGAAGGACCGTGTTGGGGAACTGGAGAAACAAGTGGATGACCTCAGGTTCATTCGAGAAACTGAGTCGTTTCTCGACAAGTCCTTCAGTGAGATTGTTACACCCAAGGCACTAGAAGAGAGAAGGTGGGTGACGGTGAGAAAGGGAGGAAAACATGGGATGCAAAGGTCCCCGGGTGTTGTACCTCTTGTGAACAGGTTCACCCACGTGGAAGCTGCCGGGACAGAAGACGGTATCCCACTGAGCGGCGGACTGGCTTGCCAAACAAAAAGGGCTGATGAGCCAAACCCACAGAGGCCAAAGTCGGGCAACGCCATTGTAGTTGGAAACTCCATTGTGAGAGGTACGGACAGGGGTTTTTGCGGCAACAGACGGGATTCCAGGATGGTGTGCTGCCTTCCTGGTGCCAGGATCCAGGATGTTACGGACAGAGTGCAGACAATCCTCAAGGGCGAAGGTGACCAGCCGGAAGTGGTCGTGCATGTTGGCACAAATGATGTTGGAAAGAAGGAGATGAATTTTTTGCAGTGGGACTTCAGAGAGCTCGGAAAAATGCTGAAAAGCAGGACTTCCAGGGTTGTTATCTCCGGTTTGCTTCCAGTTCCTCGTGCTGGCGAGAGCAGGAACAGGGAGATATGGGACCTGAATGTGTGGCTGAGGAACTGGTGCAGGGGGCAGGGATTTAGATTCTTAGATCACTGGGATTCTTTTTATAGTAAGGGGGAACTGTACAAAAGGGACGGATTGCATCTTAACAGGTGGGGGACCAGCATTCTGGCCGGCAGGTTTGCCACTGCTACACGGATGGTTTTAAACTGAATAAGGGGGGTGGGGTATCAAATGGGATAGTCGAGGACGGAGTTAGAGGGAAAGAGAGTAAAGCGATGGTTAATGACCCCAGAATTAACGGGGAAGAAAGCTCACAAAGGGATAGGAGAGTATGGCCAAGTGTAATAGGGATCGATGTGAAAGGGGCCACTTGTCAACATCATTGTATAAGGAGTAAGAGTGTTGTAAAAACAAGCCTGAAGGCTTTGTGTCTCAATGCGAGGAGCATTCGTAATAAGGTGGATGAGTTGAAGGTGCAGATAGCGATTAATGACTATGCTATAGTTGGAATCACGGAGACTTGGCTCCAGGATGACCAAGGTTGGGAGCTGAACATCCAGGGATATTCAATATTCAGGAGGGATAGACGAAAAGGAAAAGGAGGTGGGGTAGCGTTGCTGGTGAGAGAGGAGATTAATGCAATAGAAAGGAAGGACATTAGCGTGGAGGATGTGGAATCGATATGGGTAGAGCTGCGAAACTCTAAGGGGCAGAAAACGCTAGTGGGAACTGTGTACAGGCCACCTAACAGTAGTATTGGAGTTGGGGATGGCATCAAACAGGAAATTAGAAATGCGTGCAACAAGGGTAACACGGTTATAATGGGTGACTTCAATCTGCATGTAGATTGGGTGAATCAAATTGGCAGGGGTGCTGAGGAAGAGGATTTCCTGGAATGTATGCGGGATAGTTTTCTCAACCAACATGTGGAGGAACCAACGAGAGAGCAGGCTATCCTAGACTGGGTATTGAGTAATGAGGAAGGGTTAGTTAGCAGTCTTGTTGTGCGTGGCCCCTTGGGCAAGAGTGACCATAATATGGTTGAGTTCTTCATTAGGATGGAGAGTGACAAAATTAAGTCAGAAACAAGGGTTCTGAACTTGAACAAAGGTAACTTTGAAGGTATGAGATGTGAATTGGCCAAGATAGACTGGCAGGTGATTCTTAAAGGGTTGACAGTGGATGTGCAATGGAAGGTATTTAAAGACTGCATGGATGAAGTACAAAAGTTGTTCATACCAGTTTGGCAAAAGAATAAATCGGGGAAGGTGGTGCATCCATGGATAACAAGGGAAATCAGGGATAGTATAAAAACAAAAGATGAGGCATACAAATTTGCCAGAAAAAGCAGCCTACCAGAGGACTGGGAGAAATTCAGAATCCAGCAGAGGAGGACAAAGGGCTTAATTAGGAAAGGGAAAATAGATTATGAAAGGAAACTGGCAGGGAACATAAAAACTGACTGCAAAAGTTTTTATAGATATGTGAAGAGAAAGAGACTAGTGAAAACAAATGTTGGTCCCTTGCAGTCAGAAACAGGTGAATTGATCATGGGGAACAAGGACATGGCAGACCAATTGAATAACTACTTTGGTTCTGTCTTCACTAAGGAAGACATAAATAATCTGCCGGAAATAGCAGTGGAACGGGGGTCAAATAAGATGGAGGAACTGAGTGAAATCCAGGTTAGCCGGGAGGTGGTGTTGGGTAAATTGAACGGATTGAAGGCCGATAAATCCCCAGGGCCAGATAGTCTGCATCCCAGAGTACTCAAGGAGGTAGCCACAGAAATAGTGGATGCATTAGTGATAATTTTTCAAAATTCCTTAGATTCTGGAGTAGTTCCTGAGGATTGGAGGGTAGCTAATGTAACCCCACTTTTTAAAAAAGGAGGGAGAGAGAAAGCGGGGAATTACAGACCAGTTAGTCTAACATCGGTAGTGGGGAAACTGCTAGAGTCAGTTATTAAAGATGGGATAGCAGCGCATTTGGAAAGTGGTGAAATCATTGGACAAAGTCAGCATGGATTTACGAAAGGTAAATCATGTCTGACAAATCTGATAGAATTTTTCGAGGATGTAACTAGTAGAGTGGATAAGGGAGAACCAGTGGATGTGTTATATCTAGACTTTCAGAAGGCTTTCGACAAGGTCCCGCATAAGAGATTAGCATACAAACTTAAAGCACACGGTATTGGGGGTTCAGTATTGATGTGGATAGAGAACTGGCTAGCAGACAGGAGGCAAAGGGTAGGAGTAAACGGGTCCTTTTCAGAATGGCAGGCAGTGACTAGTGGGGTGCCGCAAGGCTCAGTGCTGGGACCCCAGCTATTTACAATATATATTAATGATTTGGACGAGGGAATTCAATGCAACATCTCCAAATTTGCAGATGATACCAAGCTGGGGGGTATAGTTAGGTGTGAGGAGGATGCTTGGAGGCTGCAGGGTGATTTGGATAGGCTGAGTGAATGGGCAGATGCATGGCAGATGCAGTACAATGTGGATAAATGTGAGGTTATCCACTTTGGTGGCAAAAACATGAGGGTAGACTATTATCTGAATGGTGGCAGATTAGGTAAGGGGGAGATGCAACGAGACCTGGGTGTCATGGTACACCAGTCATTGAAAGTAGGCATGCAGGTGCAGCAGGCAGTGAAGAAAGCAAATGGTATGTTAGCATTCATAGCGAAAGGATTTGAGTATAGGAGCAGGGAGGTTCTACTGCAGTTGTACAGGGTTTTGGTGAGGCCACACCTGGAGTACTGTGTACAGTTTTGGTCTCCAAATCTGAGGAAAGACATCCTTGCCATAGAGGGGGTACAGAGAAGATTCACCAGACTGATTCCTGGGATGTCAGGACTTTCATATGAGGAAAGATTGGATAGACTCGGTTTGTACTCGATGGAATTTAGAAGATTGAGGGGGGATCTTATAGAAACCTACAAAATTCTTAAGGGGTTGGACAAGCTAGATGCTGGAAGATTGTTCCCGATGTTGGGGGAGTCCAGAACAAGGGGTCACAGTCTAAGGATAAGGGGGAATTCCTTTAGGACCGAAATGAGGAAAACATTCTTTACACAGAGAGTGGTGAGTCTCTGGAATTCTCTGCCACAGAAGGTAGTTGAGGCCAGTTCATTGGCTATATTTAAGAGGGCGTTAGATGTGGCACTTGTGGCTAAAGGGATCAGGGGGTATGGAGAGAAGGCAGGTACGGGATACTGAGTTGGATGATCAGCCATGATCACATTGAATGGCGGTGCAGGCTCGAAGGGCCGAATGGCCTACTCCTGCACCTAGTTTCTATGTTTCTATGTTTCTATGTTTCCATGAATACTGATCCCAACCATCTCGCCTTTCTTGACAGGACAACTTCTCATCTCAGAAATTAGCCTGAGATGATTCAAGATTCAAGATTCAATTTAATTGTCACATGTAAGGGACAGTGAAATTTACCATGTAACACCCCATGTAAAGGTATCAGAATCTCCCTATTACAGATTCAGGGACAGTTTCTTCCCCGTTGTTATCAGGCAACTGAACCATCCGATCAACAACTAGACAGTGGTCCTGAGCTACTATCTACCTCTGGTTGAAGACTCTCGGACTCTCTTTAATCGGACTCTCCTGGATTTTATCTTACAATGAACGTTATTCTCTTTATAATATATCCATACACTGTGGCTCGAAGCCTTCATCATCAAGAACCAACTAAGATGGGTCGGTTATGGAAGACGAGCGTCAATCAAGCTTAAAGAAGGCAAACGGAAAAGAGTCGGACAAAAGAAGAGATTCAAAGACGCCTTAAAAGCCATCGTGAAGAAATATGCAATCGACATCGACAATTGGGAAACCAATGCCAAGGACAGGAAACTCTGGCGAACCATCATCCAAGAAGGAACAGAGACCTTTCAAGCCAAGAGATGTACAGAATTAGAATAAAAGAGAAGAAAACGGAAAGAGAGGCAGCAACAACCAAAGCCTGATCTGCCATCTGGAATTACCTGTCCTGAATGTCGAGGAACTTTCAAAGCCAGGATTGGGTTCATAAGCCACCTGAGAGTCCATAAAAACACAGAACATAGACCATCATCCCCGACCTCGAGGTATAGCCACAACAACACTATGGGTGGTTTGATTGTAATCATGTATAGTCTTTCTGCTGAATGGTTAGCACAAAAAGCTTTTCACTTTACATGTGACAATGAACTAACCTCAACTATTCGTTAACTCCTACTCTTTTGCAATTAAAGTAAAAATATTGTTTGACTTGTTAACTACTTGTTGGACCTGCCTGCTAACTTTTGGTGATTCATGCACTGGACTAGAAGAGCTAGATCGCTCCCAACCGCTTATTTGCAGTGTCTCTCCATTTAAATAAAACCCTTTTGAGCTGTGAGCCAGGAAATCCTATTTTTATATTTAAAGTTGATGTGTTGAAATATGATCGAGAACAATTTAACTTTGCACCTTAGATCCTTCCTCAGCTAACGATGGTCCAAGAACATCAATGATTGGCCATATTGGCCTTTTGATTTTTTTATTGTCATTCTCTGTCTCGGTTTTTATCTGTCTGCAGTTGGTTTGTATCTGTCTGCAGTCTCTATCTTGCTTTCTCTGATTCTTTTATTTATCTCTCTCTCTCTCTCTCTCTCTCTCTCTCTCTCTCCTCTATTTCTGCTCACAAGTGTATACGTGTGTGTGTTACTTTTTCTCATTGATGTTCAGAAGGCTTGATTGTTTTCATTTAACTCTTTAACAAAGTTCTACAATGCGACAGGCAACTGCACTTACACATTACAGAACCATCTGACTGAACCGCCATAATAAGTTGGACCTTTAAATAAATTGTTTCAAATGTCTTGCATGAATACAAATCAGCTTTCTCAGCTGGAGGCCTTTGTAAATACCTCAGATACATTTTTACAACATGTTCATAGTATCTGTGTCAAGCCATCCCCACCCCCCTATCCCCTCCCCCCCTTTCCACCAGCAATTTACAACAAGTGAAGAGATGAGAAATGAGTTATGACGACGATTTATGTTATTTCTCCATTAATCTCACAAAAGTTCTGTCACGATTCCTATTGATATTCATTGAATGTCGTGAAGTTGCTGGATTTGTGGCATAAGTTACAGATGAATGTCACTGCAGCAGTTTCAAGTTGGTACTTCATGCAACAAGTTCCATTTTAACGTTGTGATTTAAAGTCCCGACACATTGCATAACCTTGGAAGCTCAGCAGAGGAACTGTTTCAATATTTTTCTTCATTCTTTCTTTGTCTTAACTCAATCTTTTTTCCCTTCTCTTTATTACTCTTTTGATACTCTGATTAGACTCTAACAGATACCAGCAACTTAGAGACTATGCTAAATCAAATACACAGGACTATTGAAATTGAAAGACAGAAATTCTTGATGAATGTTTGAACAAACACCCTAACACAGAAAGTTTTAAAGAAGGAACTGCAGATGCTGGAGAATTGAGGGTTACACAAAAAGCTGGAGAAACTCAACGGGTGCAGCAGCATCTAAGGAGCGAAGGAGATAGGCGACGTTTCTGGTTGAGCCGATACGTCGCCTATCTCCTTCGCTCCTTAGATGCTGCTGCACCCGCTGAGTTTCTCCAGCTTTTTGTGTAACCCTAACACAGAAAAATGGATATCTTATATTTATAATATCCTATTAGATAATGAAGCACCCATGACGGAAATATATAGGTAATCATGGGAAAATGAACTAGGCCAACCAATAAGGCAAGATATTTGGGATGAAAGCTTACAACATATACATCACTGTTTGTTAAATGCTAGATACTCTTTAATACAATTTAAAGTATTACATAGATTGCACTATTCAAAAACAAAATTCAATAGAATTTTCCCAAGCATATCTCCTATTTGTGAAAAATGTCACCACTCAGAGGCTAATTTAACGCACACATTTGTAAGTTGTTTAAAAATTAATAATTTTTGGACGGAAATTTTAAAGATAATTTCGGAAGTCAACATTTGGTTGTCAACATCCAATTGGACCACGATTCAAAACTAATAATATTAGGAATACTAGAACAAAATCAAATATTTACAACAAGCCAATGACACTTTATCGACTATAGTTTAATAATTGGGAAAAAATTAATATTAAAATTTTGGAAAGGCCCTATAACCTCCACAATTAAAATGTGGATTATGGAAATGTCGGAGACCCTACATTTGGAAAGATTAAGATTTGTCTTAATAGACAAACAAGAACTATTTACTAGAATGTGGTCTCCATTCATTGACTATTTGAAGGGGCAAACCGGTTCGGCACGAGAACCTGACTGAAACCTGAATCAAGGATTAGATGAAGAATTACGTTTTATAATTCATGGACATATCTCCAATGATGTATAATTAGCTGATTATTCCATTCTCTTTTAATTTTTTTGGTTTCTTTTCTCTCTTTCTCTCTATTATTTTCTATCTATATTAAAAAAATTAAAAACAAAAAAAAGACTCTAACAGGATTTGTGCACTTTTTTGAACATTTATACTCAGTCCTTTTCTTTTGTTGACAAAAAGATGCCAGTGAGCAGATCAATTAAAAATTCAGCTACAATTATCAACATTTACCAATATACCCCACCCTTCAGTTTTGATTTTGTGATGATTTAATTTCTAATTTAATAAATTAATAACTAAGTATATAAAGTATATAAAATTTGAAAATCTAGTAAATAGCGTTTATGATGTGAGAACATGTTCCTTTTAGACTTTAGACTTTCGAGATACAGCATGGAAATAGGCCCTTTGGCCCACCGAGTCCACTTTAACCAGTGATCACTCCATACACTAGCACTATCCTACACACTAGGGACAATTTACAATTTACAGAAGCCAATTAAGCTACAAACCTGTGCATCTTTGAAGTGTGGAAGGAAACCAGAGCACCTGGAGAAAACCCACATGGTCACAGGGAGAATGTACAAACTCCATACAGACAGCACCCGTAGCCAGGATCGAATCCGGGTCTCCAGCACTGTAAGGCAGCAACTCGACCGCTACACAAAAAGGTGCCATCGCAAAAAAAGGCTGTGGTAATACTACAGAAGATGCTTCAGTACAGGAAATGATCATGTTCAAATCTGACGTGGTGCCATCACTTCTGGCAATCAAACTGATTTCTATTAACTTACTCATTTTTATCTTTCTTCTCCAAGGCTCAGCCATTTGCTATGCTGGTGATTGCTTTGATGGGATCTGAATAATAAAATCCTCCTTTTATCAACTCCCTCTTTGGACTTCTTCAACTACCCTTTGGGCAACAAATTTCAAACCTATATATCTTTTATATTTTGTCACTGCTCTGAAGCAGAGAATGTTAACTTTCTTGATATAATCAGCCACCAATGGTAGCTGCATCTTCTGTTGCCTTGGCCCTAAATTCTGGACTTTACTCTTGGAATTTCCACCTCTCCCCTCCGTTGTGCTTCTCTTGAAAACACGTCTGTTTGTCATCTCTGCTGATTTCCTTCATTGTAAATGATTTTATTATTATTTGATGACAGTCGTGTTCAGTGCCTTGAGATAGTTATTATATTAGAGGCACTATTTAAATACAACACTCCACAGACCAGAAGACCACCACGGTCAGAGCTCTGAACCATTAATAAGGTGCTGTCTGTGTGGACTTTGCACGTTCTCCTGGTGAGTGTAGGGCAGCTTCCTGTGGATGCTCCGGTTTCCTCCCACATCCCAAAGACATGAGGGATGGAAGATCTGGTGGCCACAATAAACTGCCCTTAGTGTGTAGGTGAGTGGTGGAATCTGGACTGAAGTTGAAAAAATGTAAAGAGCATTAAAAAAAAAAAGATTGATGTTGGATTAGTGTGCATTGGGAGTCGATTGTCTGCACAGACTTAGTGGGCTGATGAGCCTGTTTCAGTGCTCTATGACCCTGCAACTCGGACTCTTTGTACTCAGTTTTGTGTATTGTCACGTGTACCGAGGTACAGTGAAAAGCTTTTTGTTGCATGCGATCCACTCAGCGAAAAGACTACACATGATTACAATCGAGCCATCCACAGTGTACAAATACAAGATAAAGGGAAGAATGTTTATTACAAGGTAAATTCCGGTAAAGTCTAATTAAAGATAGTCCGAGGGTCTCCGATGAGGTAGATGGTAGCCCAGGATCGCTCTCTAGTTGTTAGGGTAGTTCAGTTGCCTGATAACAGCTGGGAAGCAAACTGGCCTTGAATCTGGAGGTGTGCCTTGTCACACTTATGTACATCTTGCATGATGGGAGTGGGGGGAAAGGAGAGTGACCGGAGTGCGACACATCCTTGATTATGCTGGTGGCCTTGCCAAGGCAGCGTGAAGCAAAGATCCTATAGCGAGCAAGATAGTCCACTCGACGAAAAAGACGTAGTATGGTCATGGGCAGATTCATGAGTCCCATTTCCGTAACTGGCTTCCGCCTCCCCACCAAAGATCCCATAGGATAATAGTGTGGAGACGGAAGCCGGTTACGGAAACATCCTCGTAAAAATAAAAGTTATTTGGTAAAAATCTTCTCATTTTCAAAAAAATTAATTTATTAACACAAACTGTTCCCCTGTAATGTTCATTACACTGCGAGTCGGTCCGGGTCGGGTCGGGTCGGGTTACGAAAATGTATGAAAAAAAGGCCCATGTTCCGTTCCGTTTCATATTACACGTCAGCCCATTGCATTTAGCAGGAGTGGTATATCTTGCTCCGCTATAGGATCTTTGGCGTGAAGTGTAGATGGAGTCAATGGAAGGGAAATTAGTTTGCGTCTTCAGCACTGGTTTAGAAAATAAAGGCTTCTGTCCTGACCACCTTTTCTTTAAAATCCAAACTCCATTATAAATCAAATGTGTTGTACAGTGGCGTCAGCAATTTCACTCCAGCCTCTGAAATTTATCAACGGAATGAATTTCAGGATAGAATCGAGTGTGCAGAATCAGGATGCTACATGACTAAACAGACACATGTAGCATCCCGAACTGTGGGTGGATTCCTGAACAATTAACAGTCTGTTTCTCTCCATGCACAGCTCCCTTGTGAATAAACAAAGGATTGGTAACTGCTCTGCTTTGTGGCCTTCCAATTCTCTGTTTCTCAGTCACAGTTTTCTTGGCATGTACATCATTGCAAAGAGATGTATGGCAGTGTAACGCAACACAGTCTCATAATTATTTTTCTGGTAAACTCTCACCACTTTCTATGATCAAATGGAACTCGTCTCATAGTGCTATGGACAATTTCTATGGGAATTTGGTCGGCATTGGGCAAAGAGGCCTGTTTCCACACTATATGGCTCTATGACTCAATTATTCTATTACTGACTTTAAAATAATTATGGCCCGTCAAAGTATAATTGCTCTGTTGCGAATTTAGATAAGTAGATTGTGTCCTGAATGTGTGTGTAAAAACAACTACTTTATTTTATTCTGCACCTTGATGTCTGTTCCTTTTAAAACAAAATACTGTGTTTTAATCATGGTGTCTTGGGATATACATTTTGGTCATTTTTTGTTCAATATTTGTTTAATGCTTGGCACACCATAAGTTAAATGCATTCTTGGTGACACTGAATATCTCATAATGGTAATATCTCATAAACATATCACTCAGATGAATCAAAATTGTCACTAAAGTTAATATTTATTGGAAGGGCTTTACATATATTTTGATAAGGAGTCCAATACTGTGTTAGAACAGTTGCTATCAACAGTTTTGGTATCAAATTGAACCTGACCACATGAAAAAAAACATCTTTCCACAAGGGGTCAATGTTTGATTAAAAACAGAGAACCATTTTGATACGCCTGTAATGGAAATTCTAAAAACAATTGTTTATATTTAGACTTCCTGCAATCAAATTTAAATTATTGCCCTATCGACCCCCATCAATGCTGTCCAAAAACTTCTCATTATTGAATTTACTCACTGACACCTGCAGCAAAATTCTATATTCAAATACATTTCTTCAATTTCTGTCACCTCCTAGAAAACATGGAACAGTACAGCACAGGATCAGGCCCTTCAGCCCACAAGATTCGTGCTGAACTTGATGGCAAGATAAACCAATCTTCTCAGGCTACATGTGGCCCATATCCCTCCATTCCCAGCATATCCACGTGCCAATCTACAAGCCTTTTAAATACCCCTCTCATATCTTCCTCCACCAACACCATTGGCAGCACATTTGAGGCACCTACTACACTCTGTGTAAAAGATTGGCTCTCCGCATCTCCTTTAAATGTTGTCTTTCTCGCTTTAAGGCTATGCCCTCTAGCCCTTGACATTTCCATCCTGGGATAAAGAGGGGCATAAATAGGGACTGTCTTCCCTATTTAGGCCGAACATGTTTTTATATATTTCCATCAGGTCACCCTGCAACCTCTGACTCTCCAGAGAAATTATCCAAATATGTCCAACCTCTTCTTGCAGGTAATACCTTCTTTCCAGATGGCATTCTGGTAAACATCTTCTGCACTCTCTCCAAAGGCTCCATAACCTTCCTATAATGGGGCGACCAGAATGACTTTACTCCAAATGCAGCTAAATTGTCGTCCTCTTGCGTATGGCGTGCACAGCCTAAGGTTGTAGGTCAACTTGTTCTCTTTGATCTTGTTTGTGCACGACGGGTTGATTGCATTAGTTGAAACAGGGCGGACCATGTGAAGGTTTCAATCTCCCACTCCGCAGCTAAACCAAAGATCTATAAATATGTAACACGACTTGTTGATTTTGTACTCAAAACCCCAACTTTGAGGGCAAGCATACTAAAAGCATTCTTTACTACCCCATCTACTTGCATTGTTACAATTTTTATTAGAATCAGAAGCATTAATTTTAACTCCATAAGAATACCAAGATACCAAAAACAAAATTTGCCATTCACTACAGCACCAAAGAATGGCAGTTTGTCCTTTGAGTTCACATCAATGTTATCCATTGTCAGGTGTAGCCTACAGATGAAGGCAGTGGGATGAGAAGATTTGTTCTTGCTGGCCTTTGTTTTCTCTGGACTCTCTTTGTGGCTGAGCCTTCGAGCTCTCTGTACATCCTTCTACAGATGTGCCGTGGGAAGCATTTTATCGGGATGCATCATAGCATGGTTTGGGAACAGTTCCAAGCAAGACTGCAAGTAATTGTAGAGAAATATGGACGCAGAACAAGCCATCACTCAAACCAACCTCCCTTCCATTAACTCAAGTTACACTTCACGAAGCCTGATGACTTGATGTTTGATGGAGTCATAGTTCACAGGGAGATGTCCGCTAACTAGTTCTGCAATTTGTCAAACCACAGCAGCATTTTGTAACTGGTGTAAGGATCTGAGCTACATCTGACAATGGAGAACATTGATGTGACCTCAAAGTACAAACAGTCCAGTTTGGACAGAACAGGACAGAACCAGTATGGTTCAGTAGTGAATGCCAACTTTTGTTTTTGGTCTGTTGGTATTCATATGGATTTAGAATTACTACTTCTAATTCTAATGAAAATTGAGACATCACAGGTAGGTAAAGTAGTAAAGAAGGCTTTTGGTTTGCTTGCCTTCATTGGGTGGGGCAATGAGTATAAAAGCCAGGAAGGCATGTTTAGGTTGGATCATGTGGGAGTAAGTAAAGGGGTGGAAAAAATGGTGTGCAATTAGCCTTAGATTAGAGTTTGTCATTTACTCTGCTTGATAATGTAGTTGAAAGCTTCCAAACAGTTAATATTAGAAAGATTTGAAAGAAGGGAATATACTAATATAAACCATTAGAGTTAGATTAGCAACTTACCTCTTCATGCCTGATATATTGTTCAGCTACACTGTTGCTGAATGGTTTTCTTCTCTTTGCCTTGTGTTCTTTGATAAGCTGCCTGGTACTTCCTGGAATCTTTTAATTTAAAAACAATGCTCAATAAAACATGGTATGATTGGATTTTTTTATATTGATGTTTCTTTTATGACTTACGGCAATGTTGCAGAACAACATCTAGGCTAAAAAAAAATATTGATATCTTACAAAAAGAACAAGCTGATTGTAGGCATCATCCCTTAACCTGGTGTATATATGCCTCCATGCCCATCTCATCAATATAGCATTTATTCCTGAGTTGCAATATTTCTCTGTTTCATTTAGTTTAGTTTAGTTTAGTTTAGTTTAGAGATACAGCATGGAAACAGGCTAGACACAAAATGCTGGAGTAGCTCAGTGGGACAGGCAGCATCTCTGGATGTCGCCAATTCTTTCTATCCAGAGATGCTGCCTGCCCCACTGTTACTCAAGCATTTTGTGTTTATCTTCAGTTTAAACCAGCATCTGCAGTTCCTTCCTACACATGGAAACAGGCTCTTCTGCCCACCAAATCCACGCCGACCATCAATCTCATATTCACTAGTTCTATGTTATCCTACTTTCATATCCTACGCACTAAGGGTTATTTACAGGAGCCATTTAAACGACAAAACTGAACATCTTTGGAATGTGGGAGGAAACCGGAGCACAAGGGGAAAACCCATGCAGTCACAGGGAGAACGTACAAACTCTGCACAGACAGCACCCATAGTCAGGATCGAACCCCGACTCTGGTACTGTAAGGCAGTAGCTTTACTGCCGTGTCGCCCTTTGGTATTGTGGAACATTCCTTGAAGAACTTGCTGTCATGACCATACTCACAAAGCAATAAAAACATGTAGAGAACACTACTGCAATCTGATGCAACATGGCACAAACAATATTGAACGTAGAGACACGCTGAGAATATATTAAGAGTTTTGCACTGTTTTTGTTTTGTATATATTTATTATTATTTTTTAAATATTGTAATATTTCCTTTGTAACCACTCTTCACCCCACATGAGTAAGACAAGTCCCATCCAATGATCCATTCAGCTCAAAATTGGCACAGAGCTCAGAGCTAATGATGTTTGATTATTAGATTAGACTAGATTCCTTAAGGTTTGCAAGGTTGCTTGAGAGGCTGCCTTTATTAATACAATAATCTCATTAATGCACGAGTAACATTGCTTGTGGTATATTCTTCCCTGACTTCTACCCAAATAGTAGACACACAGAGATTTATTCCTCCCAAGTTTAGTTTAGTTTAATTTAGTAAAGAGATATAGCGTGGAAATGAGCCCTTTGACCCGCCATGTCAGCGCCGGCCAGCAATCCCCGTACACTAGCACTATCCTACACAGTAGGGATAATTTACAATCTTTACTAAAACTCTGTACAGAGAGCACCCATAGTCAGGATTGAACCCAGGTCACTGATGCTGCAAGGCAGCAACTCTACCGCTGCGCCATTGTGCCACCCACTAATTGTTTTAGCCGAATAATTTCCTCCACTGTTCCAATATTATTGAGATGGTTCCTGTTCTAGTTATGAAGAAATGTTAAATATGATAGGGTCAGAACAAATTAAATGTGTCTAGTATACTTGTGCTAGCATGCCTGAAGTGATAATTAATATTTACATTCAAATTCACAGCCATCTACAATGCCTTATCCTCATAAAGCGGATAATTGCCAAGATAATGGAAAACAACTGGTGACAGCAATGGAAAATGTAAAACATGAGAAGTGAGATGACATTAAAGGAGCCACCAGGTGGCGCCGTACGCTGGCAGCCTCATCAACCGTCTGTCTCGTCCTTTTCTTCTTCTTGTTTTTAGTCTGTTGTTAAATATATGTTTTAGTGTATCTTGTGGTCAAGGAAAGAGCGTTCACGTCGCGGCCCTGTTTTCACCAATGTTTCCACCACCTTGCACAAGAAGCGCAAGAAGCACAAGTCAGACACCATTGTATGCAGATGCCGAGAAGTGTGGTCAGCTCTGGCTGAACAGCTTCTAATCTTGTGTGCGGGCTCGATAAGAAGTGTATCTTTAGTTTAGTATTATGTGGGGGGTGGGGGAAAACGTTTTAAACCTCTTTCTTCGACTTTTCCTTATGGTATCTCCGTCCCCACTGCAGCCTAACATCGAGGAGCTGGTGGCCCCTTGCTGGGGATCAATTTTAGGAGCTCCAACCACGGGAGCCTGTGGACAACATCGTGGAGCTGGTGATTCCTTTGTCAGGGATCGACTTCCGAAGCTATAAACTGCGGTAGCTTCGACCTCCCTGATCGTAGGATCTTTGATCGTCCCGACACGGGAGCTTCGAGCACCGCAACTGCGGATGGTTCGACTGCCCTGACCGCAGGGGAAAAGGAGGGAAGAAGATAATACGTTATTGCCTTCCATCACAGTGCTCTGTGGTGGATGTTTATGTTAATTTTTATGTCGTTGTGTGTCTTGTTGCTTTTTTGGTATGACTGTATGGCAAATCAAATTCTTATATGTTTTTACATATTTGGCTAATAAATTAATTACAATTACAATAATCTGAGGATGTGCTTGAGGCAGGTACAATAACATTTAGAAGAGCTTTGGACCAGTACATGAATAAGAAAGGTTTAGAGAGATTTGGGCCAAACACTGACAATTGGGATTAGCTTAGATGGGGCATCTTGGTCAGCATGGACACCATGGTTAGGTGGAAGGACCTCTTTCTGTGCTGTATAACTCAATGATTCTAAAGTCCAATTTGTTCATGTTTATTCTTTTATTCAGTCTGTTTCTCCTGCACTTAGTTCATCACTGGTACCTTTCCATTTTCTTGTTGTATATAGGACAGCATGGCGGCATCGCGGTAGACTTGCAGCCTTACTGCGCCAGAGACCCGGGTTCCTCTGGACTTTATTTATTAAATCGTAGGAGGCTGAAGGATTGAGGTGCATCAAACTATGAGGGGAATACAAAAGCTGAACACATGGAGTCATTTTCTCAAGTTTGGGGAATCTTGAACTAGAGGGCATAGGTTTAAAGAAAAAGGGGAAAAATGTAATACAAACCCGAGGGGCAACTTTTTCCACAGAAAATATGATGGGATATGGAACGAGATGCCAGAAGAACCAGGTGAGGTAGATGCAATGGCATTTAAAAGACATTTGGGCAGGTACATGGATAGGAAAGGTTTAGAAGGATATGGGTCAAACTGGGCAAATGGAACTAGCTTAGATGAGGCATCTTGGTGGGCACAGAGTAGAAGGGGCGAAGGGTCTTTTCCCCAGCTGTATGACTCTGTGATTCTACGGCCTAATCCAATTCCCAGCTTTTAGTCTCTAGTCCTGGACTTACCCCCAAGTACTTTTTAAGTGCAATGAACCTTTCTGCCTCCATCCCCTTTTAGCCAGTGAGTTCCAGATCCTATCCTGCATGCAAACGTTTTTCTGCAACTTTGCTCTAATGCTATCAGTTGGTCTGTCGTCTTTCTTTGTTGAGACCCCTCAACCCTTTCCTCTCAAAATGTTACTGTCAGCTCAGTGCTAGCCAACTCTCACGAAATGGGGCGGCTCCTACAAGATAGCAGATGCAGCAGTTTTGTCAGTTTTGGGCGGAGATGATCTGCCATCAATTACAACACCATTGTGAAAGTATAAAGAACATAAATGAAGGGTGTAAAGGAGTATACACGTACACAGTGTTTCTTTGCCAAGTCTTTATTAATCACATATATCGATGCCCTGGTTGTACATGGTCTGCACGTTTACTAGAGGAGGTACCAGGGATGGAGAGACAGTAATATACTTGGTGAAAGGGGAGTGGCTACACAACCTACAATTAAAGGGACATGCACTAAACATCTACAAAGGGGAACAAATATGTGCATACATTATTGGTGTTTGGTTATAGGTACATGAAATGAATACTGAACAGAATTTGTTTTCCATTTTCATTACCAGTAATTATCAAGATGGATTTTGTTTCAAACATCATTGATTGGTAAGATAACAGTGTAATCTTGTTGTCTTTGTGTCTCTATGCACTCTGTGCCAGGAGTGGTGCGAATCAGTCAGCTGGTAAATTAGAAACAAGGAACTGGAGATGCTGGTTTATAAAAAAGGACAAAAAAAGTGCTGGAGGAAACTCAACAGGTCATCTCTGGAGAACACGGATAGGTGACGTTTAGGGTCAGGGCCCTTCTTCAGACTCATTGTAGGAGAAAGTGGGGGGGGGGGGAAGAAAACTGGAAGAGAGGAGAGGCAGGATGATACAGGCAAGGGGGGGTTGACGGTTGGAACTTTGTTTTTGTTGTTTGTACGTTTTCAATGGACTTTTGTTTCAGAGAAACATTTCTTTCAGTCTTTTTCTCCAAGGTTGGGAAGTCTAGAGCAAGTTCCAACACTCTGCCTGTCATGAACCACCTGCCTGTGGTCACCAATTACATGCTGCGCTTTGCCTTCCTCTCTTCCCTCCCAGCTTTCCATCCCTCCTTCCCCACCCCCTCCCCGCCCACATAGACAGAAGAAGGACCCCATAACCTGAAACATCACCTATCGATCATCTCCAGAGATGCTGCCTGAACCACTGTTACTCCAGCACTTTGTGTCCAGGCTGGTAATCTACATTTTCATTTGCAATACACAGAATATCAGGCATCATATCAGACATTGCAAAGTTTCATGGAGACGCAAGTGACCGCAGATGCTAGAATCTGCAGCAATAGATGGTCTGCTGCTGGAACTCAGTAGGTCAAGCAGCATTTGTGGGTGGAAAGGACCGGTCAACATTTTGGTCAAAACCTCTGCATCAGGTTCAAGAGTGGAGAGGGCAGATTAAAGGGCCTGTCCCACCAGCATGCAACTCGATGCGATTAGCGCGACCTAACGTGGTCGCTTGAGCCGTCCGGCGTCGCGGGGCCGGTCCCACTTCGATCGCCGGAGCCGTGCAGAATTGTGCGGAGTTCGTCCCGAGTTCGTCCCGACGCCGCGCGGGGCTCCGATAAACCGACAATGTCCAAAAATCCCGCGCGGCAACGGTTTGTCGGTTCGCAGTCGCCGCGACATTTACACACCGCCCGGACATCGTGCCTCTGTGAAACTATTTGTAAGTGCCTCCGTGACCCTCTATGTGTGTGGCTCCGTGGCCCTGTGTTTGTGTGTGTCTCGGTGCCCCTCTCTGTGTGCCCCTCTAAGTCCTGGCGAACTTACCTTGGGCTTGCTTCAAGTTCGCCTCACTTTGCGCCGCGTTGCGCCACTCACCCAACCTCCGCGCGGCCCCTGCTGCCGGTTTAGTTGCGCTTGCCGCATGCAGGCGCATGCTGGTGGGACCGGCCCTTTACAGGGGATCACCCGACCTCCGCGCGGCCCCCTCATTTTGTTGAGTCCACTAGATACGTGAAAGTCGTCAATGAGCTGGTCTAGAAATAAGTGTCATGTTGTCTTGGGTGCACTGAAGCTTAATGGCTTATCTTTGATTCCACTAAAAACACAGTCAAAAAGAGAAAAGCTAAATAGGATTCCCCCAGAGGAATGGAAACATAAATCAAAGGGCGAATCAACCCACTTACTAGCATGTCAACTGAGTCGGCTTCTTAGTATAAGGTGCTGTTTATCAGTATTATTATTTCCAATCATTTTTTTCAGATTCATTACTTTAATTTAGTTTAGTTCAGATACAGATCGGAAACAGGACCTTCAGCCCACCGAGTCTACGTTGACCAGCGATCCCCGTACATTAACACTATCCCACACTAGGGACAATTTACATTTATACAAAGCCAATTAACCGACAAACCTGTTTGTCTTTGGAGTGTGGAAGGAAACCCATGATCTCGGAGAAAATCCCACGCGGTCACGGGGAGAACACACAAACTCCGTACAGACAGCCCTGGTAGTCAGGATTGAACCCGGGTCCCAGGCCACTGGATGGCACTAATAGCCTTATTCTGTGAGGGAAATGTCTATGATCCTATGATATCTAGACAGCCTGCAACACACAGAGAGGTGGTGTTATTTCCTAGTTATATTTGGGCTCAGAGGAAGATCAGATGAAAGAATATCAGACAGGTTAGGGAACTAATTGCTCATTGACTCAACACATTAAAGAACATATGAAAATGGAAATAAATGTGGTTTATATTTTGGTGCCCTGCATGCAGAAAATTGATTTTAAAGTCTGAAGAAGGGCCTCGACCTGAAATGTCACCCATTCCCTCTCTCCAGAGATGCTGCCTGTCCTGCTGAGTTACTCCAGCATTTTGTGCCTATCTTCAGTGTAAACCAGCATCTGCAGTTCCTTCCCAAACAAATTATTTTTTAATATGATTTGTTGTGTCTTGGGAAGAAAGAATGGATGTGTTAGCCTGGAATTAAAACAGTTCTTTTGCAACTATTTGTCTTTGACTGTAGCGGTAAATTTTACAGTCTTGCAAGAGTGTAACGTTGGGTCTCTGGATGAGGTAGGCCTTGCACAATGCCATGATGAAGGTGAATAGCAGTTCTCCTGTTTGGGTATAGTTGCTAAGCAATAATTGTTTGAATACTTCTGTTGTCTGCTAAAGAGACTATTATAAAGCTTGCAAATTGTACATTAAAGTGGAAACGTCACAACTGCAGAGAAGGATGTAATGTAGAACATAGAACAGTACAGTAGAGGAAGAGGCCCTTTAGACCACAATGTCTGTGCTGAACCTGCTGAATCTTCTTTCTCCTCTTGCAACCTTCTCCCCAATGCAATTTTGCCTGTGATGTCTCCCCATTTGCACCTTCCTGCATCCTCCAACAATGTCATAATCATCTACTTAATTCAATCTCAATTGGAAGGTGCTGGGAGTCAATTAAACTGTGCAAGAGTCAGTAAATTCAATCAATGAGGAGGATGCTCCTCAGTTGCCCTATAACTTAAAAGGAAAGGAACCACCTTACATTCATGGACTGATTTCCATGCCTGGGAACATTTCAATGAGTATATCACTCATGCTGGAGGCTGCCATCTGTAAATGGGACACTGTATAGGAGCAGTATCCTGAATTGTCCAAGTTTGGGTGTGCATGCACAGCATAACTTCAAATGGCCCTGACTGTAGCACCTGGATTCCAGGCATGTGGTATTTTTTAGGATTTGTTGGAGACACTGGGCCAAACCATGTGGGTTCCCAACAATGCTGGTGACCAGCACAGAGTTAGAAATGTTGCTGCAATCATTTGATGCAAATGATCATCATAGATGTTATCACTAATGATTTGCTCCTTGTAACTTCAGGAAAAATTCTGACATAGATTGTCCATGAATGCAATACCATAGAAACAAAATTGAGGAAACTTTGGAAGGCCCAAGGTCTAGCTTGCAGATGCATGGGAAGTATTCCATGAGCACAAGGCCCTGGTCTTTGCCCTGTTTGCAGGATTAGATTCATATCCAGTATTCCATTCCTTGCCGTTCCCTCATCAGTTATGCAGCCACCCACCCATCCTTCAACAGAGGAGCACTTAGTTGTCAAGCACCTACGCAATTATTGTGGAAAATTCATGACGCACAAGCAGCAAATATGGCAAATAAATAATTAACATCCATCCGCAGAGTCACTTCATTAATTATAATAAAAAAGAATTCACTCTTGCTCTAACTTCCAGACAATCATTCATCGTTGTGTTAAATATAAAATGCTAGCTGTCCAGAGACCAAATATTAATACAAAGTGGTATGTGCTTTCAAGCTTTTGTACCTTCTGTGCAATGGGAGGGGGAGAAGAGAGAACGAGTGGGGTGAAAAATGTCTTTGATTATGTTGGCTGCTTTTCGAGGCAGCATGAAGTGTAGATGGAGTCAATGGTGGGGATTCAAGTCTTACTGGGCTACATCTTCAACAAATTCTTGTGGAGAGCTGATCCCAAACCAAAAATGACAGCAAGCTTGGAAGAAACAAGTTCTATGAGGCAACAATAGGTGGAAATAACGGGTCTGCTGATCCTGGGAAGAAGTAGGAGCAGGAAATGCAGGGCAGGTGTCAGAGATTGGGGAGAGAAGATCTTGTGACAAAGTGAGGGCAGTGACTATTCTGGAAGAAGGGTCTGAAGAAGTGCCTCAACCCGAATCATCACCCATTCCTTCTCTCTAGAGATGCTGCCTGTATCACTGAGTTTCTCCAGCTTTTTGTGTCTATCTTCGGTTTAAACCAGCATCTGCAGTTCCTTCCTACTCCATTTGGGAAGCAATGGCTTGATGTTTGGTGAAGCCATGGTTCAGACGGAGATGGCCGATAGCTAATTCTGCAATTTGCCAAACCACAACAGCCCCATTCTTGGTGCTGGGTTGGGGTTGGTATTTTGTAACCAGTGTTTAGATTTGATTATGTTTGAAAAAGTAGAGGGGTGGAAAAATCAACATGGTCCGCAATTAGCCTTAGATTAGAATGTGCCAGTTACCCTGCATGATACAGCAGCTGCATCACACCATCCTTATGGTCTATGTATGAATTTCCTCACTGCTTCTTTGCTCAAGGCATTAACCAATTTTCAAACATTTTCTGAAACCATGACAGAAAATTATCAAAGCAGCCCGCTCAGTTCTGGCAGAAGATTTCAAGGCTCTTGTTTTGTTTGATTTTACAGTGACTTTTATCAGTAGGGGGCAGCATCATATCTCGTTCACATTTTCATTGCAATCCTTGACAAATTGCAGCTTTGTAAAGGATACGGCTTTTATAATATATAAACTGATTTTCCTTGATATTTTTCATTTTATTATTTATCAGCATTTTAACATTTTCAAGATACTCCCCCACACTTAAACATTGTAGTTATTCAAGTTGGAATAACTTTATATTTTTACTGTCACAATTTTTTTTTTTCTCTGGTACAATAAGACGTACTTTAAAGAAAAATGGAAAAGGAATGGGAAATGTTATTGTCATCTCTGACAAGGCACAGTGAAATTATTTCATGGAAAATGGAATCCTATTAAACAATGGTCTTGAATGCTTAAACTTTGTATTGTTAAAATGATGTGCGATCCTCACTTAAATTACTTCTGTCTGTGCCTTGGTGTTTCGTTTTGCTTCACAGTCCTGCCAGTCTCATTTGTACATCACTTTATCTTTTTTTTATTTGTCCGCCTCTCTTTCTCACTGTTGTTTGCTCATTCTGTTTATCACTTCCCCGAGGGGAAGATTGCAAGGCAGCTGTGTGCTCCAATTGGCCAGCTCACGGCCGTGTATAGCTCCCATCTCTACAAGCACCGTGATGCTGGGTAACAGTTCTCAGGGAGTCTCCAAGACCACAACAGCATTCCTGTTACAAAGCTGCACATGCTCCCGAGCTTCTAACCTCTTCTGATCATCACAGAGCAGCTGAATCGAGGAGAGTCCCTACTTCCCTTTGCTGTCTCGAAACGTTAAACTCCCTAGCAACGGGGAAAGCATCCCTCAAAGTGAGAATCCTAAGCTACCTAGCAACTAAACAATGTCATTTAGTGCCTTTCCAACTTCCAGATTTGAAAGGAGACCGGTGTCATTGCACAAAGACTGAGGCTGCATCAAGGATAAAGCAACACTGGACGAGGATTAATGGTCTCGGGGCACAGCTGAAAGGATGTCTGCGCTCCGTCGGAAATTCGGTGAAGACTACCAAGTTGTCAATACTTCCAGGGGTTCCACCTACAACGCTCCCATAAAAAAGAAAAGACAAAGGTTTGTTGACAAGAACGGTCGGTGTAACGTGCAGCATGGGAACTTAGGCGGAGAGACAAGTAGGTACATTTCTGATTTGTTCACAACTTTAGTGGATCTGAAGTGGAGATGGAACCTCTTAATTTTCATTATGACTTACACGATAGCCTGGCTAGTGATGGCTTCAATGTGGTGGATCATAGCCTACATCCGTGGAGACATAGATCAGACCCACGGTGAGAACTACACTCCGTGTGTGGCCAATGTCTACAACTTTCCATCTGCTTTTCTTTTCTTCATAGAAACAGAAGCCACTATTGGTTACGGCTTCAGATACATCACCGAGAAATGCCCCGAGGGCATCCTCCTCTTCTTGTTCCAGTCCTTGCTTGGCTCCATTGTGGATGCCTTTCTGATCGGGTGCATGTTCATGAAAATGTCCCAGCCAAAGAAAAGGGCAGAGACTTTGATGTTCAGCCGCAGCGTAGTCATCTCCCAGCGCGACGGCAAAATGTGCCTGATGTTTCGAGTAGGGAACCTTAGAAACAGCCATATGGTCTCTGCTCAGATGAGATGCAAAGTGATAAAGGTAAGCGCTGTCAAACATTAACTAATTTTCCCGGTAAATGTGTTTAAGCCAAACCAGGCTCTCTAACTAGATTTGGCTCTGCAGATAAAGTGTTGGACTGAACTGGTTAATTAAAACAAACCTTTTCACTATTGCAAGATGTTATTGTCCTCGGTAATGGAGATGGTTGCAAATTTAATTTACTGAGTGGAAAATAAAATGAGGCTTAAGGAAGAGCAATATTGTTCCCAGGGCAATTCAGCAACAGAAGAGTTAACAGAGTCCGGCTACTTCAAGTGATTCTTTCATGAATAGACTGCTTCAGAATATGTTCAAATACTACAAGCATTTGCTTTGGTTTCAGATCTCTGCATAGATAGCAAAATGATGGGGCAGAAGGTCAGAATAAGTGTGCTATCATTAATACACAGCGACTGGTAGAGCTGTTGCCCCACACCACCAGAGACATAGGTTCGATCCTGACCTCAGGTGCTGTCTGTATCGAGTTTGCACGTTCTCCCTCTGACTGAGTGGGTTTCCTTCGGGTGCTCCAGTTTCTTCCCACATCTCAGATTTGGAGGTTAATTGGCCCCTGTAAATTGCCACCAGTGTGCAGGGAGTGGATGCAAAAGTGGGATAACATGGTACCAGTGTGAACAGGTGATCGATGGTCGGCGTGGACCTAGTGGGCCGAAGGGCCAGTTTCCATGCTGGATCTTTCAATTAATCTACCAAAACTCATTTGTTGTTTCTCTTTCCTGCCCAAATGCTACTCAGTGTACACAATAATGAAACTGTACCACCTTATCACATCATTATATCACACTGCTGTGCACTGAACGTTGTCAATGCATAACTTTAATCATTATTTCTGAAGGCATTGCCCCAGAATTTGTCAGATGGAATCACCAGCAACTGAGTGGAAGGTTCCCACACCGCCAGAAACTGCCAGGGCCCAGTCAAACGCTGGTGCTAATTGGGACACAACTTTGGGCAGTTACATGGTTAGTGGGAACACGAGTATCTGATGAAGGCCAATGGGAGGAAGGTGATGATAAAGTGCGTGGATTATTTCTCCCATCCATTAATAAATGACGGGGGGACCTTTGGAGAATTGGGGTCCGTGAGTGACTAGATAAACATGATGTCAAGCACGTGTAAGTTTGCATTTATGATGTAGCTACTGGACACTAATGCCTTTGACAGTCAATGTAATGTTCTTGAAATGCAATCACTGTTATCGTGTAACATGTCAGGGAATGGATGTGCTACCAGTGGTAATGAGGTCAATCACAAAATAAGGTCATGTTGATGGATTAATTTGAGGACCTTCACCAGGAGAGCTTTATGTATCCTGCTGAAAAGGGTGGACAGAATATTGATTAATGCTTCATGTATAAATGATCATACTCCCAAAAGTGCAACTTGTCTTCAGAGCTGCTGTGAAATATCAATTGAATTAGAAGGCCTGAATGAGATTTAAACCCATGGCCACCCAACTCTGGAGACTAGAGCACAGCTATTGAGTTGAGGCTGATCTGATACCTAACAGATAGAAAGAATAGAGACTAGACTCTGCATCATCAGCTCCACACATGCCTCGGGAAAGCAACCAACATTACCAAGGACCTTTTTCATCCCATTCATTCCCTTACCACTACGACATGGAGCGCAGGAGGATGAGGGGTGATCTTATAGAGGTGTACAAATTCATGAGAGGAATAGATCGGATAGTCTCTTGCCCAGCGTAGGGGAATCGAGAACCAGAGGAAATACTGTAGGTTCAAGGATGAGGGGGAATGGATTTATTCCCTGATTTATTCTGAGGGGTAACTTTTAACACAAAGGGTGGTGGGTGTATGGAACAAGCTGCCAGACGAGGTGGTTGAGGCTGGGACTATCCCATTGTTTAAGAAACAGTTAGACCAGTACATGGATAGGACAGGTTTGGAGGGATATGGACCAAGCGCAGGCAGGTGGGACTAGTGTAGCTGGGATATTGTTGGCCGGTGTGGGCAAGTTGGGTTGAAGGGCCCTTTTCCACACTGTATCACTCTATGACTCTAATAACAAATAAGCTCTGAACTACATAGACTATTATTGTTATTATTGCACTATTATTGTTTTTTTTGTTACGTTTACGTATGTGTGCGTGTGTATATATAATCTACATATATGTGTATTTGTGAGGATGGGTATCTATACATTCACTGAACTTTTTTCTCTTTTTCTCATTTATTATATTGTTTACAGTGTTCTATGGTTTCATATTCTGTCGTGCTGCTGCAAATAAAGGGCCTGTCCCACTGTACGAGGTAATTCACGAGTTCTCCCGAGTTCTCCCCTGATTCGAGATTGTATAATGTACGTAGTGGGTACGTAGGAGCTCGTGGATGTCACGTAGCGGCTCGTACGAGTAACGGTAGATACTCTGTAAATCCGGTTAACTCGTGACGTTTTTTCAACACTGTGAAAAATGTCCACGAGTAAAAAAATACTCGTGATGAAAAAAATTGTTGTTTTTTACTCATACGAGCCCCTACGTACCCGCTATGTACATTACACGAGCTCGAATCAGGGGAGAACTCGGGAGGACTCTTGAATTGCCTCATGCAGTGGGACAGGCCCTTTAGAATTCCATTGTTCTATCCGGGACATATGACAATAACACACTCTTGACCTCCTGTCTCCCATCAAGAGACAAGGAGCTTGAACAGCTTCTACCCCACCATGTTCAGATTACTGAAAGAAACACCCATAAACTTGGACATAGTCCCAATCTTCCAAACTATCTCATTACAGACCTAGGACCTTTCCTCCGTAACTATAAAACTATAACACTGTAACATTATATTCTGCATTATCATATTTTTCTCTTTGCGCTATTAGTTGTACTTACGTGTGACTGCATTGTACTCATATATAGTGGATAGCACACAAACAAAAGCTTTTCTCTGCATCTCAGTACACATGACAACAATAAACTAGTATCAATGTAGTAGCAGGGACATCCGACCTGTGGAGATTTCTGCCCTTCAACCAGTCCACCACCACCCACCCTCTCCCCAAAGAGGAGCTCAATAATTTACCCCTTGTAAGGGACAGATGGAAGTTCTACATTTTAGCTGAAGTTCAAAACAAGTTAATCTGTGTCACTCCCCTTTTCCCAGTGAGCACTGCCAGGCATCCAGTGGATCTCTGGTGAAATTACTGGGCAGTTTATGGGCCACCACATTCATCGGGTGATATAAAAAGGTAACAGCAGGTGATATAAGAAGAGAAAATGTTGGAAAAATTCAGAACTTCAGGCAGGATCTGCAGAAAGAGTCTGAACATTTGTCAGAACTATCACTTCTGATGAAGGTATGAGGGGCAATGGGGAGAAGGCAGGAGAATTGGGTTGAGGGGGAAAGGTAGATCATCCATGATTGAATGGCGGAGTAGACTTGATGGGCCAAATGGCCTAATTCTGCTGCTATATGGCCTAATTCTGCTGCTTATGAATTTATGAACTTGTGAAGGCTCACACATCCAAGGCATTGACTGTCCCTTTTTACAGAGATACTGCCTGACCCACTGAGTTTTTCCAGCATTTTCTGTTTTTTTGTATCAGAGTTTTAGCATTCGCGTTATTATTTGATTTCCATTTACCCGGCTGACTCACTCACAGTCATGTCGAAGTCCTGTTTTGTACAGCTCGAAGGTGTGAAGATATCTACTGCACTAACAGAAAACTGAGCACCTTCCAATCACTAAAATCATTAGTGAATTCAAAGGATGCTTGTAGATCATCACTAGGTCAGGCAATTTAATTACATTTTCAAATATTAGCGAATGTGAAAATGTTAAAGTAAGAAAGTGCCAAAGGCAACTTGGGGAAGAGAAAATAAAGCTATCCCAAGAAGATATGTAAGGAAGAGTGGACCAGACCCCTCAGGCCTGCCCTGACATTCATTACGATCATGGCTGATTGATGCCAGCCGAACAGACCCCTCAAGCTTGCCCTGACATTCATGGCTGATTAATGCCGGCCCATTGCACATCAGTTCCCCCAAAACCTCAATTACTTGATCTTTCCAATATTTATCTTTCTCCACCTGAAATACATCTAATGATCCGGCTTCCACCCCCTTTGAGGGCAGATAATTCCAGGGATTCACAACCTGTGGAGAGAATAAACCTCCACGAACCTCATCTTTAAAAGAACGGTCCTTTATCTTGTAGCTGCTTGTTTGTGACTCCCTCTCACCATGTGAACAATCCCTAAACTTAAATACAGATCATAATAAATGGTAAATAAAGGGTAGATGTTTAATTAATGTTTACATTGCACTGTCAGTCTAACAAGTTATGCAAACGATAATTATATGACTTAAATAGAACTGAAAATAGGTGAGGATTTAGGGTACAGTTTGTTACAACCTAGGATTTCTAGTCTCAATTTTGCTGGAAATCGTTTTATAATAAAAATGTGTATGATTTTAAAATCTATTTGCAAAGCCAGTTTGTTATAAAGATGTGTAGCTAATCCAATGTGCCGTGGGCATAAAAGATAGTTTAATGTCTCGATTTCTTTTTATGTTTGCATGAATCAAAACTATAGAAACAATGCAGGTGCAAGAAACAATTACTAATTGTTTTGAAATTCAACACAAAAAACAATTACTAATCGTTTTGAAATTTATTCGTGGCCATCTCTATGGAAACGTAAAAATATTAGCTAGATATAGTTTGTGATAATCATATATTTTGTTTCAGACTTATTTTGTAATATGCATGTAATAGATTTTAAATGTGATTTAAAAAAAAAATCAAAATTATGTTAAATGGAACCATTTCATTTATAGGTCAGATAGACTCACATTTAAAACTTCTGCATCCATTTATTAACATAATATAAATTGTTGGAATAAGACGTAGATACAAATCTAGAGGTCTTCATGGAAACTGGTTATTTTTTATCAAAATTCTTTTTGATAATGTCGGGAAAAGTAAAAAAAATAGTTTATTACCATAATTATGATGAGATTCATGATCAGTTATCTTAGAATTGATCCTCCATTTTCAGCCATGAGATTCCATGCTTTTTATTGGCAAGATAATTTAAACTCTTTAACCTTTTCAAAGCTTGAATTGACGTTTCTGTCCACTAATCAAAAATGGCATTTCCTATTTCTTTCTAATTGCCTCATGAATTGAACCATTTTCCCTTCTCCGTATGCACTTCCCATTGTACATGCAATGCACTCTGCTGAAGGGAACACAATGCGGGCAAAACTTAGGCAGGTTGGACTAGTGTAGCTGGGATAGCTGGGTGATGTTGGCCGGTGTGGGCAAAATGGGCTGATGGGCCTGTTTCCACGCTGTATGACTCTAGGACTCTATAATCCCATGATCTTTAATTCCCTTAATGTGTAGGAAGGAACTGCAGATGCTGGTTTAAATAGATAAACACAAAATGCTGGAGTAACTCAGTGGGACAAGCAGCATCTCTGGAGAGATGGAATGGGCGACGTTTCGGGTCGAGACCCTTCTTCAGACTGAATTGATTCCCTTAATATCTACAAAGATATTAAACTCTGTCTAGAATATTTGACGCAGTGAATTTACCAACCTCTGCGCAAAGAATATTCTCCTCAACAATTACTTGAATGACCATCCCTTTATTTTAACACTGTGATCCTCGGTTCCCAGACGGGAACCTTCAACCCAGTATCTATTCTCTCGTGGCACTATAATCTTTCTTTCATGTTCAAAAATATTCCAATACACACTAAATTTAGGGATGGTTTATAGACTTATTTTCAGGATATCGATGTTACCAGGAAGGCTAGTATTAAGTGTCCATCTTTGATTAGTTGTGTTAAGCTACCTTTTTGAATGAATGGTAGAGACACAGATTAGATCCAGACCTCAATTGGTGCCTGTGTGGGTTGCAGGTTCTCCCTGTGACCAACTGGGTTTCGTCCGGGTGCTCCGGTTTCTCCCACATCCCAAAGACGCACGGGTTTGTAGGTCCTGTAAATTCTCCTCATATGTAGGGAGTGAATGCGAAAGTGTGATAACTTAGAAATAGAGTGAACAGATGATCGACGGTCGATGTGTTTCTAAGGGTCTGTTTCTCAGCTATATCTTTCAATCAATTTCAATTAAACAATCAAAGTCGTTTTAGTGATGGCTGTTGGGGAGCTTCCGAATGTGGACTGAGTGAAGAATTGTCAGTGTATTTCAAAGTCAGGATGCTGTGTGTTGGCGATAATGAGAAGTTCGAAACATGGTGATGTTCTTTGTATCTGAAAAGATTTACTGGAATTACTTTTCCGTCAGCTAATTTGGACAGCACTTTGCCGTAAAATAGTTGGAAGTTTCAAAATCTGCTGTTTGCTAATTGTGGCACAGAATGAAACCAGAAACAAAATTGCATCCCAACACCTAAGGCTTTGCAATTATTTATCAGGTACAAGGCAGGAGCGAAATGTAATAAGTACTCCATTGTCCTGCACTCAAGGTGCTTGATACTAGCTTTGTTTCACTTAGTTTAATATTGCCATGTGTACTAGGGTACAGTGAAAAGCTTTTATGTTGGGTGCTATTTAGTCAACGAAAATGTACAAGATTACTGTCAAGCCATCCAGAGTGTACAGATACATGATAAAGGGTATACACTATCCAAAGAAGCAGAGAGGAATTTGTCTTTGATTGCTGGTTATAAGCATATGAAAGTGTACCGGCTGTGGATGTTTCTCAGCTCCTGATACTCAATTATCCAAATTTCATGAGCCTGCACCTGCATCCAGCCACCAGATCACTTGCACACCAGTATCCAAAGGCAAACTGCTCCATGAAGGCATGTATGTTGTGCTTTTGAAGGCACTAGGACCTCCTTTAAGCATTTCACAGACAATGAAGTTCAATCATTGTTCTAATGTAGTCAGGCACAGCTGCCGGAGAGCACACTTAAATCTCTGAAATAAATAAATAAAATAAATGATCCATTAAGATAGCTAAGAGGAAAAAGATTGACTGGAATTGTTCTTTAGTATTGGGATGGATACTTTTACATTCATCTGATGTGGTCTCAGGTTGGAATTTAAACTTGAGTGTGACTGGATTACTGATGTGTAGATGTTGCCGTGAGAGGCAATTGCAAGGAGCACATGAGGCCTGAAAGATGTAGCACTGGACTTTGCTTATGCTGTTGTCTAGAGCTCCACAGCCTCAGAATAAAAGAACGTACCTTCACAATGGAGATGAAGAGGAATTTATTTAGCAGAGGGTGGTGAATCTGTGGAATTTGTTGCCACAGAGGGCAGTGGAGGCCGAGTAATTGGGTAATATTTAAAGTGGAGATTGGTAGGTTCTTGATTAGTAAAGGTGTCATAGGTTATGGAGAGAAGGCAATGTGAATGGGGTTTGGAGGGAAAAATAGATCAGCCATGATTGAATGGTGGAGTAGGCTCCATGGGCTGAATGGCCTAATTCTGCTCCAATGTCTGATGTTATGATTTCTTCTTCCTGCATATGGCGTGCACATCCTAAAGTTGTAGGACAACTTGTTCTATTTGATTGTGCACACCAGGTTGATTGCATTTGTCGAAACAGGGCAAACCACGTGAAGGTTGCAACCTCCCACCTCATGCCCTCTGTGACAGCCCTGAAATAAAAGGATTGGTTCCTTACCTATGCAAATGAAGGGTATAGGTTTGTTTATGAGCTGGTCTATCTAAAACACTGCTGTCATAGATCACAGAACATAGGAATAACATATTGTTAATAAATACATCATGCCTGTTGGCTAAACTATTTACATTTGCTTGGAAATGATAAATTATTTTCTAACTTTGCATTAATGTATGTACATATTTAACTTCTGAACTATTATCAGGCATAGCCCAAATAATATACTTGACACCAATTGTCATTTCAATATATCTCGTATGTCAGGGCACTGTAAAAGTTGGAAAATTACTTAATTATGAAAGAATATCAGGGCTTTTACACAGTTCCATATTTAAAAATTAGAACATAGACAGGAACAGGCCCTTTGCCCGACAGTGTCTGTGCTGAACATAATGTTAAACCAATCTCAGATAGACACAAAATGTAGGAGTAGCTCAGAGGGACAGCAGCATCATTGGTGAAAAGGAATGGATGACGTTTCAGGTCGAGACCCTTCTTCAGACTGATGTCAGGGGAGTGGGCGGTACAGAGATAAAATGTAGTCGGAGACAGTAAGACCAGTCGGAGAACTGGAAAGGGGGAGGGGATGGAGAGAGAGGGAAAGCAAGGGCTACTTGAAGTTAGAGAAGTCAATGTTCACATCGCTGGGGTGTAAGCTACCCAAGCGAAAGCCAAGCTGCTGTTCCTCCAATTGGCGCTGGGCCTCACTCTGACAATGGAGGATGCCCAGGACAGAAAGGTCCATGTGGGAATGGGAGAGGGAGTTAATGTGTTGAGCAACCGGGAGATCAGGTAGGTTTAGGCGGACTGAGTGGAGCTGTTCAGCAAAATGATCGCCGAGCCTGCGCTTGGTCTCACCGATATACATGAGTCCACACCTGTAACAGCAGATACAGTAGATGGGTTTGGAGGAGGTGCAAGTGAACCTCTGCCTCACCTGAAAAGATTATCAGAGTCCTTGGACGGAGTCGAGGGAGGAAGTATAGGGATATGTGTTGCATCTCCTATGGTTGCAGGGGAAAGTACCTGGGGAGGGGGTGATTTGGGTGGGAAGGTTTGGAAAGCGGAAAGAGGGGAGATGGGAAGATGTAGCTAGTAGTGGGATTCCATTGGAGGTGGTGAAAATGTTGGCGGATGATGTGCTGTGTGCGATGGCTGATGGGGTGGAAGGTGAGGACAAAGGTGACTCTGTCCGTGTTACCAATGGGGGGAGGGGGAGCAAGAGCAGAGCAGATCGAGGAGACCCTAGTGAGGGACCCATCCCTAATGGAAGAGGGAAACCCCATTCCCTACAGAATGAGAACACCTCCGATGACCTGGTATAGAACACCTCATCTTGGGTGCAGATGTGGCACAGACGGAAGAATTGGGAGTAGGGGAAAGGGTCTTTACAGGAAGCAGGGTGGGGAAAAAGTGTAGTCCAGACAGCTATGGGAGTCAGTGGGTTTATAATAGATGTCATTTAGATAGCTAATCTCATCTGCACGTGATCCTGTAAATTTTTGGAGTGTGGGAGGAAACCGGAGCGCCCGCAAGAATGTATAAACTACGTACAGACAGCACCTGTAGTCAGGATCAAGCCCTGGTCTCTGGCGTTGTAAGGCAACTCTACTGCTGCGCCACCATACTGCTCCATCTGTGCCAATATCCTCAATGTTCTCATAGACTCATAGATACAGCGTTTAATCAGGCCCTTCGCCCAAGTTGCCCACACAGGCCAACATGTCCCAGCCACATTAGTGTCACCTGCCTGCATGTACCTGTCCAACTGTTTCTTAAATGTTGCGATTGTTCCAGCCTCAACTACCTCTTCTGGCAGCTTGTTCCATACACCCACCACCCTTTGTGTAAAAACGTTACTCCTCAGATTCCTATTAAATCTTTTCCCCTTCACCTTGAACCTATGTCCTCTGGTCCTTGATCCATCTATCCTGGGCAAGAGGCTCTGTGCATCTACCTGATCTATTCCTCTCAAGATCACCCCTCATCTTCCTGTTCTCCAATGAATATTCCTAGCCTACTCATCCTCTCCCTATAGCTCAGACCCACTATTCCTGGCAACATCCTTCTAAATTCTCTCGTGATCTTCTCCGCTCTCCTTTCCTAAAGTGGCAGAACTCTTCTGTTTGTAGTGTGGTGGTGGAAGCTAATTTCCATGTATCAGATCCAATTGATTCAAATCCCAGCATTGATGTTATGTCTTTAAAATTGAAAGACTTTAGATGTTGCATTTGAAGGCCTGTGTACAACAATGTCTTTGTGCCACATATCACTTCAGATTACTTTTGTGTGAGACGGAAAATCATTTGCTTTGTGATTCATGGAGTTAATCTAGTTGAAGCTATTAAAGTCTTGATACATGGCTGAATTAAACTGTACACTGTTTACAGAGCTGTGTCTCATTGAATCAACGAATCATAGAGCCATTCAGTACAGAAGCAGGTCAACTGGCCACCATGTCCATGACAACCTTTGAGCAGCTCCCTCTACTAATCCTCAAGTCAATCGAGTTTATAAGTGTGAGGTATTGTATTTTGGGAAGTCAGGATCAAAACACATGGTCCTGTGTAGATCTACTTCCAACCTCACAGTGAAGCAGGCACGTGCCGTCAGGGTAGGCAAGGTAGGCACTGCCTACCCTGACTAAAATTATAACATAGTAATTACTAAATATAAATAGTAAAGGCATGGGAGAATTATGCCTATGTAAGAGATCGATCTCTTAGGTAGGCATAATTCTCCGTGCCTTTCATCAGCAGCGCTTGTAATACGGGAAGGTCTGTGCAGCCACGTGCCATCAGCGCTGCCTGAAGCCGTCACTTTCAAGCGGGGCTGAAGGCAGCAGAAATTCTGCCTTTGCAGCACTGCGCATGCGCATCAGTCTACTGCGCATGCGCAGCGCAAGTTTCTTGGCGGGGTTTTCAAATATGGTTTGTCGTGACCAATGATGTGGTAAGTACATTTCTTGGTGATGTTTTCAAATACCGTATTTCCCGGGGTGTGGGGGTGGGGGGAGAGCTCCTTTCCAAGCGTTTGGCGAGTCTGGCTCAGGGTAAAGTTGCGGGGAGGGCACGAATGTTATGAAGGAGGGGATTGGGATAATGCCACTTGCGACGCTCCTTGCATGGAGGCGTGGAATGCTACCGCATTGAGGCCGGGGGCGGGGGGGGGAGAGAAGTAGATCGGGTGGCTGAGCGGCCGCCAGGCCGGACAGCGGAACCAGCCGCCACCTTAGCTCCTTCTGCCGGTACCCGCTCACCTCTGGCAGCTCTCCGTCTAAAAACCTCCCTCCTGCCGCTCGCTGGCCTCACTCATGTCCTTAAATTCCGACAGCGCCATTGAGGTTACTAGGCTGTGGGAATTTAAGGATTTGCAGGAAGCCGCTGACATGAGCGAAGTCGGCTAACGGCAGGTGACAGGTGTTCCGACGGAAAGCACTGCCAAAGGTGAGCGGGCTGGCAGAAGGCACTGAAGTGGCGGCCAATTCTGCTGTCGGGTCCCAGTGGCTGTTCGCAGCTCCCCGAGCTGCTTCTATCCCCAGCTACAGTGCATGGCATCGCACCCTTCTCAACACTTGTGCCCTCCCCACAAGTTTACCCCTGGCACACACTCTCCACACGCTGTGAAAGGAACTGTTCCCCCAATTGGTCCCTTGAACAAGTGTTGTCATTCAATAAGATGACAACTGATTCAACTATTCCCTGTACTCCCGTTTTTCCCACCATCGCTCCATCTCTCCATCTGCCATCACCCTCCCACCCCCCCCCCCACCCATTCAGTAATTCAGAATAAAGGAGACTAGGAAGCCTTGGGCAAATTGAATTGTCACTGGTTTTATTTATTTATTTTTTAACGGAGAGAACAATCTGCGCATGCATGGTTTAATTTTTTTTTAAGCCGACTCAGTGCCTACCCTGAGTAATTACTCACGGCACTTGCCTGCAGTGAAGGGTCGCCTTGGGGAGTGTTGTAGAGCAGAGGAATCCAGAACAGCAAGTACATAGTTCCCGACGGAAAGCACTGCCAAAGGTGAGCGGGCTGGCAGAAGGCACTGAAGTGGCGGCCAGTTCTGCTGTCTGGTCCCAGTGGCCGTTTTCGCAGCTCCCCGAGCTGCTTCTATCCCCAGCTACAGTGCATGGCATCGCACCCTTCTCAACACTCGTGCCCTTCCCACAAGTTTACCCCTGGCACAGACTCTCCACACGCTGTGAAAGGAACTGTTCCCCCAATTGGTCCCTTGAACAAGTGTTGTCATTCAATAAGATGACAACTGATTCAACTATTCCCTGTACTCCCGTTTTTCCCACCATCGCTCCATCTCTCCATCTGCCATCACCCTCCCCCCCCCCCCAACCTATTCAATAATTCAGAATAAAGGAGACTAGGAAGCCTTGGGCAAATTGAATTGTCACTGGTTTTATTTTTATTTTTTTTAACGGAGAGAACAATCTGAGCATGCACGGTTTAATTTTTTTTTAAGCCGACTCAGTGCCTACCCTGAGTAATTACTCACGGCACTTGCCTGCAGTGAAGGGTCGCCTTGGGGAGTGTTGTAGAGCAGAGGAAGCCAGAACAGCAAGTACATAGTTCCCAAAGCGTGGTGTTAAAGGGTGATAGGGTAATGAAGAAAGCTTTAGGCATGCTGATCTTTATCAGCCTGGGAACTGAGTTTAGAAGTTGGGACATTATTTTACAGTTGTGCAAGATGTTGGTGCGGTCGCACTTGCAGAATTGTGTTCAGTTGTGGTCGCACAGCTATAGCAAAGATGCCATTAAGCTGGAAAGAGATGCTTAGGAGATTTACAGTAGACAAAGACTTGAGGGCCTGAGGAATAGGGAAGGGATGATAAGGCTAAGACTATATATTCCTTGGACTGCGGGAGGCTAAGGGGTAATCTTATAGAGTATTTTACCCAGGGTAGGGCGATCAAGAACTAGAGAACATAGATTTACGGTGAGAGGGGAAGGATTTGATAGGACAACCTTTTCACACAGAGGGTAATGGGTGTATGGAACGAGCTGTCAGAGGAGGTAGTTGAGGCAGGTGCAATAGCAACATACACCCACTGCCGCGTGGGTTTTCTCCGGATTCTCCGGTCTCTGCCCACACTCCAAGAACGTACAGGTTTGTAGGTTAATTGGTGTCAGAAAAATTGTAATTTGTTCCTTGTGTGTCGGACAGTGCTAGTTTAGATGATCGCTGGTCAGAGCGGACTCAGCGGGCTGAAGTGCCTGTTTCCGCACTGTATGTCTAAAGGAAAGTAAAAGTAAAAGGCCTTTGGACAGGAAATGGATAAGAAAGGTTTAGTGGGATATGAGCCAAACACAGGTAAATGGGGCTATATTAGATCAGATTGGCATGGACAAGTAAGGACAAAGGGCCTACTTCCATGCTGTATGATTCTATGACCACGAATTTCAACCAAAGGTAAATCATTATACACTTTAATTTCTGCACAGATCTAATCACACACACACACACATATGCAGTGGTCTCACAGTGGTCTGTGGGTCATGAAGCTTTATGAAGATAACAGTTGCGCATCTCTTGCTGAAAGCTGGAGTGCCATTGCTCCAGGTAATCGAGACAATTCCCTGAGTTAACCAAGCTGCTGTGTCTGCCTGGAGAAAGCACGAAAAGGTACTCCGTCCCGATGTGTGACAAGAAATATTTATGCCACAGAAATATGAGTAATGTCCAAATCCTCCAAACGAGACTCTGACCTCCTATCAGTAACTGTCACCAGTGTCAGAAACACTGAGTCACTCACCATGACATCCTGGGGTCACCCCTAAAACTGTGGATAAAAGAACAGTCAGAGTCTGAAGATGGGTTCCGACCCGAAATGGCGTCTGTACATTCCCTTCTCCGATGTTGTGTTTTGCTCAGGATTCCAGCATCTGCATTTTCTCGTGACTCCATTTTTGCTTCTCCATCATTTCCTGACTCCCCATCTTCCCCAAGGCACAAGTTTGGTGCTTGACCCACTTGCCTGAATGAACGAACACCAAAGAAGATTACCAATACCCAGGAAGAAGCAATCTGACTGAATGATGCCACATCACCGCTGTAAGAGTGGTAATGTTTAAAGGAGATGTGCGGGACAAGTCTTTTTTACACAAAGAGTGGTGGGTGCCTGGAATGCACTGCCATCGGTGGTGGTGGAGGCAGATTCAACAGTGGCATTTTTTAATTTATTATTTTTTAAAAATTTTATTTATTAGAGGTAAATACATCAATGTACTTCACATATATACTGTTACAATCATTGTACCCCATAATCTTATGCCTTTTAAAGAAAAAGAATAGAAAGAAAGAGAGTGAAATGTGAAAAGAGTTGTGATAGTGAAAGAGTGTGCCAAAGGGGAGAAGAAACCCTCGGTCAAAGAATTAGAGAAAGGGGGTTAAAAGATAGACCCTAAAAAAGGAGAAAAAAACCCCAAAAAAAACAAAAAAAGCCAGTTACCAGTTATATATATCACGCAAAAGGAATCCACCAACTCGATAGTTTTTCATTCCCCCCTACTAAGATCCGAGGTACTCCTGCACCCTATCTTTGTAGTAATTTTATAAATGCAGACCACGTCTGATAGAAGCGTTCTGATTTTCCTTCCAGGTCCGCCTGGTCTCATATCTTCCAGATGTAGTGTTTCAAACATAGTTGAAATAACAGTGGCATTTAAGAGGCACTGAAATAGACCCATGGATATTGGAGCGATAGGGATTGGAGGGATAGGGGTCACGTCTGGTAGAGGTGATTAATTTTACTGGGCACAATGTGCTTAGCATGGATGTTGTCGACTGATGAGCCAGTTTCTGTGCTATGCTGTTCTGTGTTCTCCATTTCATAATCCTGAGCTCCCACCAAAAACACTGCAGAAGTGCCTTCTTCAGAAAGACTGTAACAGTTCAAGAATACACATCAACATCACTCTCTCAAGGGGCAATAGATAAATAGACAATAGACAATAGGTTCAGGAGTAGGCCATTTGCCCCTTCGAGCCAGCACCGCCATTCAATGTGATCAAAGGCCCTAAATGCTTAATTTTCCTGTAATGACCAATTTCAACGTGAATAAAAGGTTACAAATCTGAGAGCAACAACATGGAATATCCCGCTGTATTATTTTAAACACCGTTTAAAGTGATATTTGTGTGTCCTGCAATTTATTTTGTTTTATATCCCTGATGTAACATACCACTTATTTAATTCAAAAGATGGCACGCGCTGGTGCACTGATAACAAAAGGATTGTCGCAGAATAACACAGCACCGAAAGAGGCATTTCAGCCGGACTCTTCGGTGCTGACCAAAATACCCCATCTCAGGGAGACCCATTGCTTGTGTTTGCTTATATCTCTCTTCTCCATTTACCCATCCAAATCTATTTTAATTGTTGATATCATACGCATCAACTAGCTCTTTCCATATACTCACCACCCTCTGCGTGAAAATGTTGCTCCTTGGGTTCATATTAAATCTTTCCTCTTGCACTTAGGAACATAGAAGTAGGTGCAGCAGTAGGGCATTTGGCCCTTCGATCATTCAATGTGATCATGGCTGGTCATCCAAAATCAGTACCCTGTTCCGGCTTTTTCCCTATATCCCTTGATTCCCTTAGCCCTAAGAGCTAAATCTAATTCTCTCTCTTTAAGCCCACTGGTTCTTGATTTCCCTATCATGGAGATTATTACTCTGTGTATTCACCCTATCTATTCCCCTCATGATTTAATACAACTATGGAAGATTACCCCTCAGCCTCCTGCACTTTAGTAGTTTTCTTAAGTGCTACTGGAAGTTTCACTGAGATCTCTTTTACTTTTTATGCATGTTCATCATTGAATAGTGATTAATTCTGCAGCACTGTGTGGAACAATCACTCAGTAGCTATAGCAACAAATATTCCTTCAGATCTTAGTTCAAATGCTAATACTTCTGTTTTTATTGCTTGCACCATGAAACAATACATTGTTCGTACTTTGACACCTACAATATCATTATCTGAAATGGGAAAAGGCTTCAGATTGACTGCTATTTGACAGTGCACTACAGAGGCAAGTGCAGTCTCAGTGAAGTGTTTGTGTGATCTTTGATAGAATGTACCTTATGATGTCCCATTGGAATCAGGCACTCTCATCTCCCCAATATTACCAAGCATGTACTCATTTTTCTTGTCTTTTGATCTACACCGCCAAGTGAACCAAATACAGAAGAGACGGATAAATCATTTACTCTCATGAATCAGATTGTGCCGCTCTGAGACCGGTTGTCAGAGGATGCGAGGGGGATTTGATTAAAAGATTGATTGAAAGATACAGCATGGAAAAAGACCCTTCAGCCCATCAAGTTCACGCCAACCATCCTTCACCATTAATTATAGTTCGGTTTAGTTTAGTGATGCAGCGTGGAAACAACTTCTTCGGCCCACCGAGTCTGTGCTGACCAGCAACCCCCACGTACTATCCTACACACACACTAGAGACAATTTATAATTTTTGCAAGCCAATTAACACGTCTTTGGAGGGAACGGGAGATCCCGGAGAAAACCCAGGCAGGCCATGGGGAGAACGTACAAGCTCCGTACAGACAGCACCGGTAGACAGGGTCGAACCCGGGTCTCTGGCGCTGTAAGGCAGCAACTCTACCGCTGCACCACCGTGCCGCCCAACTGTTCACATGGATTCTATGTTATTCCACTTTCACATCCACTCTTTACACACCAGCGGTTGCTTGATTATTTATTCATAGAGAGATACAGCAAGGAAACTAAACAACCCTTTGGTTCACTGAGTCCATGCTGACCATACATTTACACTTATCCCACACTCATCTAATCTTTCTTTATTCTCTTCATATTGTCAAGAATTCTCTCTGGATTCTACCAATGACCGACACAAAAAGGACAATTTTAAAGCAGCCAATTAACCTATTGACCTTCGTGCCTTTGCGATGTGAGGGGAAACCAGAGCACCTGGAAAAAACCCACGCAGTTCATAAAAAGAGCTTGCCATCACCACACAGTCAGCACCTGAGGTCAGGATCAAAACCGGTTCCCCTCACTGCAAGTCAGTAGCTTCTACAGATAGTGCCACTGTGCTGCCCCAGTAGTAGATGGGTTCCTTTTCTTGGCTTCAGTTTGCTGCTGTTGCACTATTGTCTGTAAGCGAGAGCTTTCTGGGGTACAAGGATTGCCCCAGAGACTTAAGGGTCTGTCCCACTTGGGCGTCATTTGCGCGTCATGCAGGTGGCACGTGAAGATGTTGTGAATCCCCAAATCCCCGGGGCGCCGCGCGCGACCGCCCATCACTGCCTACGCCACCATGCCTCACCACGCGCCATGCCGGCGTAATGCACGCCAAACACGCATCACGTGCGCGTCACGACACACGCGACATGCGTCGTAACGCGTAAATGATGTCGCGTAAATGACGCGCAAATGACGGCCAAGTGGGACAGGCCCTTTAAGCACAAAAACCTGAGCAGACGCTGTGGTGAATTGTTGACAGACTGCACTACTACTTGTAAGGGTGCCTCCATTCAGATTAAATGTTAAACCAAGGATGGATAGCCCCCCCCCCCCCAGGCCAATGCACAACATCTCATGGCACTATTTTGAAGCACAGCAGGGCTATCGTCCCTCGTGTTCGAGCCAATAATTATCTGCCAGTTGACATAATTAAAACAAATTATCTGGTCATTAAATCTAGCTATTCACTGGGGGGCAAATTGCTTTCTGCACTTCCTACATTATTATCGTCACTGCATTTCAGGATATAATTCAATAATAGTGGAAAGCCTGGAAAATTGACAGGCTGCAAAAATCCTTGTATACATCTACATCTTATGTGGCACAGTGGCACAGCAATAGAGTTGCTGCCTTACTGTGCCAGAGACCCGAGTTCAATCCCGACTACGGGTGCTGTCTGTATGGAGTTTGTATGTTCTCCCTGTGACCGAGTGGGTTTTCTCCGGGATCTATGGTTTCCACCCACACTCCAAAGACATACAGGTTTGTAGGTTAATTGACTTGGTATAAATGTGAATTGTCCCTGGTGTGTGTAGGGTAGTGTTAATGTGCGGGGATCGCTGGTTGGTGTGGGTTCGGTGGGCCAAAGGGCCTGTTACCGTGCTGTATCTCTAAACTAAACTAAACTAAACTTTTCATCTGTCCCTTCTTGAAGTACCTTGGCTGCAATAGGGAACATAGCCCAAGTTATTAAGATTCTGGTGGTTGTAATAAGATCTGAATGCAGTTGAATCTGTCTTTCTCTTGCAAAGTTGTCAATACTTACCATGGTTTTGGGTTTATTAAAAGCAAACATTAAGTGCAAAATGCAATGAAGTCTAACAATAAAATAGTACGATTAAATGAGAACTTACCATTTTGAAGTTTGATTTTTATTTTATGAGGAGTTACGATGAGGGATCACGTGAAGAAGCCCGCCAGCCCGCATGCGCGTCAACCTTCAAAGCAGCGGTGTGAAATCACAGAATAACAGTTGTTGAACTGAATATAGTAAGATTCGAGAAACTAGAACTACCAGCTGACCTTTAAGAGGGTTGGGAGCAGAGGGCACGTAATCCCTCATCGTAACTCCTCATAAATAAAGATCAAACTGGTAAGTTCTCATTTAATCTTACAATTTTACTTCGGAGTCACGTGAGTGACTTCGTGAAGATTTTAAAGCTCTGTGATTTCATACCATGGACACAAGTCCATGCCACACACTGTATTGGTTGACCAAGGATGAGAGAATAATGCATTCAGACATGACAAATTTTCTAAACATTCTGATGCTTTAATGGACAAATTATAACAATAATGAACCCTCTCATCCAAGGGAAATCATAAAACGGAACTTAAAATGGAGTCGGCAAATACCCCTGGTCTGGCGATAGGTTTATTATAGAACTTCGGGAAAGTGCGCTCCATGGACCATCCTACAGTCGCTAGGATATGGTCCAGCGGGACGTCCATAACCCTTGCTGCTGACATAAATGCAACCCTGGTGGAGTGAGATTTAAAAACATCAATATCTACTCCTGCATAAGCCAGAACCCGTTTTACCCATCTGGAGATGGTCTGTACTGAAACCTTTTTATGAGGTTTTTTGAAACTAACAATTAGTGCTAGTACCGAGCCCCTGAGGCTCTTAGTGACCTTGATATATTGTTGGAAGTGTGTGACCACACATTGCCAAAGGTCTAAGGGATATGCCACAAAATGTAGTTTGAGGCCGGAAGTACCTGGTCTACTCTGCTTGACTAGATCATGCACATAAAATGGGATACTATTAGCAGACATAATCATGTTATCCAGCCACAGCTTATGTAACGACTGGACCCGTTGTGCTGACATCAGCGCCATGAGCATCACTACCTTGAAAGTGAGCTGGACCATGGACAGAGATGTTGCCGGTGCCCATCTGCGAAGCAGTGTTAGTACCGTGCCAACATCCCATATTTCCGAGTATCTGGGACTGGGAGGATTCTGGTTGAAGACACCCTTCAAGAACCGGGATACCAGAGGGTGAGACCCGACTGCAGGCTAGTGGGACCAATGTAGATGGAGCTTGTTGGTCGGAGTGGGCAAGTTGGGCTGAAAGCCTGTTTCAGCGCTGCATTCTTATATGACTCTGTACACAGGAAACTCCAAGAAAAATCCCAGCCTTTGACTTTCACCCCCTGATCCAGCAATCTCTTGGGGGCAGCAATAATGGTCCCAACTTCCAACCCCTACCAATTAGCATGTTGTTACCCCAATCATAGACTACGAATGGCCTCTCCACCATACAATGGGTCCACACTCTGACAGTTCTCACCCTGCCCCTCTCAATGCAAGTGACACTCGCCACAGAGGATATTTAACTAAACTTCTGTTGCATTGCCTATCCAGCTTAACTATCTTGGATTGGTACATAGATAGGAAAGGTTTAGAAGGCAAAGGTTGGTGTGTGTATGGAATGAGCTGCTGGACGAGGTAGTTGAGGCAGGTACTATCGCAACGGTTAAGAAGCATTAAGATAAGTACATGGATAGTATAGGTTTAGAGGCATATGGGCCAAACGCATGCAGACGGGATTAGTGTAGATGGGGCACCGTGGTTGGCATGAATAAGTTGGGCTGAAGGACCTGTAACCATGCTGTATGACTCTATGAGAATTTGTAGACGATATACTATTGAGGAGTTGCACCCTCAGTGTCTGCAACTTTTGAACATTCACCCTTCCAGTGAAAGATATGCCCAACGGGTGTAAAGATGATTAATTAGCCTGTCCGTCACGTCTGGTGACCACAATGCTATAAATTACTGAGTTTGATTTAATGCACCTACTTTATATGCAGCAGCTCATCACATTTTTCTGAAGGAGCTCACTTCATTGTATTGGGTGAAATTGCCGCAGCTTCTTTTATATTCTCACCTTCTTTCTTCACATTTTGTGATTGACTTTACTTTGGGAACAGTATGATCTTTTTTACTGTGGTTCAGACACCCATCAAGCCTGTTTCCAGCTCAGCGATTGATGTTCAAAATAAATTCATCACATTGGCAGTAAATACCAGCAGAACAGGAACCCAGCGCATCTTTATCTGTCACACGAATTGAGAGGGTATAGATGAATCCTTTTGAACATAGAATGTCTTTTTCAACATGAACACTCTCTCAATATCAAAATGATTATACTGTAGCTTGGTTTTGTCACTTACCCCTGTTTGAGGCGTAAAGAAGGCTGGGTAAACCTGACAATGACACCCTTAATTTGGAAAAATAGACACAAAGTGCTGGAGGGTCAGGCAGCATCCCTGGAGAACCTGGACAGGTGACATTTCTGGACAGGATCCTTCTTTAGAAGGTTCCTGCATTTACCTGGTCTACATGAAACTAGTCAACAGAGTATTGGTTCTTGGTTCTTGGTTACTTGGTCCTCCAAAATATTCCAACTGGAATTTAAACTGGAGGTGGTGAAGAGAGGGGTTTAGCCAGAGAGGGTTATTGGGAAGAAAGTGCCACTTTAAATTTAGTTGCATCTGGCTGGGCAACCGTGGCTAGATGGCTGGGCAACCGTGGCTAAAGTCTAATTTGTTGACGTCAATAACAGACGTCAACAAGTCCAATGTTTCAGACAATTTGACATTCAGTAACTATGTTTGCGTTAGGTATTTAGAACATTTAATTTGACACTGCAGAAGCAGCTCAGCCATTAAAATTCCAATTAAAAATACTATAGTTTAGAACAAACCTATTTTGCTGAGAAATAATTCATTATGATGTTGTTTAATTTTATACATTTTATCTCAAAGCCTTTATTGCATGATTTTCTTGTGGGAAATAAATTTCAGTTCATTATCCATGATGGCAAAAAGGACGTTAACTGCAATCCTAATCATCATTCAATCTTAATAATGATCTTTCAAAATTAAGCAAGTGAGCTTTAATGAACTGATTAAAGGGTATGAATGTGGAAAATGTGGAATGTGGAAAATGTATTTACAGTAATTTATCTTCGGTTGCTACATCTGTACAATGCTCTGATTAGATCCTATCTTGAGCACCCTCTACAAGACCGTTCAATTATAGAATCATAGAGTCGTAGTGACTTAGCTCGTATCAGAGAGAGTCATTTAATCGGAGAGCTGTGCAGTATTGAAATGGGCCCTTCATCCCACCTTGTCCAAGCAACAAAACTGGCACATTGGGCTTGTCCATTTGCCTGCATTCGGCCCATAGCACTCTAAACCCTGGCCGCCGTCCAGTTGGTATGGCTGCCCAGCCTGCAGCTGTCTGTTTTTTAACTTCTTTCTTTTATTTTTAGTGAGTTTTAGTGTTTTGTTTTGGAGCCCTAGCCTTTTTTTATGTGGGGGGTAGTGGGGGGGGAAGGGGGAAACTGCTTTTCCTGGTCCCTACCTGGTCAGAGAGGCAGCTTTTCTCCGGGCTGCACCGTCGACCCGTCCTCGCGGCGTACCAGCAGGCCTGGAGTGGCGTTTCCTGAGGGGGCCGCCCAGAACCTCGGCTTCGGCAGCGGCGCAGCGCTGGAGCACCATCGGGGAGCGGAGCGGGCGATACCTTGCCTGAGTCAACCTTGCCAGGTAAACATCACGGAGCTGCAGGACTGTGGGGCGGCCGGCTGCGGGCGGCAGCGCTGAACTTTAACATCGGGAGCCTGGGATCTCTCGGCGAGGTCGCCAGTTGTGGAGCTCCATCCAGCGCGGCCTTGTCAGCTTCGGAAGCCACGGACTCTGGTAGGGAAGCAACCGTTCCAGGTGTCCCAAGCCACTGTGAGGACTCTCCCGACCCTGGAGCACCATCACCCAGTGAGAAGGCCTAAAACATCAGGCCGCCGTAGCGCCGACTGCGGAGGCCTCAATAGGCCCGACTATGGGTGGACATAGGGATGGGACTGGACTTTGTGCCTTTCCCCACAGTGGGAACCATTGTGGGGGGATGTTTTTATGTTCATTGTTAATTCTTTAGTGTTGGGTCTTATATTTATCTGTGTGCTGCATGGCAAGTCAAATTTCACTACACCAATTGGTGTATGTGACAATAAATGTCCTTTGGCCTTGTCCTTTGTCCTTTGTCCTTTAAAACCTTCCTATCCATATACCTGTCCAGATCTTTTAAAAGTCGCAATTGGATCTGCTTTGATAGCTTCCTCTGGCAGCTCAGTTATGGATTCCAGATATGGATTACCCTCTGAGTGGAAAAGGTTCTCACTGATGTCCCTCTTAAATCTTCTCCTCTCATCATTAGCCTATGCCCTCTCATTTGAGAATCCTCTACTCTGGGGGAGAGTGTGACTGTTCATTTGTGCATGCCCTTAATAATCTTGTACCATCAGCCTTGGCTAGTATATATGGAAATGGAAAATGTTGCCCAGCAAGTAAGGTGGCATCTGTGAAGCGAGGGCAAAATAAAGTTGCCATGAGTATCTCTGTCATCTTGTGCTGTCATCCCTTTGCCATTTGTCATTAACTCATTCAACTTTCTTGTGTTCATGGTATCCTGTCTCACCCATCTTTCTCAATGTTCTAAAACGTACTTTATCACTAATAATTCTAGAGTTTGATCATCATAATGAAAGATCATCACAATGAAACATTGTTTCTCTCTCTGCAGATGTTGCTTGACCTGCAACATATTTCCAAAACTTTCTGCTTTTATTTCAGATCCCCAGCATCTGCATTATTTTGCTTTTTGCCGTGTTTTGTTATGTGGGGAGTTAGAAATGTGAGGAGTTGTGTGTGGAGGGGGAGGGGGGGGAGTAGTAGATTGTTGAAGGTTTAACTCATTCCTTCCTGGGTATAAAATGGAAATAATTTGTTTGGGTTGAAGTCAGCAAGTGAAATGGCTGGAGATGCAAGGAACTGCAGATGCTGGAACTTGAGCAAAATACTAGGTGATGGTGTAACTCAGCAGGTCAGGCAGCATCTGTGGAGAAAATGGATAACAGAGTCTGAAAAAGGTTCTGGACTCAATACATCGTATAGAATCAATACGTCCCCGCTGCCTGCTCGACTGAATTACTCCAGCACTTTGTGTTTTACTCAAGTTAAATTTACAGATTCTTTAAAACCCTAAGGATGGCACTTTGAACATCCTGTTCCCAAAAAGAAACACATTTCCATGAGTAAGATATGTAATGATGATTGGATTTCTTCTTCTTTTTTTAGTGTTTGTTATTCAAGATATTTTCTACAATGGAAAGTGACAAATTAATTTCATGAGTAATAAGCCAGTGTTTTGGCCTGTAAAGAGCAAAGTCAGGCCATCAGTGAGGGCAGAGGGTGGTGACAACTGATGGAACAGCGGGAAAGGAAGGGTTCCTCCTCTGCCTCAAATCCGCAGAGATTAGTTTCAGGTAGAGTGGCTGCCTTACAGTGCTTACAGCACCAAGAGACCCGGGTTTGATCCTGACTGCGGCAGGTGCTGTCGATACGGAGTTTGTACGTGCTCCCCAGACCTGCATGGATTTTCTCCGAGATCTTTGGTTTCCTTCCACACTCCAAAGACGTGCAGGGTTTGTAGGCTAATTGGCTCGGTATAAATGTAAATTTCCCTAGTGTGTGTAGGATAGTGTTAAAGTGAGGGGGTCGCTGGTCGGTGCGGACTTGTTGGGCTGAAGGGCCTGTTTCCATGATGCATCTCTAAAACTAAATCAAAAACTAAATTTAAACTCAGGAAGCCTAGTTTCTTTCAGTATCAGCATTAGGGTGCCACTTTCATTAGGTCTGGCCCTAGTTAAAAATGAAGGTGGGCTGCCTGATCAACCAGATGGTAGGAGTTTGATGCAACTGAAAGGCTCCCTGCTCTGTTTCAAGCAGCAGTTAATATTCAACACTGTTTCTTAAATCCAGGCCTCATAAAGATAGGTTTTGAAAATAAACCAATAGTTTTATTGACTGGTTGGTGAACTGAATTCAAGTTCTCAAACTGCCATTCTAGGAGTAGATTGATGGATTCCCAGTTAAATACACATACTTGCTACACTGACTTATGCATCTCTGTTTTACCACTCCAGCTTCATAACCATGGGGTTATTTTACCCCATTATCACTCTTCTTTATTAACTAATCTAGCTGGTTAACACCTGTATATTCGATAACATAACTAGGACTTTAAATTCGATCTTATTAGTTTTACTAACCTAGTTTTACTAACTAACTACACTTCTAGAATCAAAAGTTCCAAATGAGAGTGGGAGCATAATTTTCATTTGTATATCCTAATTAGTTTCCTAAGATCCTAAACAGATTCTATCAGGAAACATTAAATCTCATTTTCTTGGTTACATGCCAAGAAGACACAAAGTGCTGGAGTAGCTCAGCAGGTCGGGCAGCATCTCTGAAAAACATGGATAAATGAGGTTTCATGTCAGGGGCCTTCTTCAGTCTGCCTGACCTGTTGAGCCACTCCAGCACCCTGTGTCTTCTTTTGTAAACCAGCAACTGCAGTTCCTTGTTTCTTAGGCCTTGTTTCTGGAGCCTGCAAGGAATGCTCTCTTCTGCTGCCTAGAATTGAGTTAAACATTGGACCTACTGTATCTGTGAATTAAACCATACTTACTTCTCACTTCAAACTACTGGAGGAACTCGGCAGGTCAGCCAGCATCTCTGAAGAAAGAGGAGATTAAAAAAATTACGGACTTGTAAAACTCAAATAAATTATCAAGTTTACACTCAGAGAGTTGTGAACATTAGAAACAGATCAATTAATAATAATAAATCAAATAATTTTTATCGATTACAGTTTAATAATTGGCAAAAAACTAATATTGAAATTTTGGAAAGGTCCTACATCCCCCACAATCAAAATGTGGATCACTGAAATGTCGGAGACACTTCATCTGGAAAGATTAAGACTTGTCCTTCTGGGCAAGTTGGATCAATTCAGAGGGACATGGTCTCCATTTATTGAATATTTAAAGGGTCAAAGTGGTTCGGTGCGTGAACCTGACTGATGCCTGAACAAAGAAATAGACGAAGATTTACATATAATAACCCATGGATATATCTCCAATGATGTACAAACTGCTTAATACTTCATTCATCATTCTGAATCTCTATCTTTAATTTATTTTTCTCTTTTACTTCCTATCTATATTAAAAATGAAAAACTCATAGAAGTACAAATTAGAAATAATTGTTAATATTAATAATATTAAGAATGTATATGACATGTATATTCTTATCTTGATATGTACTTACTTCTAATAAAAATATTTAACAAAAAAAAAAGAGAGTTGTAAATCTGTGGAATTATCTGCCACAGAAGGCAGTGGAGGGAAATTTGCTGGGTGTTTTCAAGATAGTTCGATATAGCTCTTAGGGTTAATGGAATCAAGGGATATGGGAGACAGCAGGAATGGGGTACTGATGTTAGATGATCAACCATGATCATATTGAATGGCGGTGATGGCTCAAAGGGCTGAATGGCCTACTCCTGCACCTATTTTCTATGTTTCTATATTAAAATGAAAGTCAACTGACCAATTTTATTTTTCTGAAAACTACAAACAGTCATGGAGGTGAATAAATGAGATGCAGATTGACATGTTTAAGAAAGAACTGCAGATGCTGGAAAAATCAAAGGTAGACAAAAAAGCTGGAAAAACTCAGCGGGACAGGAGCGAAGGAATTGGCGACGTTTGATATAGTCGAGACCCTTCTTCAGACCGATGTCGGGGGGGCAGGAAAAAGAAAGGAAGAGGCGGAAAAAGTAGATTGACGCGGTCGGATCGTTGGCGACTAAACCGTCTCCCCCACCTAGTTTGACAGGTGAGGAGGGGGCTGTGAACCCCCCAGCAGGACAAAAACAAGACCTGTCAAAGGGCTGATGAGCTCCTAGCGAGCTAACGGCCATCCACACCAGTAGAAGTTGCGATCAGTGTCGTACATAACCGTGCCCGTTGATGTTTTCAACAATGATGATGATGATGGTATAAAGAGGGGACGTTCTATTTAATAATCAAGCAGGAAAGTTACATTGAACTGGTTCCAATAATAATATTGTTTTATCTCTCATGTGTTCAGTCCAGGCAGACCCCAGAAGGAGAGTTCTTACCCCTGGATCAGTGTGAGTTGGATGTCGGATTTGGCACTGGTGCCGACCAACTGTTCCTTGTTTCACCTCTGACTATTTGCCATGAAATAACCCCTGCCAGCCCCTTCTTTGATCTATCCCAACGATCTCTCCGAAGTGATCAGTTTGAGATTGTGGTGATACTGGAAGGAATTGTCGAGACTACTGGTAAGTCCGTTTATTTCTGCAGGTCGTTAACATATTTTATTTCCTCTTTGTATATAATCAATAATACTTCCAACTGCCTCCTGTGTCCTTTTACCCATCAAGATTTTTCATTGTGGAATGTCATTAGGTTTAACTGGACCTACTTTTTAAATGAGCTTGAATGAGGGCAGAGAAGTTTGCATGGATGTTGCCAGGTCTCGAGGGCCTGAGCTACAGTGAGGGTTTGGACAGATCTACAGCTTTATTCCTTAGAGCGCAGGAGGCTGAGGGATGATCTTATAGAGGTGTATAAAAAGAGGAAGATTTATTAGGAGCCTAAGGGGTAACTTTCTCACCTAGAAGGTGGTGAGTTCATGAAACAAGCAACAAGCTGGAATCTTGAGCAAACCACAGCTTGGTTTGGGAACAGCTCCATCCAAGACCGCATGAAATTACAGCGAATTGTGGGTACAGCCCAGACCATCACACAAACTAACCTCCTTTCTATTCACTCCATTTATACCTCACGCTTCCTCGGCAAGGACAGTAACATAATGAAGGATGAGTCGCACCCTGGCCTCTCCCTCTTCTCCCCTCTTCCATCATGCAAAAGGTATAGAAGTGTGACAACGCACACCTCCAGATTCAGGGACAGTTTCTTCCCAGCTGTCGCAGGCAACTGAATCATCCTACCACAATCAGAGAGCAGAGCTGAACTATTATCTACCTCATTGGATTATCCTTGATCGGACGTTGCTGCTTTTACCTTGCACTAAATGTTATTCCTTTATCATGCGTCTGCTGAATGCAACAAAAGCTTTTCACTGTACCTCGGTACACGTGACAATAAACTAAACTTACCTGAAGTGCTGGAGTAATTCAATGGGTCAGGCAGTATCTGTGGAGGGACCCTTTCTTCAGAGTGATTGTGGTAGGGGACAGAAAGCTGGGAGAGAGAGGTAGAGACAGGACAAAGCCTGGCAAGTGCTAGGTGGATATAGGTAAGGGGGTGAATGAGTGGATAAAGGCTGGAGCTGAAAATCAGACAAATGGTGACCAACAAAGACAAAAGGGTGTTAGTTGATGAACGAAGGGGAAGTGAAATGTAAAGCCAGAGGGAGGGTTATACGTAGGTAAAAAGGGGATGAGAAAGTGTTATAATCCTCTTGTTCTTGTGAATAAGCATGAGTAATCCAGCAGAAACTTTCAAGTAAAGCAATCCATCATTTTGCTTTAAAAGTCAATCTGAAGAATCTGGTTGCTTGCTATCAGCACAATGTATGTTTTTTTTATTACATTTCAATCACACAAAAGTACTGAGGGAAAAATTGCTGCCGGGCCTAACATGAACCATTCAGGAGGGTCCTGACCACAAACGTCACCCATACATGTTCTCCAGAGATGCCGCCTGACTCGTTGAGTTACTCCAGCACTTTGTGTCCTTTTATGTAAAACAGCATCTGCAATTCCTCGTGTCTATGTTCTCTACTTGGTTTGATGTTTATGTGGCATCGGTTGTTTCATTGGTTGCAACGCAAAATACCAACCCGGTTGAGATATTTGTCAGCGATGAAACTAACATGATTATAGAATTTGCTGAGAGAGAACGTCTTCCAAGTTATGTACAAGTAATTTAAAATTTAGGCTTAGAAATATATAAAGTGCAAACAGTCAGTAGTCTGAAATTATGAATAAAGTCTGGTTTCCATAAAACTCAACTGTTTTTGATATAAAGGCATCAACGCAATAGCCAATAGACAATAGGTGCAGGAGTAGGCCATTCGACCCTTCAAGCCATTCAATGTGATCATGGCTGATCATCTCCAATCAGTATCCCGTTTCTGCCTCCTCCCCATATCCCCTGACTCCACTATTTTTAAGAGCCCTATCTAGCTCTCTCTTGAAAGCACCCACTGCCCTCTGAGGCAGAGAATTCCACAGACTCACCACTCTCTGTGAGAAAAAGTGTTTCCTCATCTCTGTTCTAAATGGCTTGCTCCTTATTCTTAAACTGTGGCCCCCGGTTCTGGACTCCCCCAACATAGGGAACATGTTTCCTGCCTCTAGCATGTCCAAGCCCTTAACAATCTTATGTTTCAATGAGATCCCTTCTCATCCTTCTAAACTCCAGAGTGTCCATTCTCTCAGCATATGACAGTCCCACCATCCCGGGAATTAACCTTGTAAACCTACGCTGCACTCCCTCAATAGCAAGAATGTCCTTCCTTAAATTAGGAATAGGAATTGATGTTCAAACAACCAAATATTTAAATATAATAAAATAACAATTGATACATTAAGAACCAGACCATAATAGTGCAAGACATAATTCTGTGGTGCAACCAAAACAAAGTCCACAGTAGATCATAGTTGCTGAGGTAAGGCTGTGGTTAGTGTTGTGCAGTGTTCAAGAGCCTAATAATTGAACACTGCATTTAAGGAGCTGTTCTTGAACATGGAGGCTCCGGCAACATCTTTCCGATGGTAAGAGCAGATTGAGAGGGCAGGATGGTGTGGGCTTTGATGATACTGACAGCCTCCATGAGATAACGCCTCCTGTAGATCCCTTCAATGGTGGGGAGGTCGGCACCTGTGCTGGACCGGGCAACGTCTCACTCTTTCTGTAGCCTCTTTCTTTCCTCGGTGTTCGAGTTGCCGAACCAAGCCACGTTGCAACCAGTCAATATGCTCGTTGCTGTATATCCGTAGAACTTCGATAGGTATTCGACGATATACCGAATCTCCTCAACCTTCTAAAGAAGTAGAGGCACCGATGAGCTTTCTTTGTGATTGCATCAATGTGCTGTGCCCAGGCCAAATCTTCAGCAAAAGCACACCTAAGAACTTGAAGTTGTTCATTCTCTCCACCACCTTCTCGTCCATAAAGACAGCTTTGTGGATCCTCAGCTTTCCCTTCCTAAATGTTTCCTCCCACATCCCAAAAATGTTCAGATTAGGTGGATAATTGGCCTCTGTAAACAAGCCCCTATTGTGTCAGCTGTGGATGAGAACATGTGAAAACACAGAACTAGTGTGATTGAAGGTTGGCATGGACTTGGTGGGCAGAAGGACCTGTTTCCATGCTGTATCGTTGTACCAAACTAAACTGAAGTGTCTGGCAGAGGGAGCATTGGAGTCTGAAATCTTAGTATGAAATCACATCATTCCAATGTTTGCCTTTAACAGGCAGGAGGTAAGCAATCTGCTCAGCAGTATTATCTCTTATCAATGCCTGATTATATCAGAGTATAATCTTCTCCCTTATATTTCCAAGAAAAAGGACTGAAATCCATTTATTAAAATCTACGTAGATAGAGGGTTTTTTTTATGAGCTATTTCCTGCTTTGTGTTGGCTGACCATTTTTCAATTCTTGTGACAAAGCAATAGAGAAGATAGCATTTCTTTATGATCTGTTTGGCTGTCTTTTTAATGAGGTTTGCCAGTGCGAGAGAAAGGAAATGTTTTTATGTTTTCAACAAATCAGAGTAGTAAACAGTCTGAATGGTGTGGTCTTTGTCGATATTGGCCGTCTTTCTGAGACACCACCTCCTGTAGATCCCTTCAGTGCTGGGGAGGTCAGTACCTGTGATGGAACAGGCAATGCCCACCACTTCCTGTAGCCACCTTCATCCAGTTGTCAAACCAGGCCATGATGCAACCAGTCAGTATGTTTGCAGTGTGCCTTCACTGGAAGTTTTGGAGGGACCCCTTGCTTTTTTGCCTCCTTCTTGCTCAAACCATGTAACATTTCGAGGCATTTCCATCAGTTTATGGGTGAGGAATCGCCACTCATCAAATTTAAGATCAAACTGTTTCACTAAATCAAAAGAAGAAATTGTACAAATCATTGGTGAGACCACACTTGGAGTACTGTGTGCAGCTCTGGTTGCCCAGCTAGAGGATGGATGTCATTAAATTGGAAAGGCTGCAGGTCTGCAGAAATTGGAGATTCACCAGGATGTTTTCAAGAGGGAGTTAGATTTAGCTCTTAGGGCAAAAGAATCAAAGAATATGGGGGAAAAAGCAGGAACGGGGAACTATTTTTCAATGTTTTTATGTTGTTATGTTTCTTTATCTGGGCTTATGGGGTGGGAGATTGCAACCTTCACGCGGTCCGCCCTGTTTCGACGAATGCAATCAACCTGTGTGCACAATCAAATAAGATCAAATATAACAAGTTGTCCTACAACTTTAGGCTGTGCACGCCATACGCAAGAAGAAGATCTGGGCTTGTGTGTGAGTTGCAGGAAGAGGTTGAAAGACTGGGCCTTTTCCCTTTGGAGCATTGGAGGCCGAGGGTTAATCTTTTTGAGATCTATAAAATCCCAAGGGGCATGGATCATTTACAGTCTCTTTCCCAGGATAGAGGATTCTAAAACTGGAAGGAATAGGGTTAAGTGAGATAGGAGATTTAAGAAGGATCTTAGGGTCGACTTTTTAACTCCGAGGTAGATCATATCTGTAATGACTTGCCAGAGGAAGCTATTGAAGTGAATACAATTGCGACTTTTAAAAGACATTTGGACAGATGTATGAATAGGAGGTCCAATGAGTAGCCCGATATGGCAACTTGGTCAGCATGGACTAGGAGGCCCAAAGGGCCTGGTTCTGTGATAAGAGCTCTATGAGTCTGAGAAAGTATCCTTCCTCTTTTATCACTTCCTTTTCAATGGCAAATATTCATCATTATGACATCAAAGGTTTCTGACATATCTCATCATTCCTCATTCCAATCTTCAAAGTCTAATATTGACTTTCATAAGAGAGTCAAACATTATCTTTATAACCCTACACATGCATTAGGTGTCTGGCCTTACGCTGCTTTGATTGTACAAAATCATGCCATGCATCAGAGGGGCATATTTTGTGCATGAGTAACACTGTATGTAGTTGACATGATATTTAGACAGACAGCTTCCTCCAAAAATATCCAGGTGTCAGTTTTCATAAGTGAACTCTCAATAATCACATTTCGAGCACTTCAGTTGATAATGTGGTTCCATTTTAGCATTTTGAAGAAGCACAACACTTCAACTGCATGGGTTAAGGGCTGGACTGATGCTAATCATTTTATTCAGGTAGAACATTTGACAAAGCTTGCTTTAATTCTGTACTGATGTTGTGATTGTTTGTTGCATGTCTCTGCACACACGCAGTGTCAATGGCTTTAGATGGGACAGTCCCTTTGAAGAGACCAATGTTGGATTAATCACTGGAAATAAAATATCTTTCCTGATTGTCAGAAAGGCAGAGACACCAACACCACCCTGGCCACACACTCATTTCACCCCTGCCATTGGGAAGAAGGTACAGGAACCTGAAAACTATAACATCCAGGTTCAGGAACAGTTTCTTCCCTATAGCCATTCAGCTATTAAACACAACAACCTCAAATGGGCTCTGAACTGCATAGACTATTATTGTTATTATTGCACTATTATTGTGTTTTTTTTGTGTGTACATGCGTGTGTGTGTGTGTATATATGATTTATATATATATGTGTATTTGTGAGTATGTGTATGTATACACACACGGAACTTTTGTTCTCTCTCTTGTTTATTATATTGTTTACAGTGTACGATATTTACATGTTCTGTTGTGTTGCTGCAAGTAAGAATGTCATTGTTCTACGTTGGACATATGACAATAAAACACTTGACTCTTGACTAATCCCATTTCTATTTTTCTGATTCTCCTTCCCAAGTGCCCCAGATTCCACCATTTACTTGGATACAAGGGGCAATTTATATTAACCTATCAACCAGCATGTCTTTGGGAGCATTGTGACTTGTAAACTGGGCTGCCTGGAACCTGAAGCTGGTTGATTCGTCAGGAGAAGCAAACATTCTCTTGAAATCCTATCACTAGAATCTCCCAAACTCAGAGTACATCAGGTTTTTGTGTTCAAGATCAAAGATAACAGCAGGTCATTCATTACCAGTTCAATAGCTGCAATTATATTTTGCTCACTTTGATATTTAAGTCTGACAAGATGTTGCATTGAACTACAGACTGTCCCTGACTATCTAAACATCTTTAATGGGACAAAATAATTAATCTGGATAATCTAAAAGCGTCAGACGACAGGGAACCGAGACACCCATCATGTTGTGATGGCTGGCTCTCTTGAGTGAACAAATACCCTAATTGTTGATAGACAGAAATGCCAATGATCAAAGCGCTGGAGGAACTCAGCAGGTCAGGCAGCATCTAGGGAGGAAATAGAGAAGTGACGTTTTAGGTTGGGATATTGATTTGGTTATTGATTTGGATTTTTTTTAATAGTCAGAACAAAAATCAGAATTGATTTACGATCAGAATGGATCTTGTTAATCAAGGTTTTCACATAAATTGTAGAGGTTCATAACTTCTAGGAGCTGAATTTGGCCATTTGACCCATCAAGTCTACTCCACCATTCAATCATGGCTGATCTATCTTTCTCTCTCAACCCTATTCCCCTACCTTCTCCCCTAATCTGAAACAACTCAGATCACTTACAGAAGGTCTGAAGGAGGGTCTTAACACAAAACATCACCTACTGATGTTCTTCAGGGATCTTGCCTCACCTGTTGAGTTACCCCAGCACTTTTTGTTTTTTTTTTGTAAACCAGCATCTGCTGTTCCTTGTTTTGACTTTCTATGTCATTTACTCAAGTGATCATAGTCACTCATGCTGATTTGACAGTAGCGAGAAATGTGGTGCCTTAAAATGAATAGTGCTTACCATTCTACAACTCCCACTGCTTTTTGTCAGCTTTAGTGTGGAATCAGTTCAGAAGTGGGCTGTGGCTTTCCATTGACGGGGTTTGAGTTGTGTAGGTTGGTTTCAAGAATTTGCTAGTTGTAGGAAAGTAGCTGTTCCTGAACCTCCTGGTGTGGAACTTCAGGCTTCTGAAGAAGGGTCCCAACCCGAAACATCACCCATTCCTTCTATCCGGAGATGCTGCCTGTCCCGCAGAATTACTCCAGCTTTTTGTGTCTATCTTCGGTTTAAACTGGCATCTGCAATGCTACATATTTCTACACATGGTCCAAGCTCTTCAGTTGTTTATGATACAGCTTGGTGCAGGGGGCCATCTTCTCATGTTAGTAAACTTGTGCAGGAGACCAACAACAGCTCAACTTAGGAAACAAACCAACCATCCTAGCAGCCTCTTCATTTAACATCTCAGAACGCCGGCTCGGAGACTTGTTCACCCTCAGTCTCCTTCGTTTTCCGAGCACTTATCCCTCAGTGATCGATATTATTGTAAGATCCTTCCCTCTTTATTCCAGCTCCCCTTTTGCTCACTAATTTTCTGTGATTGTTACGTTGCTTTTAAAATCTTCAGAAGACAGATAAAGAAAATGTTCAAAATCTGTGTCATCCATTTCCTATTATTAATCCTGCCCTCATTCTGTAAAGTAAGAACATTTCATCTAGCCACGCTCTTCCTGTTTACATACTCATGTACGTTTGTTAAACTTCAGGAGTCAAAAGTCAAGCGTGTTTAATTGTCATATGTTCAGACCACAGAACAATTAAATCCTTATTGGCTGTGGCTTAACAGGCCCATAAATGCAATAGAAGAGAGATAAATATATAATAATTAATAATACAATAAACTAATAGCAGTAATGATAGTAATAAGAGTGCAAAACCGAAGGCTGCAGTGCAGCCAAAGACGCAGTTCATCATAGTTTTGTGTGGGGTTAGGGGGTTGTAGGTTAGTGTTGTGCAGGGTAATTCAAGAGCCTGAGGGTTGCTGGGAAGAAACTGTTCTTGAACGAGGTGTCTGTCTTTGATGATATCAGCTGCCTCTTTGAGTTTAGTTTATTCTCATAATGAGTTTTAGGTATCCTTTGCTTTTTCTAAAATATTCCAATTTTCTGGCCTACCATTAATCTTTACAATGTAGTATGTCTTTGCTTTCAAGTTGATATAATCTTTAACATCTTTAGTAAGCCACTAAGGGCTCATTCTTCACAGATGGTTTTTATTTCCCAAAGGAATACATCTTTGCTCAAGCCGGAATTAAAGGAATGAAGGAATCAATGAAGGATGTAGGCTTGAAAGACATTGAGGAGATAAAGAAAGACCAGAGAGGGATTTAAAAGTGAGAGTGAGTAATTTAAAACTGCCTGACTAGGGACGTATATATCATGGCAGATAGGCTAAATATCTAGTAACTCCTCTGTGCAGAACCATATATAGATTTGCGGGTTAATTTGTCCTTGTACGGGAGGAGGCGAAAGAGCGATAACAGAGAATGAGAGTGTGGGGGTGATTGATGGTCGACATGGACTTTATCAATAATGGTCAATAGTGCTTTAGTTGCATTGTGAAATTCTCATTGCACATTTTACACATGCGAGCAGCACCATTATTCAAAGTCCAAAGTCCGGTCGGTCTGCATGGGCCGAAGGGCCTGTTTCCAGGCTGTATCTTTCAATTATAAAAGATGAAATAGCGGCACATTTGGGTAGCAGTAGCAGGATCGGTCCGAGTCAGCATGACTAATCTTCTGGAATTTTTTGAGCATGTAACTAGGAAAATGGACAAGGGAGAGCCAGTGGATCTAGTGTACCTGGACTTTCAGAAAGTATTTGATAAGGTCCTACGTAGGTGATTAGTAGGCAAAATTAGAGCAGATGGTATTGGGGGTAGGGTACTGACATGGATAGAAAATTGGTTGGCAGACAGGAAACAAAGAGTGGGGATTAACGGGCACCTTTCAGAATGGCAGGCAGTAACTAGTGGGGTACCGCAAGGCTCAGTGCTGGGACCGCAGCTATTTACAATATATATTAATGATTTAGATGAAGGGATTAAAAGTGACATTAGCAAATTTGCAGGTGACACAAAGCTGGGTGGCAGTGTGAACTGTGAGGAGGATGCTATGAGGATGCAGGGTGACTTGGACAGGTTGGGTGAATGGGGAGATGCATGGCAGATGCAGTTTAATGTGGATAAATGTGAGTTTCTCTACTATGGTGGCAAAAACAGGAAGGCAGATTATTATCTAAATGGTGTCAAGTTGGGAAAAGGGGAAGTACAATGAGATCTGGGGAGTCCTTGTTCATCAGTCACTGATAGTAAGCATGCAGGTACAGCAGGCAATGAAGAAAGCAAATGGCATGTTGGCCTTCATAACATGAGAAGTTGAGTATAGGAGCAATGGGGTCCTTCTGCGGTTGTACAGGGCCCTAGTGAGATCACACCTGGAGTATTGTGTGCAGTTTTGGTCTCCAAATTTGAGGAAGATCATTCTTGCTATTGAGGGAGTACAGCATAGGTTCACAAGCTTATTTCCCAGGATGGCGGGACTGTCATATGTTGATAGAATGGAACGGCTGGGCTTGTATACTCTAGAATTTAGAAAGATGGGAGAGGATGTTATTGAAACATATAAGATTACAAAGGGTTTGGAGATGCTAGAAGCAGGAAACATGTTCCCGATGTTGGGGGAGTCCAGAACCAGGGACCACAGTTTAAGAATAAGGGGGTAAGCTTTTTAAAATGGAGATGAGCAAAATCGTTTTCACATAGGGAGTTGTGAATCTGTGGAATTCTCTGCCTCAGAAGGCAATGGAGGCCAATTTTCTGGATGCGAGTCAAGGGATATGGGTAGAAGGCAGGAACGAGGTACTGATTGTGGATGATCAGCCATGATCACAGTGAATGGCGGTGCTGGTTTGAAGGGCCGTATGGCCTACTCCTCCACCTAATGTCTATTGTCTATGGTCTATAATTAATATGACCATTAATCTCTGATCCCAGGGACTGGCCAGCATTAATGCTTTCCAAATGACTGTAGAAACCAAAAAAAATACTATAATTTGACAAAAAACCTTGGAAAGACTTTTTAAAAAGTACATGCGTGTGGAATTTGCAGACTGTGGGTAGGTTGCCCTGATTAGATTCCTGCACCCATTGTTACAGAATTATCTTTACCCCTTGCTGATTTCCACCAGAAAGATATGAGTCACTTCTCATACATTGGGAGATATCCGGAAAAGCTCCATATGGTAGTTACAAGAGCTTTTATTCTGAAAAGTGCCTGGAGTGCTGCTAAGCTTTTAACACATTTTACCTGCAGTGGAGATGGCCATGAAGCTTTCAAATCAAATGTTTCAACAAAATTCCCACAACCTAACTGGTGCATCATTTGCATTATCGTTGACTCACAGGTGCTGCACTTTTCATCAGAAAAACAAAGCAACAAGTCTGACATTTATGCTCTATTTAAATAGTAGATATGAATACTTAGCAGGGGTGCATTAAGTTGTCATATACTGAAGTCATATAAAATAATACCAATCTGATATCAGACAGCAGAAGACTGTTAGAAAGAAACTGTATATAAAGATGTTTATGAACTTTATTGTCTTAGGATGTTTAAATATACGGAAGATGAACAAGCAAATATAAAACAATCCAGTATAACAAAGTTCTTCAAGCGGTTAGGATCAAAGGGTACAATAGGCACAGTGGCGTAGTGTTAGAGTTGCTGTCTTACAGCGCCAGAGACCCGGTTTTCGATCCTGACTACAGGTGCTGTCTGTATGGAGTCTGTATGCTCTCCCAATGACCTGCGTGGGTTTTTTCTGGGTGGTCCGGTTTCCTCCCACAGTCCAAAGACATACAGGTTTGTAGGCTAATCGGCTTGGTACAATTGTAAATTGTCCCTAGTGTGTGTAGAATAGTGTTAGTGTGTGGAGATCGCTGGTCGGTGCAGACTTGTTAGGCCTTTGGGCCTTTTTCCGCACTGTAACTCTAAACTCTAAAACACTAAAAAGAGAATTTATGACAAGTATATTTATACCTAACAGATATCCGGAAAAACAGCTTCTGCACTTACTGGGAGATGTATGTTGGATTAATCAACCATGTAATATAATAAAGACAGAACCACTGGGTTGTTCAGAACATAATTATATCATGTGTTAAGGGGATTAGCGTCCCTCCAGGATGTGATTTGGTGGGCTAACATAAACTTCTCTAACATATGTTCCTATCAAAAAATATGTGCTGTACATCTACATGAAGCATAACTGATAAAATTAGTTACATGAAATGTTGGTTGCAAATGGAAAGCAGTCAAATAATTTATTTTGGATGAATTGGAAAATGTTTAAACTGGAAAGAGTGCAGAGATTTATGAGGAGCATTACCAAGACTTGAACGGTTGAGCAGTAGGGAGAGGTTGCAAAGGCCAGGATTAATTATTTGGAGTGTAGGACACTGAGGGGTGATCTCATAGAGGTGCATAAAATTATAATACAGTAGATACAGAGAATACAGGGTTGGGGGATTCAGGAGCTAGGGGGTAGATGCATAGGGTGAAAGGGGAAAGATTTAATAGGACCCTGTGGGGCAACCTTTTCTCACAGAGGGTGGTGGGCATATGGAAAGAGTTGCCAGAAGTAGTTGAGGAAAGTCCAATAACGGCATTGTACAGGCACATGAATGGGAAAGAATTAGAGCGATGTGGGCCAAATGCGGGCAAATGGGACATGCTTGATTAGGCCATATTGGTCGGCACGGACGAGTTGGGCCAAACAGCCTGCTTCTGTAGTGCATGACACTATAACTCTATTGCTGCTCGTGTATTGTTGAGTTTTTCTGCTTGTTTGAACTCCAGTTTCATCGCATCATGCAGAGTGAAACACGAGAGATAAGGAGAAATTCCATTTGCTCTCCTGCAGCAAAGTAATTTAAAGATGATATCAGAAGCTGATGGTATACTGTATTAGTGTGCTCTTTATTTCATTTCCCTTACCAGATATCAGTAGTTTCTCTGAGTGAGAGGGAATTACGTGCCTGGAAATAATCAATAGCCAAAAGATTTAGCCACCACGCCTCACCATGCGCCATGTGTGCATCACAACGCGCCAACCAATTTTTTGGATGTCGCGTAAATAACGCGCAAATGATGCCCAAGTGGGACAACCCATTAAGCTGATTTGGCTTAATGGGCCAAATCAGCTTAGTTGGCGTGCAACTAGTATGAGGTTGGCCAAACTAACTACACAGTGCTGGATTAACTCAACTGTTCAGACAGCATCTGTGGAGGGAATGGATAGACAATGTTTTGGGTCTGGACTCTTCTTCAGACTGATTGTTGTGAGGGGGGTTGGGGGAGGGGGGGCTGGCAAAGAGGTAGGGGTAGGACAAAGCCTGGCAAGTGAAAGGGTGGATACAGGTAAAGTGGGGTTGATTTGCAGTTGGATGAATGAGTGCAAGAGATAAAAATGAGACAAAAGAATGTTGGATAAGGAGCGAAGAGGAGTGAAATGTGTAGCTGGGGTATGGGTGTTTCCGTAAGTACGTCACTCAGTAGTGAAACTAAAGATCTCCAAATTTTCCGGTTATTTTCCTGTTTTTTATGTAATATTCCCATTGTTTCATATCCTGTATTTTAAGTAGTATTGATCATGGTGTGTAGCCAGAGTAATGAGATTAAGCAAAAGTAAATACATTTCCTTTTACAAAGAAAAATATCAGATATGTCCCTGTGTTTTTTTTTGTGACATTTTTCATGCAGGATTTCATCAAAGCCTCAGGCTAATTCATACCAATTAAATAATTCTAGAAAGCCAAATTCTGATTAAGCTTATGATTTTTATCATTTATCATCCAATAAGATGGTTTTCTGATACCCAAGCTTTTTGCAGCAGAACGCGAGTGGCAGTGTCCATTTGGTCACATGCGAAATATGTCTGACATTTTGTGTGGGAGCTTCAAAATCAGTAAGCGTTCCATAAGTCTTCTGTGTTTTATAAATATTTTTTTTGTCTCTTTTTTTTAATTTTGAAAGCATTTTCACTCCTCTTCTCTCCTTATCTGACATGGCCAAATTTTGGTCGATTTTGATCACAAATTAGCTCAAATGGATCATAGGTAGGCACCATTTTTTTATCCCGTGGTATTTCATTATGATTTATTATCTTTCAAATCTTGCCACCCTATGTCACAGGTTGGTACACTTATTTACGGAAACACCCATATGTAAATATTAAGGGTGGCACATAGGTGGATGGAGACAGGGAGGGTTGGGGGAGAAGAGGGGCGGCATAATGAAGGAATGGGGGCGCCCCAATGTGGGGACAAAAGAGAGAGGGAGAAGGGCGGAGGGGGGTAACTTAAAATTGGACCCCAGGTACTTTCCCCAGCACTGTTGGAGATGCAACACATGTCCCTACACCGCCCCCCCCCCCCTCCCCTCCCACCACCCCCCTCCCCCCTCGACTCCATCCAAGGACCCGACAGTCTTGTCTGGTGAGGCAGACGTTCACTTGCACCTCCTCCAACCTCCTCTATTGTATCCGCTGCTCCAGGTGTGGACTCATGTATATGGGTGAGACCAAGCGCAGGCTCGGCAATTGTTTCGCTGAACACCTCCGCTCAGTCCGCCTAAACCTACCTGATCTCCCGGTTGCTCAGCACTTTAACTCTCTCTCCAATTCCCACACTGACCTTTCTGTCCTGGGCCTCCTCCATTGTCAGGGTGAGGCCCAGCCCAAATTGGAGGAACTGCACCTCATACTTCGCTTGGGTAGCTTATACCCCAGTGGTGTGAACATTGACTTCTCTAACTTCAAGTAGCCCTTGCATTCCCCCTCTCTCTATTCCCTTCCCCTTCCCAGTTCTCTGACCAGTCTTACTGTCTCGGACTACATTCTATCTCTGTACCACCCACTCCCCTGACATTAGTCTGACAAGGGTCTCGACCTGAAACGTCACCCATTCCTTCTCTCCAGAGATGCTGCCTGTCCCACCGAGTTACTCCAGCATTGTGTGTCTATTTTTGATTTAAACGAGCATCTGCAGTTCTTTCCTACACATTGGAGATTCATTGTTCAATCTATTAGGTTTTAAGCTGTCTGAGCAACCCAGTTGTATGAACATCAAATTCTCCGGTTTGCTTGAATTTTAAACTTCCTAGGATGCAGGTTTTCAGAGACAGACCAAGTTCTCACTGACAAACTCTGTTCGGGAGCGCTTGGCAAAAGCCTTAGACTGTTCAAATCGTCTCTAAGGACAAAACACATTCCTTCCATGGACATCATATGATTTAGAGGGCAATGAGCCAAATGCAGGTAAATGGGACCAGCCCAGTATGCCAAATTGGTTGGCACGGCCAATACTTATAGATTTTACTTTACTTTTTAGCCTTTAGAGATACAGCACCGAAACAGGCCCTTCAGCTCACCGAGTCTGTGCCTTCCAGCAATCACCCCATACATTAACCTACACCCACTAGGGACAATTCTTATAACTTACAAAAGCTAATTAAGCAATAAACCTGTACGCCTTTGGAGTGTGGGAGGAAACTGGAGCACCTGGTGAAAACCCACACGGTCACAGGGAGAACGTGCAAACTCCATACAGACTGCATTCATTGTCAGGACCGAACCCGAGTCTCTGGCGCTGTGAGGCAGCAACACTACTGCTGCACCACTGTGCCACGGACAAGCGAGGATGAAGGGGCTATTTCAGTGCTGTACAGTTCTACAATGTTTTTGACCAGGAGTTTAAGGTCTAACGGTGAGGTTGTAGGTCCCGTGTAGGACCGGTGAGGTGACAGGTGTCTGATCATTTAACAGCACAATGCAATGATAATGGATCATTCACAATGTTCTTTTACAGCAGATTCAGGTTCACCAGGCAGCTAGGCAAAACATTTTTTTTCAGTAATTCTGCTGATCAGTGGATTTTCGTTTTAACGTGCTTTGAAGGCTGCTAAGTACTGAACAAGACAAAGAGATGAAATAACTATCTGTATGTTTCTCCCTAATCTGATTCATGATGTGCAAACCTTGAACAATGTAACTCAGAGAAATTCTATATTGTGCGGAGTTTCTCACATTTGTTAATCTGGTTCTGAAAATGGCCCATCGAAGTCATCAATCCACATAAGCCAATGGTCTCCTCTTGACAGTATCTGCTTGGCTGTAGAATAAATCACAAGTGAATTCACATTCGATGTTGCAATCCCTCTTTAAAGGCTGCGTGACAAGCACATTTAGGTAAATTTATTGACATCAGTGATATTGAAACATTATTCTGTGACACTGTCTCTTGTTCTACATTTACTTTTTGACTTAACATTAAGCCGTTTCTTTGCATTTTTGTTGCTTCATTTAATACCTTTATGTGGCCATCTGTCATTCACTTAAAGGAGCATAAGAATTTCAAGTCTTTTCTATGTAATGTAGCTAATAGGTGTTGACAATTAGACTTCTGTTGGTATCTCCATGAAAATCAAATATACCTCTTGTTGGAAATGACGTGAGGTGATGTTGTTGACAGTTTTATAATGTAAATTTCCTCCCCCCCCCCCCCCTCCTCCACCCCCAAGTCCCAATTCTTACCTGACTGGTTTCATTAGTTATTTGCCATTTTACTGGTGTTAGTGGAGTGTTTCATCTCGCATGGGGTATAAATCCTGTCATGACTTGTCAGAGAGGCAGCTGGTGACAGCAAATTACACTGATGCGGGTTATAAAGTACCGCAGAGCACCCCTCTGCTTCAGCAGAAGGAAGCGAGCAGTGGGACATGGTTTAAAGAAGATGCACTGTTAAATAAAGTAAGTCTCAGGGAGGGGTCGTGTGCAGGAATATAATTAAAAAGGACATTAGTATTGCAAGAAAAGGTGGTGGCCGGATGTGTGGATGTTGCTGCAATGTCTCATCAACCTGTAGAAATTTAGCCTGGATGACAATTTCAGAGCAGGTTGGGGCAGCCTTAATTACCAGGATTTTGAATTAGTTTTGAATGCTCTTTCTGTCCTTCATTTTAACTGTAGTGTTAGCATTTCAGCAATTTTTATAGCAAAATCTGGCATGCTTAAATTTTGGTTCAGTGCAAAGTTGGAGATGTGGACATATAGCAATGGAGTTTTACAGGAATAAGAAATTTGTTAAGATTACATACAGCATTTTACTTGCACTTGCTTGCTTTAAATCTGTCTGCAATGTATGTCATATTCAGGGCTCAAATGATTCACGTCTAGTTGACAACTCATCTTTTCCCTTTATCAAATACACATAGACATACAGTATCTGCTGTGGAATTTTTCAAGTTTCCATCTTTAATCCATATTACCAGGATTTCCTTCTGAGCTTATTCATTGCACCACCGTCTGTTGTGTTTGCATGTCATGCCAGCCACACTGATCCCCGTGTCATACATTGTTTGAAATAAATCTGCAGATACCTACTTTATTGCACAATTCCAAAGAGGTTTTGATTCACTATTAGCACACTGCCATGACCAACTTCTTTAGGAAAAAGAAGGAATTATGTTTCATGACATAATTTAGTTTTAGTTTTAGAAATACCGCATGGAAACAGGCCCTTCGGCCCACTGAGTCAGCATCGACCAGCAATCACCCATACACTAGTTCTATCCTTGAAGCTAGGGACAATTTATAGAAGCTAATTAATACACAAGCCTGTATGTCTTTGGAGTGTGGGAGGAAGCCAGAGCCCACGGAGAAAATCCAAGTGGTTTCAGGGAGAACGTGCAAACTCCGTACAGACAGCACGTGTAGTCAGGATCGAACCCATGTTTTTGGCACTGTAAGGCAGCAACTCTAGCCTTCCTTATATCTCCATATTAACATCACAGAATCCATACACCTTTGATGTGAAGTATGTGATGTGCTGTTCTGTGATCTTGGATACAATCGCACATGTGTAATGTGAGTGTTAAAACAGGCTTCTCAGCTGAAATGGAGTTACCTGTTTTCAACACACATCAAGCAAGCAGGCTGGTTAAGAAAAAACAAATAGGTGCTCTGTGAAACAGTTTCACCCACATGAAGGAACTGGTAAATCATGAGGTCTCAGATCATGCGGCCTCAAGGACACAAAGTGGTAAGACAACAAGGCAGACCTTCAATCCCAGTGACATCCGAGATTTAGCTCGACTATAAAACCCCTATTCCCATGGCCAGTTTCAGAAAATGTGGTTGATTGTTATTTGTAGATTTGGGTGGAAGCGAAGGCTTTATTGAGTATATAAGTGCATGCTGCTCACGGGGCTCCAAGTGGGATGGGGATTGATACCAAGACCATTGAACTCTCCAGGTCAGGCCATTGTTAAGGAGTCCCCAGTATGCCACAGATAGGCGTGAGGCTCACTGTTTGGTTGTTTTGTTGCTATTACACTGTTTTTAAAAAATGTTTCATTTTAAATTTCATATTCTCTGTCTCCAAGTGTTCTCTCTCCATTATTGATCTGAATCCTTGTATCATTACGTCTCACTGGATTTTGGGTCATGTTGTCTACTTCTCATACAAGCAAATCATCACCTTATTCAAAATGTTTATATCAGAACCATGTTCCTTAATCACCTCAGTGGAATGTCTGGTGTATATTGTGGGCCCAGATGTCAGGTGTGCATCGCAAAACCATAACCTTCTCAAGCACAGGCAAGAAAGATTTACCATTTAATCTTCAGCAGTTTCTATGATGGAAATGGCTTTCTAGGAGGGAATATTTAACATTAAGTAGTGTACCTTTCATCCTTTGCTTGAACAGAAGTAATAATGTAATTAACAAAAGAATGATTGGGTTAAATTGGTCTCCTGTAACATTCTCTGTCACCATGAGATCTGTCCCTTCAGCACACCTCACCAAGGGTCCGATCTCACAATGTACGATTGTGTTAAAGCATCAAGAACTGCCAGTAAAATGGAGACACAAGAGACTGCAGATGCTGGTATCTTGTGCAAAAGACAAACAGCTGGAGGAACTGGGCATGTCAGGCAGTGCAGATTTATTTAGCCAGAGGTGGTGAATCTACGGAATTTCTCGTCATAGACAGCAGTGGAGGCCAAGTCAATGGATATTTTTAAAGTGGAGGATAATGGGTCAGTTTAGTTTAGTTTATCATTTCCATGTGTACTGAGGTAGAGTGAGTAGCTGTTTTTGTTGTGTGCTATCCAGGATAAAGTGAATAGCGTTTAGTGAAGATAAAGTCCAGTAAAGTCCGATTGAAGATTGTCCAAGGGTCTCCATTTAGGCAACGGTTGATCAGGACCGCTCTGTAGTTGGTGATAGGATGGTTCAGTTGCCTAATAATGGCTGAGAAGAAACTGTCCCTGAATCTAGTTGATTAGTAGGGGTGTCAAAGGTTACTGGGAGAAGGCAGGAGAATGGGGTTGAGAGGGCAAAACTGATCATCCATGATTGAATGGGGACCAGACTCGATGGGGCAAATGGCCTAATTCTTCTCCTATGGCGTATGATCTAATGATCTAAGGAAGAAAAAGGACAGACGATGTTTCAGCTCAGAACCTTTCATCAGTCTAATTAACAAACATTTTGTGTCTGGACCCTTCTTCTAAAGGGTCCTGAACAAAAATGCCATTAGTCCATTTCCTTCCATAGATGCTGCCTGACCGGCTGAGTTATTCCAGCACTATGTTTTCTGCTCAAGAATTGGCAGTGTTGCATCACTCTGCTTGTTTGAATCAAACAGTGGACTTGAATAGACAGAAAAAACAATCTAACTTTTCTGCTCTTTTTCTGCTCCCTTTTAATATCTTTCTGCATCATGTATTTAGCTAATTCCCTTCTAAGTGTTGTGACTGAATTGATTTACACTGAACTTTGGTAATGCATTCTATATTCTAAGAATTATGTATGAATGGATTTCTTCTAATCTCCTCTTTATGCTTCTTATACTAATCCTGAAGTTAAATATATGATCAGTCACTGGTAATCATCTGTGCACTGTTTATTCACACACAGCTGCTCAGAATTTTGGATGAATTTTGAGTTAATACAATGCAAGTTTTTCCAAAGTATCTTATCTTTTGATAACCCCTGAGTATCTTGTGTCGAATTAAGACCTTGTGTCAAACTGACGGCTCGCGACCCAAAACATCGCCCATTCCTTCTCTCCAGAGATACTGAGTTACTCCAGCATTTTGTGTCTACCTTCGATTTAAACCAGCATCTGCAGTTCTTTCTTACACATAATACATTTATCAGTTGATTGGGCCTGTGATTGAAAGATACAGCATTGAAACAAGCTCTTCATGGGGAGAAGGCAAGCATTATTGATTGGGGCCGATCAGCCATGATCACAATGAATGGTGGTGCTAGCTTGAAGGGCCGAATGGCCTCCTCCTGCACCTATTCTCTATATTTCTGTATTTTTATGTCATTAGGGTCAACTGTACCAATTTACGGTATATTTATAGAAACACAGAAAATAGGTGCAGGAGGAGACCATTTGGCCCTTCGAGCCTGCACCGCCATTCATTGTGATCATGGCTGATGATCCACAATCAGTAACCCGTGCCTGCCTTTTCCCCATATCCCTTGATTCTGCTAGCCCCTAGAGCTCTATCTAACTCTCTTTTAAATTCATCCTGTGAATTGGCCTCTATTGCCTTCTGTCGACTGAATTCTACAAATTCACAACTCTCTCGGTGAAAAAGTTTTTTCTCCTCTCAGTTTTAAATGGCCTCCCCTTGATTCTTAGACTGTGGCCCTCTGGTTCTGGACTCCCCCTTCATTGGGAACATTTTTCCTGTATCTAGCTCGTCTAGTTTATAATTGTATTTAATAAATACATTTAGTAAATACATTTTATAAATATATATATAATTGTATACATTTCTATAAGATCCCCTCTCATCCTTCTAAATTCCCGTGAATACAAGCCCAGTCTTTCCAATTTTTCCTTATATGGCAGTCCTGCCCTCCCGGGGATTAACCTTGTGAACCTACGCTGCAATGCCTCAATAGCAAGGATGTCCTTCCTCGTATTAGGAGGCCAAAACTGAACACAATACTCCAGATGTGGTCTCACCAGGGCCCTGTACAACTGCAGAAGGACCTCTTTACTCCTATACACAGATCCTCTCGTTATGAAGGCCAACTTACCATTAGCTTTCTTCACTGCCTGCTGTACCTGCATGTTTACTTTCAGTGACTGATGTACAAGGATACCCAGGTCTCATTGCACTTCCCTTTTTCCCAATCTGACACCATTGAGATAATAATCTGCCTCCTTGTTCATGCCACCATGATGTTCAAATGTGTCTAACATTAACATGTTCTGATACTTATAAATAAAGGGTCATTTTTGAAATTACAATCTGCTTGGAACATTTTAAAACCTCTGTCATTCTGCTTTGCAGGAATGACGTGTCAAGCAAGGACATCGTATACGGAAGACGAAGTTCTTTGGGGCCATAGATTCCTTCCGGTCATGTCCTTGGAAGAAGGCTTTTTCCGTGTGGACTATTCCCAGTTCCATTCCACGTTCGAGGTCCCCACTTCTCCGTACAGCATAAAGGAACAAGAGGAGAAGCTTTCCCTGACATCGCTCAGCGCCACCCCTTCCACCGGCAACAGCAAGAACAGGAGGGAGCGAATCTTCTCCCTGGATTGCATCAATGCCCTGGAGGAAAAGAGCAGCAGACTGCCAGCCAAACTGCAGAAAATGAGTTCCCGCAAGGAAGAGATACAGATGAAGGTCCTGAGAATGACTGCAGATATAGGAGAGAAAACATGCAGCACTGGCGATCTCCCTTTGAAAGTGCAGAGGATAAGTTCAATTGCCGACAATGCTGGTGTTGAGGAAAAGCTCCCTCTGAAGGCCTTCAATGCCAATTCCGAACCCATCACTCAATCGACGGGAGATCTGCCACATGCCCTGCAACCTGCAGGGTCACGAATGGAGGGCAATTTACCTGCCAAGCTGAGAAAAATGAATTCTGATCGTCTCATTTAGAAGCAGACAATGGAAAAAGGCACAATCTTTCTTAGAGGTGATCTGTAAAACCTCAGTGATTTACACATTGAAATGGACACATTGAAATGGATTGAGGATTTAAATACACTTAGTTAATGTTGGCTTGCAAAATCACGTGACTACAATGTTTTAACTTGAAGGACAATATGATATTATGTGTTGTATACGCTTCATAGTCAGAATACTAAGTTAGCCTAAAGTAAGGATAAATATGAAAGAGGTTGTTTTTCTAGGGCAACCCAATTGAGCTAAATTGAGCCAAGTTTACTTTGCGTTAAAGTCTTGAGTAAAACAAATTTGTGGAGCTCTACTTGTGGATAGGTTAATAACCTTTGATCAACTATCATCACTCTGAGTCACACTGGTGAGCAAAGCCCTAAGATTGATATCTAACCTGTGCCAAGCAAACCTATCTCAATTGCATGAAAGTGGAAGCTTAAAACTGATATTAACATCCTCTGGCTGAGGAAGAAAAAATCATCCTGATCTTCACTTCCAATTGAGGTCTCTCATTTTTAATGTAGTGTTCTTACTATTGACTAGGTTCAACGGCATTAGTGAACTGAGGTGAAATGAAAAGATTTTTAAAACCGACACGTTACTGCAGCAATTGCACCATGTCAAATCATTTACACATTGCGTCCGACCCAAAGCTATACTTTTTCTTGGTCGGTCAAGGAAATGAAGCTTTGTCAAAATAAATAGGTGAGCTAACATTTAAATTTCATACTGAAAGTAACGGAAACACTGGCACTTGTTCAGTCAACATTGGCCACGTTTGGCCCATATCCCTCTAAACCTGGCCTATCCATGTACCTGTCTAAATGTTTCTTCAACGCTGCGAGAGTACCTCCTCCGGCAGCCCGTTCCATACACCCGCCATCTTTTGTGCACAAAAGTTACCCTTCAGATTCCTATTAATTCTTTCCCCCCTCGCCTTATACGTATGTCCTCTAGCACTCGATTCCCCTACTATGGGCACGTGCGTCTACCCGATCTACTGTGCTTTAACAAGAATGCCAAGTTCTTGGAGGGAGTGCTGAGCAGATTTATTATAATGGAGTCAAGAATAAAAGAAAGATTTCAACATTTAGAGGAGACTAAAAGGGTTTGGAACAATTTGAAGTTTTCAAAGACTTGAAGCTTTCATGAAGGTTGGTATTGGACTAAACAAGAAGAAAACTGCCACTCGTGTAATGCATGATAAATAAAGGATGCAACTTCACAGTAATTAGCAATGAACCAGAAGGGTAACTTGATTTTAAAGGGACTGAATTCATACCTGGAATACGATTGTTAAGGGCTTGGACACGCTAGAGGCAGGAAACATGTTCCCGATGTTGGGGGAGACCAGAACCAGGGGCCACAGTTTAAGAATAAGGAGTAAGCCATTAAGAACGGAGACGAGGAAACACTTTTTCTCACAGAGATTGGTGTGTCTGTGGAATTCTCTGCCTCGGAGGGCGGTGGAGGTAGGTTCTCTGGATGCTTTCAAGAGCGAGCTAGATAGGGCTCTTAAAAATATCGGAGTCAGGGGATATGGGGAGAAGGCAGGAACGGGGTACTGATTAGGGATGATCAGCCATGATCACATTGAATGGCGGTGCTGGCTCGAAGGGCCGAATGGCCTACTCCTGCACCTATTGTCTATTGTCTATTGTCTATTGATTGTAGAAAAAGCTGTAGAGACAGATTTAATAATAATTTTTAAAAGGGATTTGAAGCAACAGCAGGAGTTTGGGGTTGGGATGGAGATGATGAAACATAGAAACACAGAAAATAGCTGCAGGAGTAGGCCATTCGACCCTTTGAGGCAGCACCGCCATTCAATATGATCATGGCTGATCATGTAAAATCAATACCCCAATCCTGCTTTTCCCCCATATCACTTGATTCCTTTAGCCCTAAGAGCTAAATCTAACGTGCTCTTGAAAACGTTAGATTTGGTTGCAATGAGGTTGATGAGGTTGCAATGCAATGAATGAGGCACAAGGGTGACCAGATAAGTGTTAGCTCTGCTTTAGCAAGAGCAAGTAACAGGTCTGCATTACTTTCAGGATAGACAAGTTAACAACTCTCAGTCAGCTCTAGTGATCTGTGACCGGGCACCATAGGCGAGAATATTCGAGGCTAAATATATTTTTTAAGATCTTAGCTGAAAATTTAAAAAAATCCTGCATTTATACAGTGTAATTTGAATCAAGCCACGATCTGCTGATGCTGGAATCTTGAGCAAAAAACAAAGTGCTAGAGGAACTCAGCAGGTCAGGCTGCATCTGTGGAGGGATTGTGTAGGAAGGAACTGCAGATGCTGGTTTAAACCGAAGATAGACACAAATGCTGGAGTAACTCAGCGGGACAGGCAGTATTTCTGGAGAGGAGGAATGGGTGATGTTTCGCGTCGAGACCCTTCTTCAGACTGGCCGAAGAAAACTAGTCTGAAGAAGGGTCTTAACCTGAAACGCCACCCATTCCTTCTCTCCAGAAATGCTACCTGTCTCGCAGAGTTACCCAAGCTTTTTGTGTCTATCTGTGGAGGGATTGGACAGACTGAAGAGGGTCCTGATCCGAAACATCATCTGTCCATTCACTTCACAAATGCTGCCTGACCCGCTGAGTTCCTCCTCTCATCCAGGATCCGAGGGCTTTATATTGGGAGAGGATGGGTAGACTAAGACTTTATTTCCTGGAGCACAGATGGCTGTGATGCATAAATACATCACAGTATAGAGATGCATAAAATTATGAGTGGAATAGATGGGGTGAATTCACAGTCATTTCCCAGGATAGGGGAATCAAGAACTGAGGGAAAAGGTTTACGATGAGAGGGGAAGATGAAGATTTCTATGCAACTTTATCTCACAGAGGATTTTGGATATATGGAAAAGCTGCCAGATGAGTAGTTGAGGGAGGTAAAATAACAATATTTAAAAGACATTTGGACAGGTACATAGACAGGAAAGGTCAAATATGGCTAAATTGGATTAGCTTGGACAGTCATCTTGGTTTTACATGGCCGAATTGGCCAAAAGGCCTATTTCCATCTGCATGACTATAACTGCCCATCTATCATCCCCTTCCTTCAAATGTTCGGAGACTTTGCTTGTTACACCCTTTGAAGAAGCAAACTCCAAAGACCCATGACTCTCTGAGAGATTTTTTTTTTTGCCTCATTTTAAGTTCTTAGCAGGACTTTTATCAAAAGTCTAGGTTGGTGTGGAGATCATTTCCTCTGGATGGATAATCAATCTGTTCCAGTGAGTTTCGTCACGGTGCTCCAGTTTCCTCCCACATCCCCATAACGTGGGTGTTTGTAAGCTAATTTGTGTCTGCAAATTGTCCCTCGAGTGTAGGGAGTGGATGCTAAAGTGGGATAAATATTCACGTTATTCACATTATTTCCTTTATCGTGTATCTGTACGCTTTGGATGGCTCGATTGTAGTCATGTATTGTCTTTCCGCAAAAGATGTTGGTTAACACGCAACAAAAGCTTTTCACCGTACCTCGGTACATGTGACCTTAAACTAAACTAAACGTTGAATAAGTGTAATGGGTGTGGACACAGTGGGCCGAAGGGTCTCATGCCATGCTGTATCTCTAAACTAAACTAAGATTGCATAATGGATTTGCTTTTTAGGATAAAGATGAGGAAAACAAATATTTTTGCAAAAGGTTGTGTATCATTGCATTTCTTACCTCCTGAGTGCAGTCGTGTTTGGTCATTGAGTGTCTTCAAGGCTGAGATGGATAAGGTTTTGAACATTGGCAATCACTGTGTGTGAAGATCTGAAGGGACAGCGTTCTTAAGGTGATCAACCATGACCTTTTTGAATGGCAGGGCACACTCCAGGGAGGTTGTGTTGTTATGGCTTGCATTCTAAAACAACCAGGGAAATTTGACAGAGCGGCAGATACCACGTTCAGCTATTGAAACACTTCTTATTGAGGTTTGGAGAGGAAAACCAAATGACCTTCTTCACAAAGAGGTGAAGGTTTGAACAATCTCATCAGAAAATGATGCTTCTGACATATTTAAATAACACAAAAATAAATGGAATTAAGCTGTAAGCTCACAATATCCATTAATTTGCCATTGAAGAGACAATTAGTTCTTGCTGGAAAGTGAAAGGATTAAAGTAGCATTTAACAAAAGAAAAGTTACATCGATTCATTCTGTTGAATTTACTTATGTCTTTTCTGCAATATTTAATTCATGGTTATGTTGAGTGACGTGCTCATTTGATTTAAACTGTGACCCAAACTCCATACCCAACACAAATATGGGAGCACCTTTACCAGAGGGGCCACAATGTATTGAGATGGTAGTTCACCCTCACTTCTCCAGAGCTTTTGGCGATGCACAATAAATACTGGCCTTGTCAACAATGCCCACATCCTGGAAGTGGAATACATTTTTAAAAAATCTTCTATTAAATAGAAATCCTCCAAAAATTGCTGTTCGGTTGTTTTCTAATCTTGTTTTATTTTGTTGGAGTCAGTCTACAGATGCAAACCCAATGATAGGCAAGGCCCAGGGAATTATAGAGCCTTTCCAATCACAAGTGGGAAAACCTCACCATGGAATCATCTTTACTCTAACATTTGAAGGCCGTTAAATATCAAACAAGGGATGTTTGCATATAAAAGTAATGTAAAATGAAAAAAAACAATAAGAAATTATTGATTGCACTTAAATTAGCTCAATGAAACACACTTAACTCAAAAATATATATAAATATAAATTGTGTCCCCACCCTTCCTTGTAGATAGCAAACTGTTGGAGGAACTCAGCAAGTCAGGAAACATCTACGGAGGGACTCCGAGTTCAGCAGTGTGATGGTGTTATTGTAGAAGCTGTTCCTCATGCTACTTGTGCGGGACCTGAGGCTCCTGTACCGCCTCCCTGATGGTAGGAGGGCAAACAGTCCATGGTTAGGGTGTGAGGGGTCCTTGATGATCTTCCCGGCCCGTTTCAGACACCGTTTTTGGTGGAGGGCATCCATGGCAGGGAGCGGGGCACCGATGATGTACTGGGAGGTTTTCACCACCCGTTGTAGTGCCTTCCTATCTGCCACGGTGCAACTGCTGTACCATACTGTAAATCAGGTGGTCAGGATGCTTTCGATGGTGCAGTGGTAAAAGTTGGTCAGGATCTGGGGGGACAGGTGGGCTTTTTTGGGCCTCCTCAGGAAGTAAAGGCGCTGCTGCGCCTTTTTGATCAGCTTGGAGGTGTTGAGGGACCAGGACAGATCCTCCAAGATGTGTACCCCAAGGAATTTGTAGTTGGAGACCCGCTCCACCCCCGTCCCGTTGATATGGATGGGGGTGTGTCTGCCCCCTCTGTTCGTCCTAAAGTTAGCAATGATTTCCTTTGTCTTCTGGGAGTTGAGGACGAGGTTATTGTTGGCACACCAGGTTGTCAGGTGCTGGACCTCCTCCCTGTAGGCTGACTCATCGTTGTCACTGATCAGTCCTACCACCGTGGTGTCGTCGGCCAATTTTATGATGGCGTTGGAGGCATACTTAGGGATGCAGTCATGGGTGAAGAGGGAGTAGAGGAGAGGGCTGAGCACACAGCCCTGTGGCACGCCAGTGTTCAGTGGTATAGTGGAGGAGGTGAGGTTGTTGACCCTAACAGACTGTGGTCTGTTAGTGAGGAAATCCAGTGTCCAATTGCAGAGGGAGGTGGAGATGCCAAGACCGCTGAGTTTGGTGATCAAGCTAGCGGGTATGACAGTGTTAAAGGCGGAGCTGAAGTCAATGAACAGCAACCTGATGTCGGTGTTGTTGCTGTCCAGGTGGGTCAGGGCAGAGTGTAGGGCCGCCGATATGGCGTCCTCTGTAGACCTGTTTGTCTGGTAGGCAAATTGATGGGGGTCCAGTGTGGGGGGGAGGCTGGCTTTGAGGTGAGCCAAGATCAGCCGCTCAAAGCACTTGGCGATGACAGGGGTGAGTGCCACTGGCCGGAAGTCGTTGAGACTCCCTGTCGCTGATTGTTTGGGCACTGGCACAATGGTAGATGTCTTGAGGCAAGTGGGGACGACACCCTGGGCCAGTGACAGATTGAAAATGTCAGAGAGGACCAGGGATAGTTGTCGAGCACATGCCCTGAGCACCCGCCCGGGGATGCCATCGCGGCCGGCAGCTTTGTGCTCATTCACCTTGCTCAGTGCGTCTTGTACGGCAGAGGTGGAGAGACTGAGGGGTTGTTCATTCGGGGGTGGAGCAACTTTGATGGCTGGAGTTTTGTTGTCCCGGTCAAAGTGAGCATAGAAATGGTTTAGCTCGTCAGGAAGGGAGGCGTTGTCTGGGGGGGGGGGGGGGTGTTGACTTTATGGTAATCGGCAATGGATTTTATTGCTTGCCACGTGCGCCTGGGGTCAGAGTTGTTTCGGAAATGCTCCTCGATCCGCTGTTTGTGATTGAGTTTAGCATTCCTAATTCCCTTTTTCAGATTGGCCCTGGATGAGCTGTATCCCTCAGCGTCGCCAGATTTAAAACTGGCATCGCAAGCCTTCAACGGGAGTCTGACCTCCCTGCTCATCCACGGCTTCTGGTTAGGGAAGGTCTTTATCTCTTTGTGGGTAGTGATGTTATCAGTGCAGAATTTTATATAGTCCAGAATGGTTGAGGTGTATGAGTTGATGTCCACATGGGAGTTAAAGGTGGCCTGGGTGTCCAGCCTGTTTGCTGAAACTGTTCCTGTTAAACAGAGACCTGAACTTCAACTTGAACTTCTCTATGACTATCTGCAAAATAGTCGCGTTGTTATGATATCATTGGGGATTTGTGCTTTGTTCAATCTTCGATCACTGGAACAGCGTATGAGTAGACTATGAATATATGAATATATGACACTTGAATATATGAATGCATGGCAGCAAAATTGTGACAATGGAAAAAAATACAGTAATAAAAAGATGAATTACTGGAAAAAAAATTATGTTTTTGTTTGGTGTTGAAATGCATGCAATATCCCCATGTTAATGCAATACCGTCAATTATTATTTAGCAAATACATATCCACAGAGTGTCCGCCTCAGTGTTGTCCTGAGTTTGGTGATCCGACCACCTTTGTCTACGCATACTATTATAGCAAGATGCAACACTAAATTACAGAAGAGTGTAACCTTAAAATTGTTTCTAAGCTGTTTTAAAAAGGGGCAAATAAACTCCCTGCTTTGGTATTAACTACTCTGAACAGGTCCTGCCACTTTCAGTGATTTATGTACAAATATATCCAGAGCTCTCTGGTCCTGCAGATGAAATGTGTAGGAAGGAACTGCAGATGCTTATTTACACCGAAGAGAGACACAAAATGCTGGAGTGACTCAGCGGGACGGGCAGCATCTCTGGAGAGAAGGAATGGGTGAAGTTTTGGGTTGAGACCCTTCTTTGGTCTGAAAAAGGGTCTGGACCCGAAAGGTCACCCATTCCTTCTCTCCAGAGATACTGCCTGTCTCGCTGAGTTACTCCAGCACTTTGTGTCTATCTTCTCTGTTCCTGCACACCCTTTAGAAGCATCTCACTTAATCTCTTTTATTCCTCCATGTCTTTTCTGGCAAAATCATCTTCTAATTATTTGTATTAAATGTCATGTTTGTTTTATTTATTCATGGGATGTGGATATCCCAGATAATCTGGTGACCTTGTAGAGGTTTACAAAATTGTAAGCGGCATACATCAAATGAGTTATCATGAGGCTGAGGAGTGACCTTATTGAGGTGCACAAGATTAAGAGGGGCATGGATGAGGTGAACACTCACACCCTTTTCTCACATGGTAGGGGGTGGTCTAAAACTAGAGGCAAAGCTGTGAGGTGGGAGGGAAAATATTTAAAAGGGATTTGAGGGGCAATATTTTCCAGACAGAGGATGGTGCATCCTGCCAGAGGAAGTGGCAGAAGCTGGTACAACTATGACGTTTGAGAGGCACTTGGACAGGTACACAAATAGGAAAGGTTTGAGAAACATGGGTCAGGTGCAGGAAAGTGGGATTGGCTCAGTTAGACCACTTGGTGGTCATGGATGTGTTTGGCCACATGGCCTGTTTCCATTCTCTCTGACTCTATGACTCTACGTTTGGCTTTTATTGACTATCTCTAATTGTCTCTAAAGCAGGGGTCAGTTACGGGGCACCAAGCTAAGGATGGCTGGGAAGGACAGATAGTTTATATAACACTGTTTATATAAGTGTTTATATAGTTTATATAATACCCCCCTAACATCAGTCTGAAGAAGGGTCTCGACCGGAAACGTCACCCATTCCTTCTCTCCAGAGATGCTGCCTGTCCCGCTGAGTTACTCCAGCATCTTGTCTTTGGTTTAAAGCTGCATCTGCAGTTCCTTCATTCACATAGTTTATATAACATGCTGGTTGTTTTATGGTTCCTGTTATTGAAAGCATTTTTTATAATTCCAGATTTATTTAATTACTTGAATTTAAGTTGTCCAGCTGCCATAGTGAGATTGAGATTATTGCGTCTGGATCAACAGCCCAGAGATAGTAGAGGCGTTTGTCATAACCTTTTAATCCACTCAGGATACAGCAGACATGCCAAAGGATTGGAAAATAATTGATGTGATAACCTTATTCAGAAGGAGTGTAAAGAACTATTTTTTTTAAAAATTCAGGCTGTTACTGCCTCAATATTGTTAACTAATCTTTCCTGGGACCATCGAATGTCTTCTGAAAATCTAAATTAATGAAAGCAAGCACAATTTGCTTTTGCGTCAGAAGGAACTGCAGGTGCTGGCTTAAACTGTAGACACATAAAGCTGGAGTAACTCAGCGGGACAAACAGCACCTCTGGAGAGAAGGAATGGGTGCCGTTTCAGATCGAGACCCTTCTTCAGTCTGAAGAAAGGTCTCGACCCGAAACGTCACCAATTCCTTCTCTCCAGAGGTGCTGCCTGTCCTGTGAATTACTCCAGCTTTATGTGTATTTATACAATTTTCTTTTAACGAGTCCATCATGCGTCTACTTTCTTAAAGTGCCTATTTATCTTTCTCTCATTATTGTTTCTCAAAGTTTCTTCGCTAAGCATTCCAGGCACCCATCATTCTCTGTGCAAAAATGCACTTGCCCCACACACCTTCAAATTTTTCCCATTTCAACTTAAAGTTATGCTAGGAAATGCATATAGAAATCTCAAAATGGTAAACGCTTCTGAAGTGATCACATAATATTTTTTTGTTGTTCGTCCTCTTGCACCTCGTGGAACGATGAACTGTTTTGATTAAACACAGTCATCGACTTAACAGGTCCCTGCATCACCCAGAAGTAATTTAGGACTTTAAAAAGTTTAATTAGCATTGATACTAAAACAATGAAAGGTTAATGAGAAAATGCTGCCAAAATAAAACCTTTTTCTTGAACCAGTTGGAGCAGCTGCCTGAGTATTTCAAACCTAAGGGACCCTGAACAAAATAAATAGCTCTGTCTGATTGCCTTTTTATGCTGAAAAATGACAGATATTAACTACCTTGGCACATTGCTTTTGTGGTAAATTCATTATTTTCCACAGCCCCAAGGTTACATTTTCAAAGTATCATGAAGCCCGATTAACTACATTCGATCAGACTTTGTTCAATATTACTTCAATTTTGATAATCTATTTATGCATAAAATGATATTAAAATGACAACTCTACAAGGAAGCAGTCACCCATATTGAACTGATTTACTTCTAACACCTAAATGATATTTCACAGCACATTACAGCACAATGGTAAAATTCAGGCGAAAAGAGGCTTGCACTTTTTCTTAAGTTTTCGTACTATCCTTTTCATAAGGTAACGGGGACAGATCTTGCCTTTTCGTATTTATCTGCTAAGTAGATTTTGTCCATCTCGTCCAGTTACAGATGGCAATTCTAATGTACGTAGATGGCAATTCTGATATACTCACAGCCATCTCTTGATTCCACTCCTTAATCCTATTCCAATTTAGATCAAAGTAATCAAAAACTTCAAAGTTTCAAAAAAGTACAATTATTTTTTTGTTTAAGTAACATCCACCACCGAAACCCCGACATTCGCTCTCTCTCTCCATCCATCCTCCACCCAAGTTGCACCAGCTTCTCGTTTTCACCCAACAAACAGCTAACAATGGCGTTTCCTTTATCATTGTTACTTTTTTGCATAACTTTCATTTATTCTTTTATATCTCTATATCATCGTCTATATCTCTCATTTCCCTTTCCCGTGACTATCAGTCTGAAGAAGGGTCTTGATCCGAAACGTCACCCATTCCTTCTCTCCAGAGATGCTGTCTGTCCCGCTGAGTTAATCCAGCATTTTGTGCCCACCTATCCCATCTCCATTTCCCATTGTCCCCTCTCCCCAGTGCACACCATTTCTCCCACTATCCCGCCCCCCTCTTCCCCATCCCTCTCCACTGATATCCCTCCCTTTGGCTTTAGACTTCACTTCTCGTCTCTCCTTATGTGACAACCTTCGTCTCCTTTTCATCTCTAGCCTCTGTCTAAACCACCCATCAGCCAATAAAAAACCACCCATCTGCCCCCTCACCTCTATCCACCTTTCACTTGCCACCTCTTTATCCCCTTTCTCCCACTTACTACAATTAATTTGAAGAGTCCTGACTCAAAACGGCACCTATCCATTCCCTCCATAGAAGCTGCCTGACCCGCTGGGTTTCTCCAGCACTTTGTGTTTTGCACAAGATCCCAGCATCTGCAGTTTCTTCCGTCTCCTATTCATATTTTAATGTTTTGCAGCATTTTATTTTGGGTTAACATGTCTCAGTTGTAAAATTCTCACAATTGCTTTCTGGCCTTGAAAATGTTCGCACTTGTGAGAAAGACACAAATTACTGGAGTCATTATGAGCCTGAATAAGGGTCCAAATCTGAAATATCACTTGTTCATGTCCTCCAGAGATGCTGCCTGCCCACTGCGTTACTTCAGCATTCGTGTTTTCAATGGTAAACCAGCACTGCAGCTCTTTGTTTCTCCATGTTTCCACTTTTGTGAGAACTTTGGCCCAGCCCTCCCTAATACTGTTGTTATTTTACTCTCTCTCTCTTTGTTAGTCCAATGTCAGATATCGCTCGATAAAACCCTTCAGCCACCTTTTTCCAGCATTAAATGTACTGCAGCAGCGCCAGTAAATGGATGGTGTCATCAACTTCAGGAAGAATAAATAGGAGGGATGTGAAGGAAATTGCCAACTTGCCATTGAATTTTATTCAAGATTTTTCCGAATGAGTTGATTGCCATTTCTGCATGGCTTTCTCTCCTGGACAGACTCTGACTATTCGTAGATGTCTGCTTTTCCGAGAATAACTGATAATTTATTATATGTTTATTTGTTGTGTTCTTGTATTTAATGGGCCTGTAAAGCTGCAGCAAGCAAGAATTTAATTGTTCCGATCCTGATGCATATGACAACCAAACGTTCTTGATGAGTGTTTTTTTTATAGACAGAAAAATGCCAATGCATGTCTTTGATAAACATACATGTCATGTGGCTGTAAAACTAAATAAAGACGTCTAACTTTTTAAAGATCCTGGTAAGGTGTGCCAGTGCTTACTGCAAACAAAAAGACACTGCTCTTGACTCTTGTAGATAACTTTGCCATCTCTTGTGTCTTATGGATGAATTCACATTTGCCAAGTCAGAAGAATATCCTAACCAAATGAATTGGTTACTTCGTTCTCAACAGAGCGGCATGATGGCACAGTGGTAGAGTTGTGCCTTACAGCTCCAGTAGACTCGGGTTTGATCCTGACTACAGGTGCTGTCTGTACGGAATTTATACGTTCACCCTATGACCGCGTGGGCTTTCTCCGAGATCTCTGAGGTCTCCCACATTCTAAAGACGTACAGGTTTTGTAGGTTAATTGGCTTGGTATAAGTGTAAATTGTCCTGTGTGTGTGTATGCTAGTGCGCGGGGATCACTGGGCAGTGCGAACTCGGTGGGCCGAAGGGCCTGTTTCCGCGTTGCATCTCTAAACTGAACAAAATTAATTTTCACCGTCAAATTCAGTTAGATGAGACTAATTAAAGTTGCTTTGCCAATTAAAAGAAAAAAGAAAATATCATTTTATTTCTGGACCCATCTGTTTTGACCATCTGTAATCAAGGACAGGTTTGCCGATGTTTCCCTCCAGCAGCCAGAAGAAATATTCTGATTTATAGAGTTGAGATGGCAGCTTCAGTAACTCAGGCACAGGAGGCTGCAGAGAGGGTTAGACTTTGCCCGGTCCATCACAGGTGCTGACCTCCCCACCATCTAAGAGATCTACAGCAATCGCTGTCTCAAAAAGGCAGCCAACATCATCAAAGCACACACCATCCTGGTCATGTTACCACCTAGCTACTATCATTGGGAAGAAAGCACAAGAGCCCAAGGATCGTGATCTCCAGGTTGTACAGTACAGTGGAGAGCATAATGACAGGTTGCATCGCATCCTGCTTTGATAATTCGAACGCCCAGGAACAAAGGAGGTTACAGAGAGGCACTATCTGGTGCATCACAGGGACTGACTCACCTCCCCACCATCAAAGGGACCTATAGAAAGTGCTGCCTCAATTAGGCTGCTAATAGCATCAAGGAACCCAAAAACCTGGCTACCCTCTCATATCACTGCTACCATCAGGAAGAAGGTACAGGAAGCTAAAAACCGGGAATTCCAGGTTCACGAACAGCTTCTTTCCAGCAACTATCAGGCTCTTGAACACTGCCCAACACTAACCTCAGCGACTCTAATTTACTATGGACTGTTTTTGTTGCACTACATACTTAGGTTTTGCATTATTATGGTCTGGTTATCTAGTACTACTGATTATTGATTTATTGTGTAATTGATTAATGTATAATTATTTGTGCTGTATTCCATTAATGGTCTGCTCAGATGCAGCAAGTAAGAATTTCATTGTTTCACTGCCAGCACATATGACAATTAAACACTTTTCACTCTTAACAATTGAGCTGTTGGTTTTCGAGCTTCCCAGTGCCACAATTGTCATCATTGCCATTTCTCTTGATATTTCCAGTCCCCAGACACATTTATGTCAGAAGATTTTTTTTTCTCTCTTGTGAGAACAGATTTTGTGATTTTGCATCATGTAATCATTTGAAAGAGACTTATTATGATCTATTTTAGCAACTTCTTGAATTACCATTTCTCACCCTTTGACATATATTTGTGATGAAAATTGCTGGTTTGAAGATGTTGAGGATCTCCATGGCATTGTAGCATTGTAGACTGGAAAATTATTCTTTCATTTCTGTCATCTGTTTGCAAATGCAGTGGAAGTCTGTGTAACAGTACCTGCTCTATGTCAATGGTCCCATACTGAAATGGCCGTAAGGTGTAGAGTTTAGGGATACACCTTGCATTGAAACAGCATAGGCACTAAATGTACAATGCCAAAAACATTCTGCGTAAGAGTATCAAAAGACGCAGAGATGAACTAATAAATTTGAAGGTCACGAATGAATTACCAATCAGATCACAATTGAATGGTCTGTTTCAGCTCCAGGCATTTGATGAATCTAATTCAGAAATTTGTTCTAATTCAATTGCAAGGGATGGCACTGCTGCTTAATCAGTAGAATTGTTCCTTTACTCCTCAGTACTTTGACGTCCTGATGAAAGCAGAGCTGGTCTCAGAAGCAAAAAAGAGAGGAGAGCGCAGTACGGTGGTGCAGCGGTAAAGTTGCTGCCTTACAGCGCCAGAAACCCGGGTTCGATCCTGATTATGGGGGCTGTCTCTAAGGAGTTTGTACGTTCCCCCTGTGACCATGTGGGTTTTCTCTGGGTGCTCCGGTTTCCTCCCACACTCCAAAGATGTACAGGTTTGTAGGTTAATTGGTTTGGTAAAATTGTAAATCGTTCCCAGAGTATATAGGATAGTGTTGGTCTGTGGGGATCGTTGGTCGGCACGGACCCGGTGGGCTGATGGGCCTGTTTCTATGCAGTATTTCTAAACTAATCTAAACTAAGATCAAGAGGGATGCAAGGAACTGCAGGTGCTGGAATCTTGAGCAAAAAAACAAAGTGCTGGATGAACTCAGTGGGTCTTGCAGCATTTGTGGAGGGAATGGACAGGCGACATTTCAGGTCAGGACTCCTCTTCAAACACTATTTCAGTAGAGATCAATGCTTCCAAGACATTTATATTTGGTGCATAGGAAGTGATCCAAATAGTCTCGAGTCTTGTTATAGACATTTATTGTACGGGAGAGATGTGGTACGGAAGAGTTAAGTTGATCAAGGACCTTCTGGTTTTCTGATTGTAAATGTAAGGCCCATTTTCTCATATGCTTCCGTGAACAACTCACTTATAGCTTCGAGCTCACTCTCCATATGCTCGCGTCCATGGAGCATCACTGCTTATTGCAGCTTAATGACTAAGGTTGGGATGATCTTGGTTCAAGAATAGAAGCAACATAGACTGAAGTGTTTCCATTTGTTCTACAAACCAGGTTCGCTCATACGGCAATCTTACTGGAGGGAAAGTGCAGTGTTGTGGCAAAAAAAAATGTATAAAAATAGACGATACCTGTCTTTTGCAAACGATGATTTCACCAGCTTTGGGTTTTTAATCTTGTATTTTGAACTTTTACTATATTTTTCTTTCTTAATGTTATGCTAATGAACATTTTAATTCCAAATATTAATCAGAGTTTCTGTAAGGATAAGATGTCTCGTGCTCCAGCTTTATATATTTTAACATCCACACGAGTCATTGGGAAATCTATGTGCCTCACTGGTACAAGACTTCATTGCTTGACCAGGCCATTAGGTTTTTATATGATCTGCAAAATGTTCAGTGAGGCTGCAATAGGAAATGTCAAATGCTACAGCAATAATCACTGTAAAATGAAGCAATTATCACAATACAATACTCTTATAAAACTATGTCTAATGCTGGCAAATATATTGTACAATGTGCACAATAATATGTGCAGTATTACACGAATTATTCCAAGAATGAGTAGGTTAACCTATGATGAGAGTTTGTCGGCACTGGACCTATACATGCTAGAGTTAAAAAGAGTGAAGGGGGACATCATTGAAATATATAGAATAGTGAAAGGCTTGGATAGAGTGGATGTGGAGAGGATGTTTCCACTAGTGGGAGAGTCTGGGACTAGAGGTCATAGCCTCAGAATTAAACAACATTCTTTTACGAAGGAGATGAGGAGAAATGTCTTCAGTCAGAGGATGGATCTGTGCAATTCTTTGCCACAGAAGGCTGTGGAGGCCAAGTCAGTGGATATTTTTTAGGCAGAGATAGATAGATTCTTGATTAGTACAGGTGTCAGAGGTTATGGGGGGAAGGCAGGAGAATGAGGTTAGGACGGAGAGAATTGGGTTAGGAGGCAGAGATAGGTAGATTCTAGGTAGAGATAGGTCAAAGGTCAGTTTATTAACAGGTGTACCAATTAAGGTACAGTGAAATTCAATTTACCATACAGCCATATTATAAAAATGGCAATGACACAAACTCATAAAAGTTAACATAAACATCCACCACAGCAGATTCCCCACATTCCTCACTGTGATGGAAGGCAATAAAGTCCAATATTCTTCCTCGTTTATTCTCCCATGGTCAAGCAGATGAACCATCTGCAGTCGGGCGATCGATGTTCCCGCAGCCGGCGATCGCAGCTCCCGCGTCGGGGTGGTCGAAGCTTCTGCGTCGGGGCCTTCGAAGGTCCGGCTGCTTGGAGCTCCTGAAGTCGGTCTCTAACCAGCAACCACGAGCTCCACGATGTTAAATTCCGCAGGCTCCAAGGATAGCAAGCTCCAAAGTTGGATCCGCGACAGGGATCGCTAGCTCCACGATGGTAAGTCCACAGGTTTCCGTGGTTGGAACTCCTGAAGTCAGTCTCCAACAAAGGCCAGAAAAAACTCGCATCACCGTCGAGGTAAAATATACATTTTTTTAATTTAAAAAAATAAATAATAATTTTAAATTCTTGATTAGTTAGGTATCAGAGGTCATGGGGAGAAGTTAGGAGAATGGGTTTAGGAGGGAGAGATAGATCAGCCATGATTGAATGGAGGAGTAGACTTGATGTGTTGAATGGCCTAATTCTATCCTTATTCATTATGACCTTATATACATACAGTATATATGGAATATACAGTTGCAGATTTGATCTTAGCTCTAGATTGTTCTTTTACTTGCACATTTGGTTTTTGCAATTCTTTCTCTAACCTTTCTCTGTCATTATTTTCATTTGGGCCTCCTATCATCGATACTTTAAAAAAGCTCATAAATATATAGTTTTGTGTAGAGATAAAATGAGGAAACAGGCCCTTCGGCCCACTGAGTCCACGCCGACCAACGATCCCCACACACTGACGTTATCCTACACACACTAGGGACAATTTGCAATTTTCCAATTATACAAAGCCAATTAGCCTGCAAACATGTACCTTTTGAGTGTGGGAGGAAACCGGAGATCCTGGACAAAACCCAAGCAGGTCGCGGGGAGAATGTACAAACTCCGTACAGGTAGCTGCCGTAGTTAGAATCAAACCCCGGTCTCTGGATCTGTAAAGCAACAACTTTACCGCTGCACTATCGTTGTTCTGCATCATGTCAATGAAAATACATCAATCAGATTATTTCTTCCAAGTTTTAACCATTAGATTTTTGAAATGCAGATTAAATATTTAAATTTTGCCTTGTCTTTCTTCCTTCGTTATTAAAATGTTAACACACATATGGTATACACATTGCATAATGTTGCTTAAAGCAGTCCTCGCCCAATCATGTCAAATCAGATTAATTTGTTTTTATGAGATGAATTTTTAAAGCAAGGATTAAGAAATAATCTGGCATCTTCAAGATTTTGGATATTTTGACAGGCAAAAACCCTCTTAACAGAAATCGTTCACAAAACCATATGTGCATGCTTTTATACATTGAACAAACAGTACAGCACAGGAACAGTCTCTTCGGCCCGCAATGTCCATGCCGAACATGATGACAAGTTAATTAACCTCCTCTGTCTGCACATGATCCGTATCCCACCAATCCCTGCATATCGTTGTCCCTATCTGAAAGCCTCTGAAATGCCACTTCCATATCTGTCTCCACCACCCACGGCAGTGCGTTCCAGGCACTCTCTGTGTAAAAAAAAACTTGCCCCACACATCTCCTTTCAACTTTGTTCCCCTCACCTTAATGCTATGTACTCTCGTCTTTGACATTATCACCCTGGGGAAAAGGTTCTGCCTGTCTACCCTATCCAGACTACTCATAATTTTATATACTTCTATCAAGACACCCCTCAGCCTCCGTTGTTCCAGAGAATTTAATCATTCTCGTAATGATTTTGTTTAATAACAGCAACAGTGAAACTTCAAAGGGAAATGCCATGAGCAAAGTTCATTAAAATGTACAATTGCAGATATTGGAAATCTGAAATAAAAAAAGATTTCAGACTTTAAAGATACAGCATGAAAACTGGCCCATTGGCCCATCGAGTACATAGCGATTGCCCCGTACACTAGCACAATCCTACACACTAGGGACAATTCACAATTTACAGAAGCCAATTAACCTACAAACCTGTACATCTTTGCAGTGTGTGAGGAAACCGGAACATTCGGAGAAAACCCACGCGGTCACAGGGAGAACGTACAAACTTCATACAAACGGCACCCTTAGTCAGGATCAAACCTGGGCCCCTGGCGCTGTAAGGCAGCAGATCTACCGTTGCACCACTGTGATGGAAATGCTCAGCATGTCAGGCAGCATTTGTGATCAGATAAACAGGCCGATGACCTATCATCAGCCAAGTTCTAATGAAGAATCATTGACCTGTGACACTCTCTGTAATTGGCGGGATGGCAGTGGGAAGAGAAGACAGCTTAAAGTTCCTGGGCGTGCACATCTCTGAAGATCTGTCCTGGGCCCAGCACAGTGATGCAATCATGAAGAAAGCTCATCAATATCTTTAGTTCCTTAGACGATTGAAGAGATTTGGTATATCAACAAATAGTCTATCGAACTGCTATCGGTGTGTCGTAGAGAGCATACTGACTGATTGCATCATGGTGAGGAATGAACGAGACTACAGGCAGGCACTTGCCGTGAGTAATAGCTCAGGGTAGGCACTAGGCAGTCAGTCGACTTTTTAAAATCATAAAAATCCGCGCATGCGCAGACAATCGTGAAAACCGCGCTTGCGCAGATCGGTCCTGTAGTCAATTAGTCGACTTTTAAAAAATCGATAAAAACCGCGCATGCACAGACTGGTCTCCTCTCCAGTGGGTATGCGCAGCACCTTGCGCGCTGTATACGGTGCAAAGGCAGGATTTCAGCTGCCTTTATTGCCCATTTTAAGTGAAGGCTTGAAGCAACGTCCACGGCACGCGAGTTGAACATAGTTACACGTATTACGCGTACTGCGGATGAAAGGCACGGGAGAATTATGCCTACCTATGATTGATTATTAAAATAATAACCATTTAATAATAAATACTGAATTTAGTAAATGAATTGGAAATCTTTACTATTTATATTTAATAATTACCTTTTCATAATTTTAATCAGGGTAGGCACTGCCTACATTGCCCACCCTGACGGCATGTGCCTGACTACAGGGATGGGGAGACATTGCCTGGTCCATCAGGGTACTGACCTCCCACCAACAAATGGATCTATAGGAAGTGTTGCCACAAATGTCATCAAAATCCCACACCCCCTTGGCCATGTTCTCATTTTGCTGCTACCACTGGGAAGTAGCTACAGGTGCCCATAAAAACCATGACCACCAGGTTCAAGAACAGCTTCTTCCTAGCAACCATCAGGCTATTGGTCACGACACAACACCAAACTGAACAATTATGATTTTCTGAGGACTGTGCGTTTGGTTGTATTATAAACCAGTTTAAAATCCAGTAATACTGTGATAAGATATTATATTGTATTGTTGATTATTATATGTTTATCTATGTGCTATTGCATTAACGGGCATGTTAAGCTGCAGCAAGTAAGGACGTAATTGTTCCATTGCTGGTACATATGACAATTAAACACTCTTGACTATTAAATCTTCAAGACTCAAGACTGAAATGAAGCAACACTTCTTCATGCTAATGACAGATAATGTCTGAATATCTCATCCTAAATAAATAGTAATGAATTTTGGAGCTGAGATATGAGTTGAATTGCTGCAAGTCAGTGAGTATAGAGCCACTATCTGTATGTGGAGTTAGTTAACAGATTTTACTTCCGTGAGTGATTCCGTGAAGAACCCCGTACAGGCCGCATGCGCGTCAGTACATCAGCTGCACTGGCGCAAGCACCAGGCTGGCAGGACAGCGCTCCTGCCAGCGGTAGGTTTAACCTAGAAGGTAAGTTCGTTTTTACTTACCAGGGTTTTTTTCAAGCAGGAGCCTCTCTTCACAGAGGTTTTCCTGCCAGTTTCACAGCCCGATGAGTGAACCGGTTATGGACTGTGGGGAAACCCAGTCCGACCGCGAAAGCAGATAACCGGCAAAAAGATCGGGTTGTGAGATAAGGAGCCGCTAACAAGGCAGTCAGCGGCTCCCAGCCTGAGGGGATGCCGTGGAACGCCAAGGAAATAACGCCACAGTCACTGACAGACAGCGGCTCACAGACGTCGGTCCCCAGGCAGGGAATAAAATTGGTGAGAAAGGACTGGTTCAGCCCTATTTTGACTCAGGTGAGTCGGGCTACAATGGTTTTCTCTTAATAATAAAGTTTAATGTATGTTATAGTGTTTTTCTTAAAGTTAAAGTTTAAGTCATAAAAAGTTATTGTCATACGTCCCTGACAATGAAATTCTTGTTGTTTAGCACAAGTTGCTGTGAAGGGTTAAAAATTGCTTTAACCTTCACAGGTAAAGCTGTACACTAAAAAATATTTTTGATTTAGTGAGCCTACACTGTAATCGCGTGGTCTATGGGAAAGGCCACACCAGCAGCGCCTGGGATAGGGCTGCTTCATGTGTAATAGCGTGGGCCTATGGGATAGGCCACGCCAGCGGCGCTTGACAGGGCTGCTTCATGTATGAAAGTGCCAGCCTACGGGAGAGCCGCGCCAGCAGCTCCTGATACAGGGCAGTTTCATTTGTGACATTGCCGGCCAACGGGAGAGCCGCGTTAGCAGCGCCTGGTACAGGGCTGTTTTATGTCAAAAAGCAATGGCCGCTATGAGAGGCGGTGTCAGCAATGCCTGGGACAGGGTTGCTCAAGTTCACACATAAGTCTGCTACGCCATCGGAGTCGGGAGATGATTCTCCACCGGGGCTGGATAGCAAGGCCCACCGAGCCGGGGGATGATTCCTCACCGGGGCTGGATAGTGCATTTGAAACGACTATCCCAAATGCAGCAACTGTTGCATACAGTGCTACAGCAGGGCACACACCAACAGGAGGAGTGTCAGTGCCACCCTGAACAAAAAGGTGCCAGCAGTATCTAGTAGAGAACTGTTTCATAGCACCTTCATAGATGAGGGTTAGTTCTGACAACGACTCTGATGGTAAGGTTAAGACAGAAGTTCCACCTCTGCAGGCCGCACCAGCAGCTCCAGTTGACAGAGCTGCTACAGGTCTCCCTCTTGGAGGCAGAGACCAAGATGGGTCAGTATCCTGCTGACACTGAGTCTCAGGGTATGGCCGTGGGGCATACCCCAAGGGATGAAGGGCACGTGTCAGAGGTACCTTTTCTCCTGACAACAAAGTTGTCATTTCAGCAGAATATTCTATTCGGGTATAGCTCCAATGGGTTCATATCAGTACATGTATCCTGCGGCCTGCGGCAGCGCCTGCTTAGGGCTGCCTACGAATCATCCTCTCTGAGGAGGGAAGAGTAAAAGTTCAAGATATAACTGACTCCAGGCTCTAAAGAAGTCAATAGAACATACTGAAGCACATATGTGCCGGCAGTGAATAGCACCAACAGGGGGATGTGAGAGCCAGCCACCGAATCTGTTAATCAGGTAGGCCTATTCAACAGGGGAAGAAAACCTGGCAGATGAAGCAATTAAGGCCAACAGCAGGCAAAGGTCATTGTTTCAGAACGCACCCCAGGCGCTCATCGGCAGTAGGCGGTTCACTGGAGCTGGGGGCAGCATGATAGCTCAGAAATTCCATGCACCTTACCAACTCTACTCAACAAGGTGGGTCTAGCACTTCCAAAACATGGGTAAGTGCACTGTTCACAAGTTGTAATATTGACATTTATTTGTACAACACACAAAGGATAAAAGCATCTGGTTGAGGCACAGTAGTAGCATTCCAAGCAAGTTTGGATTATGGCCAGGGTTATTTTATGAAGTTAAGGTTCGGAAATCGGGCCAAAGTTCTCATGCAAACCACCCATGGAATAAGGCAGGAGTGGCATGTTATTATGAAAAATGGAGAGTGTCGGGCATATGAGCTTTCCGAATATGAAAACTTATTTTCCTGACTAACAACAGATTCATAAGGGCTTCAAAGATCCATGCTATGCAATTCCCATTACAGAGGTTATCAAAGACAATATAACTGTACTAATAACTGTAAAACATTGCGGAATGGGATAAACTGTCCGTTGGTCATTGGGATTTACCTTTAATTATTAATTAGCCTATGACTCCGCCCTGGCAAGAGATTGGAGTTAATAGCAACCTGTTATAAAATTGACTTTTATTTCATCAAGAATAATTGGCAATATAGTAGCTGTGTTTCAGCTGAGCAAATCAAGGAACTGATATTGTGCAAAGTAGCAACCTCTCAAAGGACATTTAGACCATTGTTAACAACCTTATGCTATTGTCAGCTGAAGCTACCTCATTCACAATGATGAGAAAACAGTAGTCAGCATTGCTGAACATGACAATAAACTCATTTGAACTCGCTCCAATAGTTTGGTCGGTCGAATTCAGTTTTTACAAACTGATGCTAAGGACTCTAAGGTGAGAAGTTCCGAATACCATCTCCAGTTGGAGGTATTGGAGATTGCATGAATTACCAATCATTCAATTGTTGGCATCAACTAAATATATCCACTAGATGCACCCCTTGGGTAAGGGGCTATTGACCGAATATACATATTCTACATGCTCCATTTTTGCCTCATTAGCCGGGTCTTAAAACAGTCAGCAAGACCTCGGATTCGTACTTTCGGACTGGCTAAGCAGCCATGTTGCCTGCTTCATTAGGCATAATAATACAATGGTATACGGTTATTCAAAAAAAAAAAAAAACGAAAACTTGCTGGTTCAAACTGTGGTTCAGGAGATTGGCCTTTGCATAATAAAACAATTATTGACTTACACATTTTGAGTGGATTGACTTATGCCGCATTTTGTCTCATCAAGCCATGAATGTGCTCACTGCAGAGTGCAGGCATAGCACCGAAAATCAGTACATTGCTATTGAGGGGATCGGAAGTGATTTTGTTTAAATGTTAATGTTACATTTAATATGGTACAGATTACTGACATCTTCCAGTTCATTCTTAAATGGTATTTGACAATATTTCAGTTATAGAGACACTACAGCTGCAACAAACAGGGACTACTCTGTCGGGTTCAACCCAGATATCAAGTTGTTAAAGAGATCTTGACACAAGTTCTCCCACTACAAGAATATGGTTATTGAAAATGTGTTAACACTACTTCACCAAGGGGTTCCAGCTACATCCATAGTTATGACACTAATATCAGCAAACATTGCAAAAGCTGTGGCTAGATAGGATGGAATTGGCTGCTGATGCCGTTACATTTTACATTCTGATCTACACAAGCAGAGCAGACCAGGGGTGGCATGATTTAAGATCATTTTCGGATACCCCACGGTCTCACGTCTATGTGGGAGGGCAGGCTTGCTATATTATATCAAGGCCACCAGAATTCTAAGAAGTGTGGAATCAGCATAGTTTATGAATCAACAAACAACTACACAAAAGGAAGGTTGGTTCAGACTATTTCCAGGTGGCTGCAGCAGGTTCTGGGTTATGCAGGTATTAACACTGACGATTGTATATCTCATTCCACCAGGTCAGCATCAACGTCAGCAGCCAGGGCAATGGACCTGCTCATCGACCATATCCTCGCGACCGCAGGAGGGTCAATTAAATTGATTTTTTTTTTCCCATAGGCCGATTACTGATCCTGGGTTTTGCCCATTCTGTTTGCGTCCACTTTAGCCTCCCCTGAGTTACCGGGGTTGCTATTGATTTATTTATTAATGTAAACCATTAATACATTTGAATCAATATCATGCTTAATGCATTTTGATTATTCACTCATCCCGAGTCAATCGATGCAGTGAGACGCCGAGATTTCGATCAGCGGCATGAAATCACAAAGCTTCGAACTCTTCACGATATCACTCACGTGACTCTGAAGTAAAATAGTAAGATTAAACGAGAACTCACCAGTTTGAAGTTTGATCTTGATTTTATGAGGAGTTATGTTGGTGATTACATGCCCAACCCTCTCTCATAAAGATCATTTGGTAGTTCTCCCGTCAATCATCTTACTATTTCACTTCGGTGATTGTTATTTGTGATTTCATACCGTTGCTTTGAAGATTGATGCGCATGCTGCCTGAACACGGTTCTTCGCGTAATCATCAACGTAACTCCTCAAAAAATCAAGATCAAACTTCAAACTGGTAAGGTCTCATTTAACCTTACTATTAGCCTTGTTCTTAGATAGACACAAAATGTTGGAGTAACTCAGCGGGACAGGCAGCATCTCTGGATAGAAGGAATGGGTGACATTTTGGGTTGAAACCCTTCTTCAGTCTCGACCCAAAATGTCATCCATTCCTTCTCTCCAGAGATGCTGCCTGATCCACTTAGTTACTCAAGCATTTTGTGTCTATCTTCGGTGTAATTTGTAGTTAAATGTAGTTGTTCATGGGTTTTTTTGGTACTGTTTCTAACTGTGTATATGTGGGAGATGGGGGTGGGGGTGTGGGGGAGGGGGAAACTTTAAAAATCTCTTCTCTGCATGGGAGACACAACTTTTTCCCTGTTGGGTCTTCATTGTCGTTGGGGCCTAGCACCGTGGAGCGGCCTCCGACCGGGATGACCTGGGGGCTCCAGTCACGGAGCCTGCGGAGTTGTGGACTTACCATCGTGGGGCTGGCCGGCCTAGGAGTGTGTGGAGCGGTGGTGGCTCGCTGCTGCGGCCCAACTCCGGAGCTCCAGCTCCAGCTCCAGCTCCAGCCTCTGAAGCTCCAGTTGCAGATTACTGCCGGTGGACTGTGATATCGGGAGCTCGCGGGTTCGGGTGAGAGACCGCTTCCTGGAGCTCCGCAACACAACTTCTCCTGCCCGTGTCGTGGGATTGGAACGACCCGGAGCGGGGCCCTACATCACCCGGCGCGGCTTTAACTTTGTGACTTTTGGGCCTAGAGTGGGCTATACATCGCCAGACAGGGCCTCAATGGCCGTGGGACCTAACATCGCCCGCTTGGGGCTTCGACATCGGAAGAGAAATGGTGCGGGGGAGAGAAAAAAAACTTTGCCTTCCATCACAGTGAGGAGGAGATTCACTGTGATGGATGTTTGTGTGAATTGAATTGTTTGTGTGTTTTTTTTTATGAATTGTTCTGTTTGTATGGCTTGTAGAAACGGAGTTTCATTTGAGCCTCTCTGAGGTTCGAATGACAAGTAATAAAATCTAATCTAATCTATCTAAACCAGTATCTGTTGTTCCTCCCAACACAGCCTTGATCTTAATCCAGGGCAGCACAATAATGAATATTTTTGTTAAATTTTCTGAATTCCACTAAAATTATCAATAAATGTTCACAATTCAACTAGTCTGTGCCTGACAGATGTTACTATCTATGTTAATATTAATTAAAAGATACATTGCAAAATAATGTGAAATATCCGTACATCCAGCATTTACATGGGTTATATTGAGGAAAGAGATCTGTTGCTCGAGAAGTGAAATAGCTTAAAATTCTGAAGATAAATGAAAATAATTGTGGAAGAATATAAATAAAGTTGATAAAAGCTCCCTAAACAGTAGGGATCAATAGCAGAGAACAAACAAAACTTTAAAAAATTGTTTCATCATTTTGGCACAGTTGATGAAATCATCCTTCACTTTGCTAATGACTGATTATACATTGATGGGGTGGTAATTAGTTGGTTTGAATTAATTGCGTAATTTCTCATGTGAATGTTATTGCCAAAAAGCAATAACCGAGAAGCAGCTTTCTGCAGAATTCAAAGTAAAAAATAAAGGGCTGTCACAGTGGCGCAGCGGTAGAGTTGCTGCCTTACAGTGAATGCAGCGCCGGAGACCCGGGTTCGATCCCGATTACGGGCACGGAGTTTGTACGTGCTCCCCGTGACCTGCGTGAGTTGGTAATTAATTGGCTTGGTAAATTGAAAAATTGTCCCTAGTGGGTGTAGGATCTTGTTAATGTGCGGGGACCGCTGGTCGGCGCAGACATGGTGGGCCGAAGGGCCTGTTTCTGTGCTGTATCTCTAAACTAAAAAAAAGCTCAATAGGTCAGGCAGCATCTGTGGGGAGAATGGACAAGCAATGTGTCTGGGTCGGCGCACATCTTAAGACTGATTGTAGTTGGGGGCAGAACGGTGGACAATTGAGGTGGGGGTGGGACAAAGCCTGGCAAGTGCTGTATGCACTATACAGGCTAAGGGAGTTTGACTACAGATGTGTGGAGTAAGTGAGAACGCCTAAGTAAGTACGTTTATTGGCCAAGTATTCACATACAAGAAATTTGCCTTGGTGCTCCACCCACAAGTAACATCATGACATACAGTGACAGTTATGAGCAGTGAAAAGGATACAACAGGGTGTCAGATAAGGAGAGATGGGTGGAGTGAAGTGGAGGGTCCTGACTCGAAACGCCATGTGTCCATTCCCTCCACAAATGCTGCATGACCCACTGAGTTCCTCCGACAGTTTGTGTTTTGCACACAATTCCAGCTTCTGGAATTTCTTATGCCTCCTTCCTACTTGAAACCACCTGCCTACTCCATTTTGGAATATGTTTGTCTGACCAGTGGCAGGCACTGTGCACTAACAACAGAGAATGTTGTGGGTCAAGCATAATTCAGGAGACCTGCATATAGAATGTACAGGTATGCTCTGTTCTAGTGTTGAATCAGTGCTGTGTTTGAAGGAAGGTAGAGTAGCCCTGGCTAATATTTAAACCAAAATCACCATCAATGAAGTAGCAAATCTGACCATCATCATTTTTTTTTTATGAGAAGCTACTTAGCCCCCTGCATTTCCTCCATTACAATCCTGACCAAAGTCGTTGCTTTAAAGTTGCAAAGTTAGTAAGATAAGTTGCTTCAAAGTACCTGTGTGATTCTACAACAAAGACTATGGTTTGATGTAAACCCTTTCTTCTTTTTCTTAAACTTCTCACAGGATTGAGGAGGACTTTATATGGTACAAAAGGACACAAAGTGCTGGAGTAACTCAGCAGGTCAGGCATTTTCAGTCTGAAAAAGAATCCCAATCCAAAACATCACCTATCCATGTGTGGAAAGGAACTGCAGATGCTGGTTTGTACCCAAGATAAACACACAGTACTGGAGTGACTCAGTGGGCCAGGCAGCATCTCTGGAGAAAAAGGATTGGTGGTGTTTTGGGTTGGGACCGTTCCTCAGCCTATGAGGACTACACCCAAAACTCACCCATACTGATCCACTGAGTTAACCCAGTAATTTGTGTCTAACGTCACTTATCCATGTTGTTCAGAGTTACTCCAGCACTTTGTATCCTTTTGCGTAAACTAGCATCTGCAATTTCTTGTTTCTACTTTTTATCCCAGACTAGCTTTGTGGATTTTACAACAGCTGATGAGCGCAATGTGGAGCCTGGAGTCTTTGCCACAAGTAGGTCTATTGGTTGTGGATGGGAGTGAGCAGGCAGTGGTTGGCAACTGTCACACTGCTTCAGTTGCTTTCACTGGGCCTCCGTGAGTGAACTTCAGGTTCCCAAAGCCATCGCAAAAGCCCGTTCTTCATTTGGATCAGTCAAGAGTCAAGGATACCCATGAAAAGAAGACTTTTAGAATACCTTTGAAACCTTTACTCTATTGTCATGCTTCATCAATGTCTTTGCAGCACACAGGAAGGCAGCGATCAATACTCAACAGACCATCATCTTTGTGTCCACTTTGAGGGCCTGATCTTCAGCCATCTCAAATAAGCCACACCAGAGGCAATTGTGAGTTTCAATATACATGTCTGCCTCCTCTTCCAGTTGGCACCCAAGATATGAGAAGCAGTTTGTGATCTCATTGCAGATCTTTTATTGTCAGTGATTGATGATGTTGTGCAGGGGCATAAAATATCTTTATACCGCCCACTCCCCTGATATCAGTCTGAAGAAGGGTCTTGACCCAAAACGTCACTAATTCTTTTCTCCAGTAAGACTGGTGGGAGAACTGGGAAGGGGAAGGGAGTGGAGAGAGAGGGAAAGCAAGGGCTATTTGAAGTTAGAGAAATCAATGTTCATACCGCTGGGTTGTAAGCTACCCAAGCAAAATATGAGGTGCTGTTCCTCCAATTTGCGCTGGACCGCCTGCTCCCTTGACATCAGTCTGAAGAAAAGTCTCCACCAGAAACATCACCCATTCCTTCTTTCCAGAGATGCTGCCTGTCCCGCTGAGTTACTCCAGCAGTTGGTGTCTACCTTTGATAAGAAACAAGGTCTAGGTTGCAGATAGCCTCCCTATTACAATTCAAAAGCAGGCCAACTTCATTCACAAATTTGCAACTCCATATCTCATAATGGCAAGGATGACCTTGGGCTCACTTCATTGTGAAGATATTAGTAGAGAGGAGTCACACTAAGTTTTGTCACAGGGAAAGCTGATTTCTTCCTCGTCAAATGAGTGTCGATTAGGTCCGTCCAGAGGTATGAACAATATGATGTATCGAATCCATCCCAATGACAATATGTCACCTCCAAATCAACCATTAAACATTTGATGTAAATGTAAGGCATTCTGCAGCATGTCTGCACTCAGCAAGGAATGAATGAATGAATATCTACCTTTAAATCTTCTCCATAGAAGATTATTGTTTAGTTTAATTTAGAGATACAGCGCGGAAACTGACACTTCGGCCCATCGAGTCCGCGCAGACCAGCGATCCCTGCACATACCTACATACCTGTACGTCTTTGGAGTGTGGGAGGAAACTGAAGACCTTGGAGAAAACCCACGCGTAGAATGTACAAACTGCGTACAGGCAGCACCCATAGTCAGGATCGAACCCTGGTCTCCGGTGCTGCAAGCGCTGTAAGGCAGCAACTCTACTGCTACACCACCGTGCCACCCAGGTTGCTAAGGTTAATGTTGTGCAGAGTTCACGAGGCTGTTGGTTGCTGGGAAGAAGCTGTTCTTGAACCTGGAACGATCGTCATTAAGCTTAGATATTAAGAGATCGGTAAGTTTTTACTCCTTCCTATGTTCTTAATTTGAACCTGGTAATCATTTCTTCCACAGTTATATTAGCTTTCTTTTTCAAAACACGGAATCTATTTAATATTTGATAAAGGTTGACTGCTTACTCCTGGACTTATACTGACCTTGTGTGTTATAAATGTTGTGTTATACATGCTCCCAACTCTCAAATATTGTTGAAAGATGAATTTATGAACTTTAATACTGTGAAACACAAATGAATTAGCCAAATGAATTAGCAATCCATTGTGGTTTGGTAATTCTTGTAAAAATTAGTCCAATTAGTAAAAATTGAACCTACCTGATCATTTTGTTCTTGAAATCTATGACTTTTAATGGACAAATTGAGTTCAAAGAGGTGAAACTGTTTGCCCAGCTGTTACTCCAGATGGAAGCAAGCATTTTAAACCAAATTCTTTCAAGTCGAATCTCGGCCATTGTAATCAACATGTTTAGATAAACCCCTAACATGTTTAGATAAACCCCTGGCTTAAATTAATTGATTGATTAAAAGATACAGGATGGAAACAAGTCCTTCAATCCTCCGAGTCCACACCGACCATCGACCACTCATTCACACTTGTTCTACATTATCTCACTCTCACATCCTACACACTTGGGGCAATTTATCGAGCCAATAAGTCCTGTTAGTGTTTGGGATGTGGGAAACACTACAGTCCTGTTAGTGTTTGGGATGTGAGAAAAAAACTGAACCACGAGGAGCAATCCTACACAACCACAGGGAGAATATGCAAACTCCACACAGACAGCGTCCGAGCTCAGGATCAAGCCCGGGTCTCTGACGCTGAGAGGCAGCAGCTCTACCAGTTGCATTACTGTGCTGCAAATTATAAAAATGCTTTTCAAAGGCCAAAACAATTTATTGATCAGATCACTGATCAATGGACTGTTTTAGAAGAGTCAGCCAAGCACATAATTGGTACAAGTTGCAACTACATGGTTTATCAATGTCAACACCGAGTCAGTAAAACCTGCAGGAAACTGGGATACAAAGCAATTTCCCGTAAAGTCATCAAATGTTGAAATTACAGAAAAAAGGTTCCCAATTTATCAACTGTCTGGAAGCCTTACTTTACTCCATAGTGCAAAACCCCAGGCTAAGTTGGAAACCCTCCAGAAATAGACAAGAGTCAAGATGTGTAGGAAGATAACTGCAGATGCTGGTTTAAACCAAAGATATATGCAAAAAGGTGGAAATAACTCAGCGGGACAGGCGGCATCTCTGGAAAGAAGGAATTGGTGACATTTTGGGTCAAGATCCTTCTTCACACTCAGATTCAGAATCAGGATGCCTTGTTTCACTGTGTCTATTAATAACAGTGCAGCTAGCAGATCTGCTTAATTCTGACATTATAATGATGTCTGTGTGCAGTCAGTGTTAACCATGTTGCTCCAGGGAAGAAAATCACAATTTGCTACCAGCAGTAAACCTGCACCATGTAAAGAAGCAATGGAATGTATCTGCAGCAGTGATGCTGGAATGAATCTGACCTCCAAAAAGTCCCCTCCTCTCCTTACCTGACATTGCCCCTTTGTCACCTCCATCCTTTCTCACTATCTCCACCCATTTGCCAATCAACCCTCCCACCCTCACATGTATCCATTTCTCTCTCTCCGTCTTGTTCTCCGCCACCTCACCTTTCCAGTTTTCTCCCGCCGACTCCTTCAGTCTGAAGAAGCGTCCTGATCCGGACCATTCCCTCCTTCAGGGAGTAACGAAGCTCTGTATTCAAAAGGAGGAAAAGATAACGTTGCCGTAACCATGGCAAAAATCAATATCTAGAGTAAAGTGCTGCAAAAAATGTTATAGGGGCAGCACAGTGGCACAACAGTAGAGTTGCTGTCTTACAGTGCCAGGGACCTGAGTTAGATCCTAACTAAGGGTGCTGTCTGTACGAAGTTAGTACGTTCTCCCTGTGACCACGTGGGCTTTGTCCGAGTGCTCTAGTTTCCTCCCACATTCCAAAGACTTACAGGTTTGTAGGTTAATTGACTTTGGTAAATTGTCAATTGTCCCTAGTGTGTAGGAGAGTGTTAGTGGATGAGATGATCGCTAGTCAGCGTGGACTAGGTGGTCCAAAAGTGGTGTTTCTGCGCTGTATCTCTAAAGTCTAAAGAGTGAATGATAAATTATGTGCAAAATAGATCAGTCTTACCAATATTATCAACTGAGATGTGAACTACCTAGTCATTTCTATGCTGTTTGGCTAATTGCAACCTGCTCTGAACTTATAAGTATGTCAGATAGCACATTTGATGTGTTAACTTTTTTTAATGATTTCCATTCCTTCACCGGCTTTCTTGCTGCCTCGTTTTTACTGTTCATTGCATAGTTCCATCAGCTATGGACGTGTCATTAGATAATAATATCTGTGTTTCTTTTACCTGCATGGGCTATCTTCATATTCAGGATATTGATTTTGTTCAGGTCCAATTGTTCCATTGGAGGTTAAATTAAATTAATCCTTTAGAAGTGACTTTGCAATGCAGCCCCCGGTAGTTCTGACAAGGACAAATTTAGAAATAAATTAATTTGCGTTTTCCGTAGTTGTGATGAAATATATTGGCAGCCTTAGAAGTATAATATAGCCAAGTTCGTCATCCCTGTATTCCTACCGAGGAACTGTGATCAAATGGACCGTAGATTCGGTGCAACTTTGCGGTAGCTATTCACTGTTGAAGCTGCATCAGGCTGGGGAGGAAAGAGGCATTTGCCCCCAAAAACTGCAGATGCAAAAAATCTGCAATAAAACAGGAAATGTTGGAAATCCTCATCAGGTCAGCCGTATCTGTGGAAAGGGAAACTGAGTTGATGTTTTATGTCCACGACTTTTCATTAAATATGAAAATGATACATAACTTGGAGACATAGTGAGCTCTGTGAATGATTGTGCGTAGGAAGGAACTGCAGATGCAGGATTCTACAAACACAAAGTGAGGGAGCAACCCAGCGGGTCATGCAGCATCTCTGGAGAAAGGAAGCAGTTGATGTTTCTGGTCTGAACCCTTCTTCAGACTCTGAAGAAGGGTTCAGAGCTGAAAAGTCACCTGTTCCTTTTCTCCAGAGAAGCTGCCTGACATGCTGAGTTGCTGCAGCACTTTGTGTCTATATTCTGTGAAGCATTGTAAAGGGCTTCATGGAAATGTAGACTAGCAGCTGGAATGGGCCGACAAAAATTTAGATGAAATCTTATTGTTGAGAAATATGTGTTAACCTTTTCACAGGAAAAAAGCTAAACTAATATAAACTAGAAAACACAATTCCAAAGGGGAGGTTCACAAGAATGGTGAGATCTTAGGATCTTAAGAGCACATGTATCTTTGTAAAACTGGTTCATCCACACCTGTGGTATTGTGTCCAATTTTGGATTGGAGAAAGTTAGGAGGAAATCCCTTTCTGGGATTTGCAGTGTTTGGAGAGAGTGGAAAATTGATATACAGAAATGATTCGTGGATGATGAAGTTTAGTTACGTGGATGCAAGGTACGATTTACCTTAGAACAGTGGTGGTGGAAAGAGGTTCTGATAGAAGTATTTAAAGTCATGAAGTCCTTATTCAGAGTTGAAAAAATAAATTGTTGACAACAAAACAAATAGACTTGAAGAAAAGTTTTGTTACCTGGTTGGGTTCTGGAACACACTGTCACACATTGTAATTGAGGTGAATTCAATTATAGCATTCAGGATCATTTGAAAGGGGAAAACAAAAGCAGGGCTTTGAAGAAAGAGTGGGAGTGTGAAACAAGACAGTTTGCCGTTGTATAGAACGAGAATCAACATTTCAAAAGCAAGAACTGTCTAGGGTCCTCAAAGCTTAGGACGAGCCCCCATTTTGTTACGACTCCCGAAGGCAGGTACCTCAGAGTCGCGTAACATAATCAAAAAACCAGGTTCAAGTTTAAGAAAATAGTCTTTATTTTTGTTAAAAGACAAAACCCGAACCTGATTTAAACAACACAGTCAGGGACAAGAATCGACTAACAAATAAATATAACAGTGCTCCAGCCAGCCTCGCAATGGACTGTCGAACTGGAGACTCTAATCCTGCCTAAATAGAGATAACCTGCAACAAAATACACGAAAACCCTCAGGTCAGCCCTTATCCATCCCAATACAACATTAAATGATAACTATAGGTAACAATACACAAAGTTCTATGCCATGCGGCCAGGCCTCCTGCAGCTCAGACAGGCAGCCTGTTCACTTGTCAGGGATCGGCGAAGAAGAGAGAGAATTCTGGGAACTTCTGCTATTTAAGCTTCCGATAAGTCACCGGTCACCTGACGCAGCTTGGCCAATCGGGTACAGGAGCTCTTAACCCCTTGATTCCTGATTTCCAGCCATGGGGCCTGCACTCAGGAGAGAAACAGAAAAGGTAAGTACATATCATTCACCGGGGGGGGAAGGGAAAGGAAAGAAAACACCTAAGAAAGTGTAAGAATGAACTGCATTCTGGTTTAAACCGAAGATAGACACAAAAAGATGGAATAACTCGGGAGAGAAGGAATGGGTGACGTTTCGGGTCGAGACCCTTCTTCAGACTTCAAAAGTATTCCATTGGTTGAAGAACACTTTAATATTTTAATATGGCCTAAGGGTGGATTGACATTATATTGATGGTTCTTTAATGTTAGTAAAGAGAAATTCTGAACATTTGCTTCCAGGCAAAATAAGTAATTACAATGTCCATGAATAATATCTTGGACAGTTATGTTGAGTACATATGAATGAGTAACGAGCTGTCCAAAATTAGCCAGGAGGTGAAAAGTTAAACTGACAATAGGGAAGGAATGTAAATGAAAATAGGCAGAGAAGAAGAAAACTAAGATATCAACATTTACCATTAGAATTTGCACATGTTATTTTGCAGTTTAATACTACAGAACACGCTGGTGTGCAACAGTGCGATCAGCAGCCAGCAGCTTCGAGGAGCGCCGCTGCCTAGAGCAACTTACCATAGCTAGGGAGAGGAGGAAGTGTGCCACCCAGAAGCTGCCAGCGATGCCCTTCATCTGCCCCCACTGCCCTCGAGTATGCGGTTCACAAATTGGACTCATGAGTCATGTCACAACTCACCCGAATTGAGACCGCACAACCCGCCATCGCCGTTACCGCCGGGCCACCACCAGACTACAATTACTATTTGATTGTTCTGCCTCTATCTTGCCTCACACTGTTTTGCTTATGTTCCTGCACCAGGCCACATTTTCTAACGTATTCAAATACTTTGAGTTGTCTTCAGTTCCTGTAAGCTCCATCTCCTCCTTAAGAGTCAGGAAGTCAAGTTGTAGGTTTGTAGGACTTTGGTTTAGGCTGCATTTGGAGTATTGTACGCGATTCAGGTCATCCCAGTGCCGGCTGTGTGTGAAGGCTTTGAAAACAGTGCAGAAGCGGTTTACCAGAATGCTGAAAATAGACACGAAATGCTGGAGTAACTCAGCAGGTCAGGCAGCATCTCTGGAGAAAAGGAATAGGTGACGTTTTGGTTCGAGGCCCTTCATCAGACTGAGAGTCAGGGAGATTCCTTTTCTTCGGTGTAAACCAGACCAGCATCTGCAGTTTCCTTTTGCACATTTTGCTTTTACCAGGATGCTGCCTGCATTGGAGCCAATTAGCTACAAGGAAAGGTTGGGCAAACTTTAACTTTCTCCTGAACATCAGAGGTTGAGGGAAGACCTGATTGAGTATATAAAATGATGAGAGGCATACATAGGGTAGACAACCAGATCCTTTTCCCCCAGGGTGGCAATGTAAAAGGAGACGGACGAGGAAGAGAAGCACTTATTTTCTAGCGCTAGTGCTGTCAAAGTGACATGAATGTTGTTGGATGTGGGGAGAAGGTGGGCTGTTGCTCCATAACATGATGTGCAGTGAATGCGGCTTTGTTGACCCAAACACGAACTTCAGAGCCTGCGATGCCTCGGTTGCTACAGTGCATTGGGATCGATTTAATTATGGAAATTTTTATGGCAATAGCTCAACACCTGGAGTATTGTGTGCAGTTTTGGTCTCTTAATTTGTGGAAGGACATCCTTGCTATTGAGGGAGTGCAGCGTAGATTCACCAGGTTAATTGATATGATGAAACAACAGATCGACTAGGCTTATATTCACTGGAATTTAAGCAGATGAGAGGGGATCTTATAGAAACATATATAAAATTCTTAAGGTATTGGACAGGCTAGATGCAGGAAAAATGTTCCCGATGTTGGGGGAGATCAGAACTAGGGGTCATTGTTTAAGAATAAGTGGTAGGCTATTTACTACTGGGATGAGGAAAAACATATTCACCCAGAGAGTTGCGAATCTGTCGATTTCTCTGTCACAGAAGGCAGTGGATGTTTTCAAGAGAGAGTTAGATATAGCTCTCAGGGCTAAAGGAATCAAGGGATATGGGGAGAAAGCAGGAACGGGGTACTGATTTTGGATGATCAGCCATGATCATATTGAATGGCGGTGCTGGCTCGAAGGGCTGAATGGCCTGCTCCTGCACCTATTGTCTACCTTTCTTTTTTTCTATGTTTGACCGGGAGCAGATAATGTGTGAAAGTTTCTGTAGTCTGAGGCAGTGTTGAGGGACTGTCCCACTGTACAGCGACTGTCTTCGACCTTCAAGCTCGAGGGCACTCGGCTGGAAAACCTCGAGCTCGATCGACCGTCAGTGATAAAACCGCGAGCTGGATCGAACGCACACGCACACGCGCACATGCACACACTTCGCAAAGTCGGGGGCCAGGGAAAGCGGGGGAGCGCTGTCTGATATTCATACCCGCGATGAACAGGAAGGTAAAAGACGGCTGTGCAGTGTACGGTAAGTCCTTTAGAGAGCATGGAGATGGGGGGGGGGGGGGGGGGGGGGGAGAGAAGGGGAGGAGAAGGAGTGGAGATACTTTTAAGAAGTCAGACAACGTTTAATAAATTTTAGCGGGCATTTAGCGGTCAGTTATCCTTGGTCCTGAAAACTCCAATGAGCCAATTAAAATGCTCGGTCAGCGAAGGAGATTGACCACGGCTACCCTCGACTGCCTGTAACTACATAGCGACCCCACTCCACTGCACTACGAGTTCAAAAGAACCATGCAGACCAATTTATACCCGCAGAAATTTTTTCAACATGCTGAAACATTTTCCTCGACCAAACTGAGGCCACGAAATGCAAGAACTTCCCTCGAACATGAATGAGAGTTCCAGCGACCTCATAGGACCTCCTAAGACCACGTGTTGACCATACTGCAAGTTTGAGTCGAGGGTAAACTCTTCTAAACTCGCCAATTAGGACGCCGCAGTGGGACAGCCCCTAAAGGTATTGGGCAGTAATGCCCTGTGGTGCCAAGGTTGTGGAGACTAATGAGTTTGGGTGAAAACAGCTGATGGGCCATTGCCTGTGCAACATAGTTTTGTGGTTTTGAGGCCAATAATTCTCCTTCCTCTATTTTGGCTTCCAAGAGAGCGTTTCTACCTCCGGTGACTTGTCCTTTCATAAGGGAGGTGATCACACCTGGTGCAATTGAACTAATAGGCTACAGAGAGTAGGAGGCATTGACCAATATATCACAGGTGCTGACGCGTTCAACACCAAAGGGATCTACAGGAGGTGCTGCCCATATACCCGTATACAATTGCAAAGAAACCCGAAGTCTATGGTGCAACCAAAGACAGTCTATGGAAGTTCATAGTTCTGACTGTCTACCCTATCTATGCCTGTCATAATTTTATATACTTCTATCAGGTCTCCTTGCAATCTCTGGCATTCCAGAGAAAACAATCCAAATCTGAGGTTCCTGCTAGTTTTGTGACTTGTTCACAGTCACCAGGAAATGGTCTGCAGTGTGATTGCCTCAAAGTAAGACCATAATAATATCATGTAGCTGCGAGTAACCATGCACAACCCGCACAATCTAATTTCTGGACCACAATTTGACTGCATGAGAAAATGGACACGTCGTAAAGATAATATGAAGAAAATAACTTTTACCATTTTCAGAACAAAAGTTCCTCAAATTACCTTTTAATGGAGAGGAAATGAGCAACTTCACGGTTACAAATATTATATCATGGTTTGCAGGTACATTATAAATCAAAAAGCAAGAAAGTAATAAGATTCTTTCCAACACTGCACAGCAAAGCTCTTACCCTAACTCTTCTCTCCTCCAGTTCAAGATTTTATCGTTACTAGATGTGTTGTAATTTTTTGAATGCAAAATGGACTGTGAGTTTTTCTGTTAACGGATATTATCTAACTAAAATGCTTTGAACCCAAAATTTGAATTGAAATTGTTTCCTTAGTTCTTTGGAAATGGATCTTGTGTGATGTTAATGATGAATTGTAGGATATGTTACCTTATTATAATAGCCATCAACAAAGAGCAATGTAAAGATCTGAATAGGAATTCATTAAATGGAGTGAATATGATGCTATATATTCAAAACTGTAATTTAGCTATATTAAAAAAAATATAGCATTTTCATGGTGGAATAGGAATGTGATATTTGTGACATCAAGACGCCATCACAGATATTGACCTCCACACCATGGAAGGGATCTACAGGAAACGCTGTCTTACACAGGTGGCTAATATCGTCAAAGACCCACACCACCCTGGCCACGCTCTTATCTCACTACCATATCAAGGGAAGGAGGTACAGAGGAGCCTGAGAACCGTGGTCTCTGTGTTCAAGAACAACTTCCTCACAGCAATCATCAGGCTCTTAAACACTGCAAATCACTAACCACAAAATCTCTGCACCCAAAACTAATGAGGACATGTAATGTGATGCTGAGGTAAATAGCAAAACTCAGTCCTTGTCATTCCGCTGATTCGCTGTCCGTGGATTTAATTACTTGCAAGGTTGATCTTTGGGGCCATGGTATTTTAAACAAATCTATTGATGTACTTGTCCACATTGAGGAACTGCTGCCTTGTTTGTATAAACACAGTGATGAGGTCCTAAACTGCGTCAATGGCTCCTTGCCCTGCGCTATCTGAGTGAGAGCAGTCTATGTGTTTGTTCAGCTGTATCTTGTGCCGCTCTCACTGATTAATATCTGTAATTTCCGTGGAGTTTGTTATTTCATATCATTTCCTTTCGGCTGTTTTCATCTTTTAAAGTGTTTATTAATGTGTGTCTATGCTTTTATAAAATCGTAGGACATATTCACCTGTATTTCACAGTGAAAGGTAGGGCCCTGGAGAGTATTGTTACGCAGAGGGATCGAGGAGTACAGTACTAGTGCATAGTTTCCTGAGAGTGACGTCACAGCTAGATAGGGTGGTAAAGAGTTACTTTGGCTCCATGGTCTTCATCAGTCAGGGCATTGAGAATTTCACTGTACCTTGGTACATGGGACAATAAAGAACCATTGAACCATTGATAGAGAAGGTGGAATATTATATTACGGTTGTACAAGATGTTGGTGAGACTGTACGTGGAGTATTGTGTCCAGTTTAAGTCACCCTAATATGGGAAAGATGCCACTAAGCTGGAAAGTGTTCACTAAATGATTTAAGAGGATGTTGCTAGGACTCAAGAAATCTCAGTTCTTGGGCAGGCTAAGATTTTATTCCTTGGACCATGAGAATGGGCTGAGGGGTGATCTTATAGAGGAGTATAAAATCATGAAGGGAATAGATAAGTTGAATGCACAGATTCATTATCCCAGGGTAGAGGAATGAAGAACTACAGTGCATAGGTTTAAGAGATGGTGAAGATGAGCATTTTTTTACACAGAGAATGGTGGGTATATGGAACAAGCTGCAAGAGGAATTTGTCGAGGCATGTACAATAACAGCATTTAAAAGACATTTGGACGGGTAAATGTACAGGGAAGGTTCAGAGGGTTATTGGACATTTTGGTTACCACAGATGAGTTAGGCCAAATGGCCTGTTTCCATGCTGTATGACTATGACTATTTGGGTGAATATTAGTTACCAAGCAGAAGGCTTTCATGGAATTGGCGGTGTTTTGTTCTTTGCCATCCAAAGGAAGTCATTTATTAGATTATTTTACTTTCATTGTTCCACCAAGGTTTCTCAGCTTCCAGGATCAGTTAGGTGGGATGACAAGATAATGATATCTTGACACTTGAAGTGGCATTCAGTGTTATAGAAGCTACGATCCATCTCAGATACATGTTATGACAAACATATCACTATCCCTCTGGTCTTAGGCTATTGTTTGCAATAAAACTCATTGTTCTCTACTGTCTATCTTTGAGTGTATTTTGATGTGATTTCTATTGGTAACAATTAGATAAAGAAAATGCTCACAAACAAAACTAAAGCTGTTGCTCTAAAGATTGGATTTTTCACATTGAAAAATTAATCTTTAATTTATTGCACCTGATTCAGTATTCAAAAATACATGTATCCTGAAAGCTGAAAAGGACACTGCCTGCTTCTCAGTCGGCCAATGCTGGTTCAAACGCTGGTTTAAACCGAAGAGCTGCAGTAACTCAACGGGACAGGCAGCATCTCTGGAGAGAGGGAATGGATGTCGTTTCAGGTCGAGAGCCTTCAAACCCTGTGTGCAGTGGACTCAACCAGTTGGGCATTACGGGGCTGGCAAAGAAGAGGGCCATTCAATCCGCAAGCGAAGCCGCAGAGAAATTTGGATTAAGAGGGCTGATCCGTGGGCGGTTGCTGCTGGGACGCAAGTCGGGGGTTGATCAACCCTGGCTGGGTCGCCTGGGCGAGGGTGTCTGATGTTGTGAGACCCGAAACACACGATGACCCCAGGTCACATCACTGAGGATGCGTCCCAGCGCATCTAGAAGATGTATCTTTCACACTTCACACATTGTCCATTCCATGCATAGATGCTGCCTTACCCACTGAGTTTCTCCAGCATGTTTATTAGTTCTATATTCTTATTGAAATTGTTTTGGAATTCAGATTAATACTGCATTCTCTTACATGGTAGGCACAGAACATGGATTTACCTTAGACTACTCTCACTGTACCATTGGTCTACAATCCCTTTGATTATCCCTACTGCAGGATAATTTTACTTCGGAGTCACGTGAGTGACTACGTGAAGAACCCCGTACAGCCGTTCGTGCGTCATTGCGTCAGACGTTTTTCGTGCAGACAGCTGTGGAGCAGCGCAGCTCCTCCATGGTAAGTCTAAAAAAGTTGCAGGTAAGTGCTATTTTTCTTACCTGTTCTAGGTCTCTGCAGGAACCTCCGGGGTTTCTGCAGTGGATGTTCGCGATAGCCGACAAGGGAACCAGCCGAGGGCTTTGGGGGGGGAAACCCTGGTCCGACCGCGGAAGCGGAGAGCTGGGAAAGTCGGGTTCGCGATCGGAGTCACTGATAACGCGGTCAGTGACTCCACAGGTTGGGTTCCCGGGTAGGGGAAACCCGAGAATAGTGCGGTTTTAGACCGCAGTAGTCCCTAGGGGATGGGGCTTAACGGACCTGAACGGTCTGCCTGGGTTCCCGGTGGAGGGGAAACCCGAGGATAAGTGCGGTTTTAGACCGCAGTAGTCCCCAGGGGATGGGGCTTAGCGGACCTGAACGGTCAGCCTGGGTTCCCGGGGAGGGGAAACCCAAGCATATGCGGTTCAAGACCGCAGTAGTCCCCAGCACATGGGGTTAAAACTAACCTAAATGGTTAAGCTGGGTTCCCGGTGCAGGGGAAACCCAGGTATATGTGTGGTTCCCAGACCACAGTAGTCCCTAGGTAATGGGGTTAATTCACATAAATCATTAGCCTGCGTGCCATGAGGGTACCGTGAGTATCTATTTATATATATATATTATATTTATATGGATTCCTGGTGAGGGGAAATTCACCTATGGGGTTCTCAAGCTACAGTAATCCCCAGGATATGGGGACAACTGACAAAATAGTCAGTACAATTGGGAAAGTTGGGAGATTTCACCTCTAGGAATTAATTTAGAGAGCAGCACTTTTGGGTAGGGCTGCTTCATGGGAATGTCAAGTTATGGCAGTGCCAGCCTATGGGAAAGGCTGTGTCAGCAGTACCTTTGTTTAGGACTGCTAATGGGGATGCCAAGCTATGGTAGGCTCGCCTGATGGAGAGGCTGTGCCAGCAGTACCTTTGCTCAGGACTGCTCATGGGGATGCCAAGCTATGGCAGGCTAGCCTATTGGAGAGGCTGTGCCAGCAGCACCTTTGCTCAGGGCTGCTCATGGGGATACCAAACTATGGCAGGCTAGCCTATTGCAGAGGCGGTGCCAGCAGTACCTTTGCTCAGGACTGCTCTAAGGGAATGCCAAGTTATGGTAGGCTAGCCTATTGGAGAGGTTATGCCAGCAGCACCTTTGCTCAGGGCTGCTTGATGAGAATGCCAAATCTATGGCAAATACTGGGCTATGGGAAAGTCCGGGCCAGCAGCTACTTTGTTGAGGGCTGTTTCATGGGCACTAGGGGTACCTTGTTAGGGCTGCTTTATGGGGATAGCAGTTTAGTAGGGTATTCCCATTCACAGTGATCATGGGGGATGAGGAGGCATTGTTAGGATAAGGCAATATAACAGAATGATGACAAAAGTATTCAAAGAAAACTATACACAGTTTAAACGTGCTTGTGCTAAAATCCGCTGTCTAGTCTCAAACTATATTTGAGAAATTGGGCTCCTCTATCCAGTTAGATTAAGTCCTATCAAATAGATTTGTAGGATGTTGGGATTTGCTTTTAGGTATTCAATTGGCCATGATGCCGGCCTGGGCAACAGATTGCAGTCAATAAGACTTTGGTAACAGTTGTTGGTATAAAACAGTTCTAGTCGTTGGACTAATTGTTAAGTGCATAGATGCAATTCAGGTGTGTAAGTAGTGCAACAATTATTTTGTTAAATGGTTGATTAGTAAGTGCCATCTAGGTCATTGTTAACACCAGCTGAAATTAATAATGTCACGATGATGGACAAACAGTGTTCATTACTGCTCTAGTAGTTGTTAGGTAAACCTTTTATTCTATTGCAAATTGGTGCTAATGGCCTAAATGGGAAATGGTGTCAGCAGAGCTGTGTAGCAGGCCTGCTTTATGGCTCCCTCATGTAAGAGGTGAGCATGTGGGATTGGTATAGTTTAACGCCGAGTCTGAGGGTATAGCCATAGAGCATGCCCAAGAGATCGGGGCATGTGCCAGAGGTCTATGCCTGACAAGAAAGTTACCATCCCAAACACAATATGCAGTGAACACCGCTCTCAGGGGGACATTACATTTGGCTGCCGAATCCTCTATTCAGGTAAGACTTTTCCATAGGTGTAACCTGGAGGGTGAAGCACAAGCTATTGGAACAAGCAAGGTTTCATAGTTCTGGCAGCAATGCATCCCATGTCTTTTTTGGCAGTAGCGGTTCACTGAAGTTGCTGGCAGCATGAAAGCTGGCCAGAGGTTCCACGCACTGGACTTGTGCTACTCTACAATTAAGGGACCACTTGCAGTTTGGTAAGGTGTATACTTAGTTATACAGTACAAATGATTGAGACATTATCAGCTACTTTGAACGGTAAATGTAAAATGTACAATATTGGGTTTCAAGCAGGTTAGAATTGCACAGGTTCAGTATAAGGACCAAGATTGTCTTGTTAGACTGGCTCGGAAATCGGGCCACAGTTGCTATTTAAGGTAGTTACCAAGTAGCTGAAAGATCATCTCGAGTTTGGAGATGGAACAGATTTGCATGACTTGCCCAAAAAGTTCTGTTATTAGTATCAACTATTTATAGACTCTACGGGCATTGTATGGGCTATAGAGTGATTGGACAAATAAGCATATTGTCATGCTCATGTTCAGGTTGATGCATTGTGATGATGGCATATGTTAGTCACGAGGGTGCAATCGGTTAAAGAATCACTGGAATGGTTACATAATTTTGTTGCCACAGGAGAATCATCAAGTGTGGGTAATGGCAACACAGAGTTGGTGTTGAATCGCACTGTATTATGAAATTCTGGTTCAATGGAACACCTAATATGAATATATGTGTATACATATGTATGTTGGTTTCATGTTTATTTCACTGGTTGCAAAATAGTTGGCATAGCAGTGGCAAAAGATACATTCTCGCCAAAAAGGAGCAGGTGGGTCTTTTATGGCTACCTCCATTTTGTCTCATCACTCGAGGTTTCAAATAAAGTCATTAAGAGGCTTTAAGTTCTTATTGTGTGATTATGCAAATTGATTCCCGATTTGTTGCAAATAATTATATAACCTTATTGGTTATTTTAAACTTGAATTTGCTTGTTCAGCCTGAGGCTTCGGAAATCAGATGTTTCATGATAAACTCAAATTTATGTTCTGCAGGTCTAACAAACTGTCCTAAGGTTTGGGTTGTTACATCTATCCTTCTATGTGTTCAAAGAGTTTGCATAGCACCAAACGGCTATATTTTCTTTTCCAGGAGATGAAAGAGTTTGTTATGCTAATGTTCCATGAAAAATGGTATTGATTGCTAATGTTTCGAGTTCATGCTAAATGATTGTCTGTTAATTATAGAGTAATACGGCCATTAATTGGCTCAATGAGCTTCCTCATTGAATTGGCTGTAACGAACAAGACTCGCTGTCGGGTCCACACCGGTTATCATGGGGTAGGATAGTTTCAACATAGGTCCCAGGACCAGTATAATGCCATATGCGATGTTGATATCTGTGAACACTATTTCACCAGGAGGCAGCAACTATATCCTTAAATTTGGCTGGAGTTTATTAGGTAGTTATCCTTCTGGCACTGGTTTAGTGCAGCAGGTTGTCGCAAAATAATTGTGATGGTACAGGATGATAATGTCTGTAAATTATAATATATAATATGTTATAAATACTTGAGCAGACCAGAAGGGGGTCAGGTCTCAAAATAGTCACAGGCATACCAGGGGACCTTTGATAAGGTAAGCACACATGTATACAACAATATGTCAAGGTCATCAGGAGCCTTGGAGTTCTGAACTAGCAATGTTGTTAGTCACAAAGAATTTGGGAGAACGTATTGTTCATGGCATTCCAGATGAGGAAAACGGAGTTGTGTTATGCACTAATGGATTCTGTTTCCAGATCTCATTCCACCAGGGCTGCTACAACATCAGCAGCAAGGGTATTTATGTTCCGCTGGGTCGCATTGTTGCGGCTGGAGTATGGTCCATCGAATGAATCTCCACACATCTGTAATGACCCATTGGTGAACCAGGAGTATTGTTAACTCTATTTATGTTCTGGTTATATGTTCCATCTGGGTGAGAGATGGAAATATTATTGTTTCATTTAAACAGCATCGGCATGTTTTACATCTATGTTATGACTGTATGCATTATGAATGTTTTCCCTTCATTTGTCAATGAAGCAGCTGTGGTTGTGTATCCTCGTTTCACACGGCATGAAATCACAGAGCTTTGAAGTCTTCACGTAGTCACTCACGTGACTCCGAAGTAAAATAGTAAGATTAAACGAGAACTTACCAGTTTGAAGTTTGATCTTTATTTTATGAGGAGTCGAGTTGAGGGACTACGTGCCCTCCGCTCCCAGCCCTCATAGATTTCATCTGGTAGTTCTAGTCTTTATCTTACATTATACTTCGGTTTGCTGTGATTTCACACCGTTGCTTTGAAGATTGACGCACGAACGGCTGTACGGGGTTCTTCACGTAGTCCCTCAACTCGACTCCTCATAAAATAAAGATCAAACTTCAAACTGGTAAGTTCTCGTTTAATCTTACTATTCTATCTGATTGCATATTGTGCTTGGATGAACCTAACTGTCATACCCTGGTATTGGTACAATGGTCAAGACTGCCACTTTATGAACTCTAGCTGATATTCTGCAAATTATTTGAAAGAGCAGAATTTAGAATTTTAATCCATCCTTCACCATTACCGATGATTTTGCACAAAATAGAGGTCCTAGGTTGGGGATTATAACCTGTGTGGAAATGCAGGCTAAAACGTTGCCTACAGTGGACCTTTATCAATTCCTTCTGAGGCCGTGCGGCAGGATTTTCATAAAAGCACAAAAGTGGATAAGCGATTTCCAAATGTCCAACAGTTAGAGAGAGAGAGAGTTAGATTAGCTCTAAGGGCCAACGGAATCAAGGGATATGGGGAGAAAGCAAGAACGGGGTACTGATTGTTGATGATCAGCCATGATCATATTGAATGGTGGTGCTGGTTTGAAGGGCTGACCTGCACCTATTGTCTATGTTTCTATGTTTCTAATTTCAAAAGAATAGACAGAAGGAGCTCTTACAATTATGTTTTGTTAATGACATATCTATATATTTCCATATTCCCCTGCAAATCCATGTGCCTATGTAAAAGTCTCATAAAGTCTCATTGTATCTGCCTCCATCACCACCTCTGACACAATGTTGCAGACACCCATCATTCTCTGTCACCGAGTCATAGAGTGATACAGTATGGAAACAGGCCCTTCGGCCCAACTTGCCCACACTGGCGAACAATGTCCCAGCTATACTAGTCCCACTTGCCTGCGCTTGGTCTACTGTATATCCCTCCAAACCTGTCCTGTCCATGTACCTGTCTAACTGTTTCTTAAACAATGGGATAGTCCCAGCCTCAGCTACCTCCTCTGGCAGCTTGTTCCACACACCCTTTACCCTTTGTGTGAAAAAGTTACCTCTCGGATTCCTATTAAATCTTTTCCCCCTCACCTGGAAACTATGTCCTCTGGTCCTCGATTCCCATATTCTGGGCAAGAGAATATGCATCTACCTGATCTATTCCTCTCATAATTTTGTACACTTCTATGAGATCACCCCTCATCCTCCTGTGCTCCATGTACTAGAGACCCAGCCTACTCAACCTCTCCCTGTAGCTCACACCCTCTAGTCCTGGCAACATCCTCATAAATCTTTTCTGAACCCTTTCAAGCTTGACAATATCTTTCCTATAACATGATGCCCAGAACTGAACACAATATTCTAAATGCGGTCTCGCCAACGTATACAACTGCAACATGACCTCCCAACTTCTATACTCAATACGCTTGACTGATGAAGGCCAAAGTGCCAAAAGTCTTTTTGACCACCTTATCCACCTGCAACTCGACCATCAAGGAACCATGCACCTGCACTCCTAGATCCCTCTGCTCTACAACACTACCCAGAGGCCTACCATTTACTGTGTAGGTCCTGCCCTTGTTTGTCATCCCAAAATGCAACACCTCACACTTCTCTGTATTAAATTCCATCAGCCATTCCTCCGCCCACCTGGTCAATCGATCCAGATCCTACTGCAATCTTTCACAACCATCTTCACTATCTGCAAAACCACTCATTTTTGTATCATCAGCAAACCTGCTAATCTTGACCCGTATGTTCTCATCCAAATCATCGATGCAGATGACAAACAGTTACGGGACCAGCACTGAAACCTGAGGCACACCACTAGTCACAGGCCTCCAGTATGAGAAGCAACCTTCCACCATCACCCTCTGCTTCCTTCCATGGAGCCTATTTGCTATCCATTCAGCTATCTCCCCTTGGATCCCATGCGATCTAACCTTCCTCTGTGTGAAATAAAACTTGCCCCGCTCATCTCCTTTAAACTTTCTCCTTCTCATTTTATGGCCATGCCATTTAGCATTTGATATTTCCACCCTGGGAAAAGGATTCTGACTGCTCACTTTATCATAATTTTTATATCGCTCAAACTAAAATGTTTTTTAAAGCACGCAGGATATAATTTATAGCATACTGAACGTAAGTGATTTGTGCTTTTATTGCACGATTTATTAATTCAATCCCTTCAGGTCATGTGGTAGACCAGTATACTTCAGGTCATGTAAACTGTTTAGCTCTAGTTTCCATGCGGCAGATTCTGCACTTCAGATCTCGACATTCAGTGAGAGACAGAGAACGGAGCCTGACTGACGTGGACTGCATGACGTGCCAGGCACACATGCTCAGTTTCAACCTTCTTTGAAGCACAGAATTGTGATGGCACAGGAGGACTGAGCTTTTGTTGGGCACTCTACCCATCCAAATCCCCTGCTTGTTTCCATCAACTGCTTATCCAATTTCATTTCGGAGTCACGTGAGTGACTTCGTGAAGAGCCCGCCGGCGCGCATGCTCGACATATCGTCGTACCGCGTTGCTGCGACGGCTGGAGGTGGAGCGCGCTCCTCGCCAGCCCATCATAAGGGGCCACGGAGGTAAGTATCCTACCTTTAGTTGGTGGTCCTTGTTGTTGGTTATGTCTTGCAGCAAGGACATGGATGGGAGTTCCAAGGGCCGGAGGACGTCAGGACGAGTTCGCCGGTCAACAGTTCCGGGGCCTTTACCATCGGCAGTACCTGCAACGCAGGCCGGGACTCAGGCGGAGATGTGGGTAAGCCCTGTGATTACAGGTCCAGATCCGCCAGCACACCACAGCTCGGAGGAGTTCGACGAAGAGGAGTGTGGTGTGCCGCCAGAGCAGGGGGACCCTGCCATGGCAGTCAGGTCGTCAGCGGGCTCGCTGGCGACCTCGAGCTGGGTGCGTGCGGCTGCACGGCCCGTTCCACTCAGCCCTCCGAGTAGGGGAAGGGCAGCAGCCCAGAAGCCTAACCCTGCCAGGGCTAAGGCATTGCCTGACGCGGAGGAGCGGTCAGGTTCCAGGGCGAGACCCGGGGCGGCTGTGAGGTCCAGCCGGCACACCCCGACTCTCGACGCCGGGACGGGTCGGTTGAGTCGGGTCTCGTCACGGTCGCCGAGCCCCCCATGGATGGGTGGGCGAGACCATGCGTCGGCAAGGTCCACGATGTGGGCAGCCGGCAAGCCTGCGCGGGCTTCAGGCAGCCATGCTTCGGCTGGTGCCGACACCACGCCGCACGTGCCCTTAGTGGCAGCGGCTTCAGCTCCCGCTAAACGGAGACGGTTGAACACGCCCGCGCGGGAATCGCGCAGTTTCGCCTCGGCGGCTGTTAGCGACAACTACCAGCACCGGCAGGGCCTCGATGAGGTGCGGGCCGATGATAGGAGCCCGGTTTTATTTTCAGAGCCGGAGGACTCCGACCACCTGAGTGTTCAGGGTGAAGGGCGTATTGACCGTATGCAGCGGCTGCTGGAGCTCCTGCTTCAAAGTGAACAACAGCAGGGCAGCAACAGGCACAGGGCGTCGTCACCAGCCTCTACCATCAGCCTGGAGCAGCAGGAGGAGGAGGTTTTGGTGGATCCCATACCATCTCCGTTGGAGGTGCCAGCGGAGGATCTTCTGGATGTGGCGACCAAATTTGCGGCCCCACATTCATCTGGACTTCCTTTAAACACAAAGCTGGCAGCCACTGTGGACTTTCTTAACAACCAGCAACTACAGGAAGAAGTCCTCATTCAGGCAATGAGCCGTCACAAGGCTCCATCTAACTGCAACTCCCTCAACGTGCCTGTGGTCAATACGCCGATATGGGGCAACATCAGTGCGGCTATCCGTCAACAAGAGGTAAAATTGCAGCGGATCCTGAAGCTCCTCACGGCCGGTATTACCGCCTTTGCGCGGTCGGTGGACGGGGACGAACTGAATTTGGACCAGGAAGATGCTCTGGCCCTCCTGTGCGCGACCCAGCACGAAATCAACGGGTTTCGCAAAACCAGCATCCGCCCAGCGCTCAATCCGAAGTTTGCAGGATTGTGGAAACCACCGCCGCCGCCCCCGCCCCGTCAGCTCTTTGGGGAGGACCTCTCGAAGAGAGTCAAAGAGCTTGACGAACAAGCCAAAACGGTGGGGATCATGCGCTCTCAGAGTGCCCCCGCACCGTCAGGCACAAAGTCTCCATACATTCGATCACGAGGGTCTGCTAGTACCTCGACGAGGACCCACCCTCAAGCTCCACAACGACAGCAACATCAGACCCAGCACCAGGTGTCTTTTTTAGGACAGGGTCGGCAGAGACCCTGGTGGAAAACGAAGACGCCGCGCCCTCAAGCCAACCCAGCGCCTCCACGTCCACCCACACATGTCAAGGACCGCCGGTAACCGCAGGGGTGAGGGGGTCTGGTTCTCTCTTTCTCTTTGTTTAACTTCACATGTTGGTGGTCGCCTTCGGCTGTTTTTGGGTGCATGGGGTAATTTTACTGGTGACGAGTATGTGTTGCAGAATATTCAGGGGCATAAAATTGAGTTTATTAATGGCGACATTCCTCCATCCCAGCACATGCCCGCTCAAACGTTTAAATTATCTGCTGCAGAACAGGCAGCAGGCTACAAGGAACTTTTAAGTCTTGAGCAGAAGGGAGTGATTGAGAGAGCGGTGCATGAGCCAGTTGAATTTGTTTCGAATATATTCACCAGACCTAAGAAGGATGGAGGTTGTCGTGTCATTATTGATCTAACCCGTTTGAATACTTTTGTAACATATACTCATTTTAAAATGGATACGTTTGAAACAGCCAAATCATTGATTTCTCATGGTTGCTTTATGGCATGCATCGATTTGAAAGACGCATATTATTCAGTATCCATCCAGAAATACGACAGAAGGTTTTTGAAATTCATCTGGATGGGGCAACTCTGGCAGTACAAGGCTTTGCCTAATGGGCTCACCACAGCCCTAGATTGTTCACTAAATTAGTGAAACCAATTATGGCTTATTTGAGACAACGACACCATATAGTTATGGCCTACTTAGATGATATCTTAATTGTGGGCCACACCCTGGAATTGGCTGAACAGGGTGTTGCAGCTGCTGTCGATATATTTCAACAATTAGGGTTTATTGTCCATCCAGAGAAATCAAAGTTCTGCCCTGCCCAGGTGATTAATTACCTAGGGTTCACGGTGAACTCTATGAGCATGAGGGTTACCATTCCAATTAACAAGATTGAGGAGGTTACCCAGGTGTGTCAAGATTTAATCCGCACCAATATACCATCGATTCGGCATTCAGCTACAATAATTGGGAAGCTTGTAGCTTTGTTTCCGGCAGCGCGATATGGACCTTTGCATTATCAGAATTTGCAAAGAGCTAAAATTGCTGCGTTAAAACAGAACGCTGGTCATTATGATCGGTCCATGCAGCTGCCGCCCGAAGCGATAAATGAGTTGCAATGGTGGGTGTGTCACATTAGCAGCTCATTCAAGCCTATCAGGGAGGCTAATCCGGTGGTATATTTGCAGACTGATGCAAGCTCCAATGGCTGGGGAGCCACGGATAATTGCTCTAGTTGTGGGGGCAGATGGGACACCCTTGAATCAATGATGTTGTTGAATCAAGGGATTAACTATTTGGAGTTGCTGGCAGCATTCCACGGACTTCGTGCGTATTGTTCCAAGCTTGTTGGAGCACATGTCCGTCTCCAAATAGAAACACCACAGCAGTGGCATACTTAAACCATATGGGTGGTACCAGGTCAGTTTCGTGTGACAAATTGGCTAACTCAATTTGGCTCTGGTGTGTTCAAAGAGACATTTGGATTTCAGCTACCTATTTGCCAGGTGAGCTTAATACTGTGGCGGACACCAGGTCACGCAAATTTAATGACAATATTGAATGGATGTTGCATCCTGAGATCTTTTCTAAAGTCACAGCCAAATTTGGTAAACCGGACATTGACCTTTTTGCGTCACGGTTGAACCATCAGGTACCAACCTACGTTTCATGGGAACCAGATCCTGGGGCAATAGCGCTAGATGCATTCTCGCTGGACTGGGGGAAGTGGTTTTTCTATGCCTTCCCCCCGTTTTGCCTCATCAGTCGGGTATTGCAAAAGATTCAGGCAGATGCTGCCAAGGGCATCCTTATTATACCCGACTGGCCCACACAGCCTTGGTATCCGGTGGTCTTTGACATGCTCAACGAACCTTGGGTCCTTTTGAAGGGTTGCCCACAATTGGTTACTCACCCTGTCTCAGGGGAGCCACATCCCTGCCATGGCTATTTAAATTTGTTGGCTTGCAGGTTCTGAACAGGCCGTTAGTCCAATACGGCCTCTCGGCTCGGACCATGGATACCATCGGGGCGTCGTGTCGAGAGTCCACAAGGCGAAGATACCGCTCGCATATTAAGAAGTGGGAAGCCTACTGCAGCCGCTCTCGCATCACGTACGATGACGTGACAATAACCGACGTCCTGGAATTCCTCGCGGGGTTGCACCATGATGAACACTTAAGTTACAGTGCCATCAACAGCGCCAGAAGTGCGCTATCATTCTACCTCAATATTGGGGTAGGATCCAACAGGCTAGTGTCCAGACTCATGCGGGGTATATTCAATATGAATCCGCCTACACCACGCTATAATATCACCTGGGATGTCAGGGACGTATTAACCCTGCTCAGGATGTGGTCTCCCATGGAAGGGCTCCAACTGGACCAACTCACCATGAAGCTGGTGATGTTACTAGCGCTGACTTCAGCTCAGAGGGTACAGACACTACAGAAACTTCGTGTCGACAGAATGACTTCTACCCCTACAGAAGTAGTCTTTTTCATTGACGAGCTACTAAAGCAGCATAGACCTGGGTGCACAGGGCTGCAGCTGAAGTTCCCGGCATACCCCGCAGATGCTAGGCTATGTTTAGCCTCACATATCCGCCACTATGTCAAGGTGACGGCACGCATCGGAGGAATGGAGAGTACCTGCTTGTCACTCATAAGAGATCCTCATCATCGAGTGACAGTCCAGACGATATCCAGGTGGCTTCGAGTCGTCTTGGGTAAGTCAGGTATCGACACTAATGTGTTCAAGTCTCATTCCACCAGGGCTGCATCGACGTCAGTGGCGAGGGTCATGGAGGTGCCCATGGACCAAATTCTCGCCACAGCAGGATGGGCTAATGAAGCTGTGTTCCAGCGTTTTTATAACAAGCCTGTTATGAGGGGTTTTTGATTTGTTATTAATAAATATGCTCTTGTTTTGCAGTATGAACTATTGAGCAAGTTTGTTCCTCCCATCCATCCCTGGTAGTGGTGTGTCAGCATGGACGTGGTCCAGGGAGTGTAATCACAGAAGCTTTGAAGTCTTCACGAAGTCACTCACGTGACTCCGAAATGAAATAGTAAGATTGAACAAGAACTTACCAGTTCGAAGGTTGATCTTTATTTTATGAGGAGTCGAAGTGAGGGATTTCGTGCCCTCCTCGCCCAACCCTCAGTCACCTTCATCTGGTAATCTTAGTCACTTCAATCTTACTATGCGAAGTCATTTCTATTGTTGGTTTCTGTGATTCCACGCCGCTACTTTGAAGTATGTCGAGCATGCGCGCCGGCGGGCTCTTTACGAAATCCCTCACTTCGACTCCTCATAAAATAAAGATCAACCTTCGAACTGGTAAGTTCTCGTTCAATCTTACTATTCCTTTGTAAACCCTTGATTTGATCTGCTTTCCAGAAACACCTACAGGCAATAAGTGCGAGAAATTTACTCTCACTCTGCATTCTCGTTCCCTTGTGTGTCTTCTGTGCAAGGTTTGTAATTTAGGAGTTTGGTCCTTCAGCCAACTACAAATAGAGTCGAACAAACGGAAACAGGCCCTTAGGCCAAACTTGTTCGTGCCGACCATGATGTCCCATTCAAACTAAAACCATTTGCCTTTGCCTGGCCCATATCCTCTAAACCTTAACTACCCAAGGTAAATGGGTGCATCTTCTCTCCATTTGCCCTCTGTAACCAGCCATGAATGAACTGTACACCTCAATAAAATCTCCTCTCGATCGTCTTTTGTACAAGAGAACTACCCTAGCTTCTCCAATATAACGCAAGGCTGTGATCCCTCACCCCTTGAACTATTCCAGTAAAACTCCTCAAAATATGTAAAGTTGACCACTTCAAGTGTCCAACAGGACATGCTTGTGTGCAAAGGTGAATATATACCAAAGCCAAATCACAACATGTTAACATGAGGTCACATCTAGGAACAATAATTAATGAACGTCCATTTCTCTTGAAGAAGGGTCTCGACCCGAAATGTTGCCTATTTTCTTCGCTACATAGGTGCTTCCTCACCTGCTGAGCTTCTCCAGCATTTTTGTCTACCTTCCATTTTTCTTGCATCATTCTCAACCTCAGTATGTGTCAAAAACCCTTGTAGACGATAATTTGACAATGTTTACAATTATTTGGGTGAGAATGTACACGGCACGATTGGTAAGTTTGCAGATGACACCAAAATAGGTGGTGTGTAGACAGTGAAAATGGTTGTTATGAATTACAGCGGAATCTTGATCAGCTGAGCAAGTGGGCCAAGGAATGACTAATGGGGTTTAATTCAGACAAGTGTGATATGTTGCATTTTGGAAAGTCAAACCAAGGTAGGACCTTCATAGTGAATGGTAGGGACAGGGGAGTGTTGTAGAACAGAGGGATCTCAGAGTACAAGTACATAGTTCCATGAAAGTGACGTCACTGGTAGATAGGATGGTGAAGAAGGCTTTCTATTCTCAAGATGGTCTTATATTTTAACATGATGTTAGTTGAGGTATACATGTCAGGATATGATGGAAAATACCCACGTTCTTCTTTAAACTAGTGCAACGACAAGTTTGCTTTGTCCCATTAGAAAAGACTTGACCTCATTTGAACGTCACATCAGAAAGATTTCATTGCAAAATGATGCAGCACCTGGAAATAGGAAAGCAGGGAAGGAAAATATTCCTGTGATTATCTTCTTATACCCCTTTTGTTATATATGAGGCTTCATTTTGATGTAATACAGACTCATTTTTGTTTCGTTTCTTATTGATGTCTCATTACACATTCTGTAGTGGCCATCCATGCCCTGAGATCATGTTCGGTTTTAGGTGACTTGCAGATGATGAAGCACATGAGTTATCTGCTAATTATTGTTTCAGTGCTAGAATTTACCCTGTGCCACTGTGGGATTAGGCTGGCCTCGAAGGGAAACAGCCAGAAACAAGCAAAGATCAAAGTGCTGGGGCAGAACCCAACTGGTCAGGTAGCATCAGTGGAGGGAATGGACATAAGGAATAGGAGCAAAAATGATGTCATTCGCCTCATCAAGTCTACTCCGCTATTCAATCATGGCTGATCTATCTCTCCATCCGAACCCCATCCTCCTGCCTTCTCCCCATAACCTCTGACTCCTGTATTAATCAAGAATCTATCTATCTCTGCCTTAGAAATATCCACTGACTTGGCTTCTACAGCCTTCTATGGCAAAGAAATCCGCAGATTCACCACCATCTGACTGAAGACAACTTTCAGGTCGTAACCCTTTCTCAGACCAAAGGTGCCAACATCTGCAGTCTCTCTGCCTAGCCAGTAAGATAATGCAGCAGTGTTAAAGAAGGAACTGCAGATGCTGGAGAATCGAGGGTTACACAAAAAGCTGGAGAAACTCAGCGGGTGCAGCAGCATCTAAGGAGCGAAGGAGATAGGCGACGTTTCGGGTCGAGACCCTTCTTCAGACCCAAGAAGGGTCTCGACCCGAAACGTCGCCTATCTCCTTCGCTCCTTAGATGCTGCTGCACCCGCTGAGTTTCTCCAGCTTTTTGTGTAACCCAAGATAATGCAGCAATTATGCTTACAGAAGGAAACCTATTATCTCATGTCCTGAACAGAAAAAGTAAATAATCTCCATCTCCACTTGCTTCATGAAGCCTGTTCCAACTGAGAAAGTTTTAAATAATTTGAATATTTTCCAGCATTTTACCGTTAATAGACAGGTACAACATTTATTTAACATTCTACTGGTTGCCATGGCGTCTAAGAATTACCAGGTTTGAGGCACAAATTGAAAAATAATTGGCTGTCATACAAATATCTGAAAAATTACATGGTCTTTGTGCAGAAGTAGATTGATTCATAATCTCAAGCATGCAGTTCTAAAACCCATTAGAATTGTCCGCTCAAAATGTCTCTCCAATTTGACTAGGACATTGGTTTCATTTTCATTTTAACTGAAACTGATTTTTAAACTCCTTATGCCTTTAAATGGATTTAGAAGGACAGCCATTTAAAATTAGAAACTTTTAAATTCTATATGTTTGTAATTGTCACTCCGGTAAATGCATTGACATGTTTAAAAGTGGTTGACCATCAACCTTAACCCCCACCCTCCCACCCCCCCAATTGTCAATTGTTATGAAAACAAATACATTACTGCATCTTGTCATATGTTTAGCTAAATTTGTCAATATTAAGGAAAGTATTTAAAGAGGAAAGAGAGTTGAAGAGATTTAGCGAATTAATTCTAGGATTGGGACATTGGTAGCAATCAATGTTGGGCAAATTACATTTTAGGATCATCCTTGGACCAGTATATATTTATCAGTTAATGGTCAATTCCTCTGCATTGGTGATCTTCAGTCTCACTTATACAGATCTTCACTTCTCTATATTATTCATTCATCCTCCAAGAGAGCTCTTTGCAAAATATCCCTTTACAATCGTGCATAAATCACATGGAAACACACACACAAATAACCAGAGTGAGAATTCACGCTTCACGTTTTAAAGCCCTGATTTTTCTTATGTTTTGTGTTTTTCTTCAGTGGAATTTAACACCGTGTGCGTGTGATCTAATTTCAGTTAGCCAGTGTCCTGCCAGCTCCGGGTGTGAATACCGTCTGCCCAAGTGACACAGCATGTAGAAAACACATGCAGCCAACTTTTATTTTGATACTTTCATCTCATTTCACGAAAAAAGGAATCGCATCAGAACAAAGTTCCTTCCTAAAGATCTGGAACAGGATTAAATATAACGCACCACATGAGCTTGGATGTTTTGCCAGTCTACTTAAGTTACTGCCATCAGGAAGAAGGTAAAGTGGCATAAGAACCCTAACTGCCATGTTTAAAAACAGCTTCATACCAGGAATCATGAGGTTCTTGATCACTAACCTTAGCAACTATGTTCTTCTGTGCACTTTGCTTTGGTTACAGTACATATTTCAGTTTTGTGCTATTATTGTATGGTTACCTGGTATTGCTGATTCATATTCAATTGTATTATTGATTATTGTATATTTGTCATGAGTTATTACATTAATGAGTCTGTAAAGTTACAGCAGTCAAGAATTTCATTGTTCCATTAGCAGAACATATAATAATTAAATCCAGAAGATAGACACAAAATGCTGGAGTAACTCAGCGGGTCAGGCAGCACTTCTGGAGAAAAAGAATAGGTAACGTTTCGGGTCGAGACCCTTCTTCAGACTGAGAGTCAGTGGAGAGGGAGACTAGAGGTATGAAAATGTACAGAACGAATCAGAGCCGGAACTGATGAACAAGGAGCCCACAATAGTCCATAGTTGGCTGTGAAGGAGATGATAACGAAGTGATCGAACAGTGAAACTAGCAGGAAAATGAGGGTGGGGAGGGACAGAGGGAGAGGGAATGCAAAGGTTACTTTAAGTTGGAGAAATATTCACACTGGTGGGTTATAAGCAAGTTAACATGCTTGATGCGTAAAGGTTATGGACCCTTGTTCCTCTTAGAAATAACATCTACAAATGCACTCAGACTGTTGGCGGTGTGGGTTTTGTGAAGTTGTAAACGTGGATCTCTAAGATTTACTACTCTGCAGCTACGGCCCTCTGAGGAATCTTGAAAATCTGTACTAGGTAACACAACCTTATGATTCCTATTTGATATACTTGCAGCTTCCAGCACAACTGACTGGGTTATCGACAGTACCATCTATAACCTGCAAATGGGTTGTCGTGTAGCTGCTGCTGCTCCTATAAGAACCTGCTCAAATTGCCTTTGAGTCAGGAATGAGTTTTTTCACCTCTCCCATTGAAAAATACCTGCAAAATGTGTTTTGTCAGAGGGCAATGTATTTCTTAATAGTTTTTCTTTGGGCTTTATTCCTTGGAGCGCAGGAGGCCGAGGGGTGATCTTACAGAGGTAAATACAATCATGTCCTGCCCTAGTTCTTGATTCACCTACCCTGGAAAAAGGATTCTGTGTCCATATCCATGGTTTTATACATAGGGTGGGGAAATCAAGAACTAGAGAACCACTCTTATTCTCCTCTATAGGACCACCTGAACCTCTCGTAAAAACGGATGTTTGTAGCTGCATCAAATATTTCTGGTGGAGTACAGTAGCTTCCATTTTATTTGAGGTCAGCAAACAAGATTATTTCACAAACTAGATTATTTTTTTAGAGTGTCTAGCTGTTTACTGCAATAATATGTCCCGGAACAACAATACTACCGTATTAGATTTAGTGCTGAGTAATGCATCAGATTTAGTTAACAGTTTAATCAAGCATGAATGTTTATCTAATTGCAAATTGAATCTAAATTTGGACAATGCTGTCTTTGGTGCAATGAAACATTAGCTGCTCGAGGCAAATTGGCAAATCAGCAGGGGAGTAAAGGATAGATCAGAGAGAGGTGTTCAAAAAGAATTTAACATCATTCCGAACATATTCATACATCAAAGGGCAAGGGCTCTACTTGTCAAGAAGAACCATAAATAACTGAAGAGGGAAGAGACAGTTCAAATAGTCCAAACACTTTCAATTCAGACTTCTTCGGTATTCAGCTACATTTTGTTAACAGCTCACCAGGAATTAAATTACTCTCAGTTGTCCAGAAGTCCCGATTAGGAATGTTTGTTAAATGACAACAAAAACAGAATTCCCTGTTTTGTGGTGAAATACATTTTCTTGAGGTTGTAAACTTAATGTAACAGCTAACAATGGGAGACAATGAAGTTTCTCACTAGTTTTTAGTTTTAGTTTAGTTTATTGTCATGTGTAGCAGGGATGGTGGGCAAATACAATAGTGGCGTTTAAGAGACTTTTAGGCAGGCATATTGATATGCAGGGAATGGAAGGATATGGATCATTTTCAGACAGATTAGATTATTTGGGCATCAGCCATTGTGGGCTAAAGGGTATGTACCTGTGCTGTACTTTTTCCATGTAGTCAGTGATATAATGCAAAATTATGGACTGAGGCTCACCTGCATAATTCTCTATTGATTCCTACAAATCACAACAGATGGTCTGCCACACCATAGTTCAGCCTTTTAAACCAGATGTTCAGTTTTCATGTGTACTGCAAAAGATCATTCATTAACGATGAGCAAATAACTAATGAAGTAAGGAACTAGGTGTCGATCTTTCATACTCAATCTTTCATACTCGATGCAGATGACTGGAGCACACATTTACCTTGACATTTTCACATTTTAAAGGCTCTGGCGTATGACCTATTTGAAGATTTATTGCAGGTGAAACTGCTCCACTGTGATTCATTTAAATGGCCAGATATTACCGATGGAGAGTGTCCATCCATCAATTGTGTTTATGTTTAGTCTTCAAATTGCTGCAAGCTGCACTTCATTCCCTTCGATGTTTCAGAAATTTAGGTTATTTAGGTTATTGTCCTGTGTTCACGACCACAAACCTTTTGGTTGCACGCTTATCCGATCAAATCTGATGATGCTATACATGAGTACTATCAAGCCATACACACATACAACAGATAGAGAAGAGAAAAATGCCAGAGTGCAGAATATCGTTTCTCGGCATTGTAGTGTAACTGTTCCAGAGAAAAGGTCCAATGTCCGCAATGGGGTAGGATAGAGAATCGAGAATGTACGCTAGCTAATGGAAGGATCGTTCAGACGTCTGATAACAGAGGGGGAAAGGTTGTTTCTGAGTAATAAAGAATTTCATGGTAACATCTGACCACATGGCAGTACAATAATGAAAACTTCCATTAGTTCAGTCAGGAGATATGAATACTTTGACATAGGGTAGAAAATTATTTTCATTGCTTTTTTAAACAAAACTCATTATAAAGTAGAAATGCTATTCCCACGCAGAGTACTGACAGAGTAATTTCTCCTGTCTATCAAGTTTGTTGTCCACATAACTATAAATGTCTGTCGTTAATTTTATGCAAATAATTTGTTTGTTCCTGTTTTCCACTCCCTATAATTTTCAAGAGAAAGTATCCTGTCCTGGTTTGTTGGCATAAATAGTGAGTTACATAAGATCTATTTCCTTTCCCTTGAATGTCAATAGACACTTTTTGAAATAAATGACTTTTTTTGCTGTACAATTGACTATATTCTACATGCACAAATAAATAATTCTGACTCCATCATCTTCCCACGGACTCAGCGTAGAAGCAATATGGTTATGAAGCCTCCAGTGTGTGAACGATTAGTTGATGTGCTGCTTTGTTCTATACTTTCCTATAATGTTTTCTTCAGTAACTGTCCTGTGCTTTTGAGGGGGCCTGGGCATTGTTGGCAGGCCAGTATTTATTACCCATCTATGACTGCCCTTGAAAATAAGATGTTGAATCATCGTGTTGAACAGTTGCTGTTCTACAGTGACATTACTTTTGGAGCGCTGTTCGGATGGAAATTCTACGCTTTATTTTTTTTAAATATATTTTTATTAGAGGCAAACATATTATGGTGAAAACATTTTGTGTGCATCAATCATACATTATTAATATTATCAATTCATCCATTCTGCTTCTAAAAGTTTTTTTTATAGATTAAGAGTTAAAAAAAGAGAGAAAAAGAAAAAATCATAAGAAGAATGGAATAATTTACTATTAATACATCATTGGAGATAAAGTCAAAGAATATAAAATATAACTTTACATCTGATCCTGAGCCCAAGTTTCAGTTATGTTCCCATGCCGAACCAGTCTACCCTTTCAAATAATCGATGAATGAAGACCATGTTCTAACAAAAAGTTCTTGTTTTGCACATTAAGACAAATCTGATTCTTTCCGGGTGTAGGGTCTCCAACATTTCCATAATCCACATTTTAATTGTGGGGGTTATAGGACCTTTCCAAAATTTTAATATTAATTTCTTCCCAGTTATTATACTGTAATCTAGGAAATTTATTTGGCTTGTTGTGAGTGTTAGACTTTGTTCTGATATTCCAAGTATTATTAGTTTTGAGTCCAAATCCAGTTTAGTATTAATAATTTCAGAAATTATTCTAAAAATATAAATCCAGAAATGTTTAATTTATATACAATTTGCAAAAGTATGTGTTAAGTTAGCCTCTAGATGCTGACATTTATCGCAGATAGGAGAGACATGTGGAAAGATTCTATTCAGTTTTACTTTTTAGTAATGTAATCTGTGTAATACTTTAAATTGTATTAAAGCATGTCTGGCATTTAACGAGCATTGATGTATATATTGTTAACTTTTGTCCCAGATATCTTTCGTTATGGGTTGGCTTAATTCATTTTCCCATGTATGTCTATGTGATTCTGACGATGGGACCTCGCTATCTAAATGAATATTATAAATATAAGTTGTTCGTTTTTCTGTATCAGAATGTTTATTCAAACATTCATCAAGGATTTCTGGTTCCCTACTCCTATAATCTTGTGTATTGGATTTAACATAATCTCTAAATTGTAGATATCTAAAAAAATATTTGAGTGTAATCCATAAATATATTATAACTCCTGAAATAAAATAAAAGTGCCTTTCTTATAAAGATGTCCCATCTTTTTAATTCCATCATTTTTCCATTGTGTGAAACCTTTATCCAGCAAGGAAGGTTTGAATAAGGGATTGTTTACAATGGGAAGTCAGGGGAGACAGTGGTATATTATCCAATTTTAAAGCCTTTTTTAATTGTTTCCAGATTTGTATACTACTATGTATTATAGGGTTTTCCCTATATGTTTATTTGTGCAATTTTATGGGTGCAAAAATACCTAAATAGTTAAATTTTTCCTCAACTATTTAAAAAGGGGATTGTTGTAGTATATGTAAATTGAGTTCTGATATTGGCATGATTTCGCTTTTATTCTAATTAATTCTATATCCTGAAAACTGACCAGATTGAGTTATTAGATTTAATAAATTTGGAATACTAGTTTCTTGTTTTGTAATATATATTAATACATCATCTGCATATAAGGAGATTTTATTCATTGTGTCTTTAGTATTGTACCCGTGGATTTCAGGATGAGCTCTGACACTTTCTGCGAGTGGTTCAACTGCTAGAGCGAATAATAATGGGGATAGTGGGCATCCTTGTCTACAACCTCTAGAAAGATTAAATTTAGTTGATAACACTTGGTTTGTTAGTATTCTACCTGTTGGGTTAGAAAATAAAAGTTTAACCCATGTACAGTACTTCTCTCCCAATTGAAATTGTTCCATCACCGAAAATGAATATGACCATTCTACCTGATCAAAGGCTTTTTCAGCATCTAGTGAAACAATTGCTAGATCTGCATTAGCAATTCTATTTACGTATATAATAATAAATAATCGTCTCAGATTGTAATATGGGTAACAATTTGGAATAAAACCTGTTTGGTTGGTGTGTATTAATTTGTTAATCACTAAACTCATCTATGAGCTGGGATTTTAGTTAATATTTTCTGATCAGTATTTAAGAGAGCTATTGCTCTCTATGAGGCCGGATCTTCCAGATCCTTATCAGTTTTGGGTATAAGTATTATTGTAGATTTGTTTAAAGTTTCTGGAAGTTTCTGTTGAGTATAAACGTGTTTATACAGTGTTTGTAAGCGTGGGGAAATCAGATCATAAATTTTTTAAATAAAATTCGGAGCTTAGGCCATCAGGGCCTGTGGCCTTTCCATTTTTTAAAGATCTAATTGACTCTTTGATATCTTTTATCATTATTTCAGAACCTAGTAGTTCTCGCTCTTGCAAATCTAAACCCTTAAGGTTACATTTCTGTAAAAATGCTTCCATTCCTGTTGATTGTTCTGTCACTTTAGTTGAATAAAGATATTGATAGTATTGTGAAAATCTGCCATTAATATCTTTAGGGAGTGTTAATATTTCTCCATTATCTGATCTAATCTTATAAATAGTTTTTTCCCCGTCCAATTTACGAAGCTGACGTGATAATAGTTTTTGTGGTTTATCACCGAATTCAAAGTTTAATTGTTTTGTATGTTGATAAAGTTTTACACCTTGGTCTGAGTATATTTTATTTAAGTTATATTTCAGTGCTGCAATTTAATTGTGTTTTGCCAAAGAAGGTGCTACTGCATTTTCTATGTCTAATTGCCTTATTTCCATTTCCAATGTCTGTTGTTTAGCCCTATTCTCTTTATTAAGAAATGCCTGGGATGATATTAATGCTCCTCATGTAAATGCTTTAAATGTTTCCCAAAGAAGGGAGACAGAAGTTCCCAGGCTGGTCATTGACCTCGAAAAACATATTAATCTGTTTTACAAGATATTCGTAACATACCTTTTCATTTAAAATTTGAGGATTAAGTCTCCATTGTGTCTGTTTCTTGTCCATTCCGTTTAGTTTAACCATAAATGTAAATAGAGCATGGTCCAAAATTATAATATTATGATATTGCGAGTTGTAGGTGAATGGAATAAGTTTAGAATCTACTAAGAAAAAGTCTATCCTTGAATATGTTTTATGCACCGGTGAATGACTATTGTTGTCTGGATGAATTTTTCAGTTCTCCAGCCATCCTTAATGTTGGTAGTATTAATATATGAATTTAAAAATTCACTTGACTGAGATTTTAATTTTCTTTGAGTTGATGATCTGTCTAAATAAGAATCTAGTGTACAGTTTAAGTCTTCACCAGTTATTAAATTATTCTGTGTGCATTCCGGGATAGTATTACGTATTTTCTTGAAAAACAATGAGCTATTAAAATATGGTCTTGATGGGTTCTTTAATTCCCTTAACATTCCAACTACAGAATGTAATTCCTTCACCCCCAGTTTTCACTTTTACGTCTTACATCTTATGGTTAAGGTGGTCTATAATAGAGCAGATGGTTCAGCACATTAACCCTACCTTACACCCAAACTTCAGATAGATGAATTTTAGATCTTGTAGGTTTTCTTCTCAGTCATATCTCCTTAAATAAAACTTATAATTCCATTCAAAATAAAGATTATAATATAATATAATATAAAATAGAAAAAGTAAGAGAATGTTATGTTAGTAAAGTGTAAAAGAAAGAAAAAAATGACATCTATAATCAGTGCAGTTAGTGATAGCCACCCTAATGCGGCTAGACATCCAAGGACTTCCGTAGCTTTTGGTAAAAAAAATATATATTACTAGCTCCGTACTTTCCTTAAAAGAAAAGCTTCAATTTCAATAAAAACAATATAAGGGGGAGGAAAAACAATGGTTATATTCCACAAGTGGAATAATTATTAGTCTCAAAGTAAGTAAAATATTAGTCTCATATAGCAAAGATATCAGTCAACGATTAGTCAAAAGTATCAAGGAGTAAACCTCCAAATTAAAAAAAAAAAATGCCTGAATCACACATTACTTATAATTCATCCTTTTAGCTAATTCTAAGTTGATCCAGTTAACAATAATGAATAATATTTAGTAATCATGATTAGTGGTAATTAGTAATAATTAGTACTAAAATATAAAATATTATATAACAATAACAAGATAACTACTCAATTTCATTCTAAATTCTAGACAGTCCTTGAGTATAGCAATTTAAAGTTCAATTTCTTCTCAGTGAGGTAACAATATCTGGTATCATCAGGTGTATATTAAGTGTTGAATGTTATTCAATCCTCAGTCTCAGTCTCGCTCTTGATGTTCTCTGCAAATTCAAGGGCCTCTGTGTGCTTGGTGAAGAAATATTCCTTCTTGTCGTAGGTAATTCTCAATTTTGCGGGGTACATCAGTCCATACCTCAGGTTTTTTTTATTCTTAAGTATTCTTCTTGTGTCTGTAAACAATGCTCTTTTCTTGGAGACCTCCACAGGGTAATCTCGAAACATACTGATCTTCTCTCCTTCAAATTCGGGATTTCTGCTGCAAATGATTTTCTTCATCATATCATCCAAAACATGATCATATTGCACCTTCATTATCAGTTGTTTTGGGGGGGCGTTCGCCCTTGGGCGGCGTCTCAATGCTCTATGTGCCCGAGCAAGTAAAGGTGCTTGATCCAGATTTAAAACTTTCTTCAATAGATCTGCAGCAAATTCACGGGGGTCACGGTTCCCCTCTCTGCCTTCCCGAACGCCCATAATTCTTAGATTCTGGCATCTCTGACGCCCCTTCAAGTCAATACATTTTTCCGTTTTTTTATGCAATGTCTGATAAACGCTTGTTCTCGGAGAGAAGCTTACTTGTAGTATTAGAACTTGTTTCAGCAATTTCCTCTAATTCAATTACAGTTTTATGTTGTTGTTCTAGCGCCTGAGAGATGTGGGTCCAACATTGAATTAAATCTGGATTCCATCAAATTCAATTTAACATTTATCTCTTCAATCTTCTGATTGAGATTTTCTTCCATGGTCAACTTTCAGGAATCCAGCACTTCATGTACAGAAGCTACAACATCTTCTTGAATTTCTTCTTGAATTTCTTTTTTAAAAGTTTTCAATTCTTCCTTGAAGTTCTGTTTAAGTTTTTTCAATTCTTCCATTATATTTGAGATTTCTTGAGCGAGGAAAGTTCTTAATTCTTCCACCTCTTTTTCTTTCTTCTTTGAGATCTCTTGAAATTCTATGCTTTAAACCCAGTTTTGAATGAGGACCAAGAATTCATTTTCAGATCATCATGATCTGATTCTTGGCAGATACTGAAGTCCTCATGTGTCTGCTGCCCTCGTTCTATATTGGCCATTGAGGAGATGCGGTTATAGTAGTCCGGATGAGGAACTTCAGTGCATGTTTAAGATGTTATGCACTGTATCTATCATCTGTTCACTGGAAGGAGAGGAAATGTCTATTTAACGGTTCAGTGCTTCCATGGTTCTTTATTATCACATGTATCGAGGTTCAGTGACATTCCTATTTTACATACTATTCAGTAAATCGTTACAATACAAAGGCACAATCCCAGATTAAGTACAAAGTGTACAGAAATAGCCCATTGAGGACATATACAGGAATTGTTTTGGCACCATTTTCAAAGTCCAAGTTGCAGATGGCCATATAGACCTGTTGCAGCAACTGCCTCGATCTGATCGCCAAGCAAACTGATCAGTCCGGAGAAGAGTCCAGACCCAAGACATCGCCTGTCCATTCCCTCCCCAGATAGAAACATCGAAATAGAAAACATAGAAACATAGAAAAATAGATGCAGGAGTAGGCCATTCGGCCCTTCGAGCCTGCACCGCCATTCAATGTGATCATGCCTGATCATCCAACTCAGTATCCCGTACCTGCCTTCTCTCCATACCCCCTGATCCCTTTAGCCACATCTAACGCCCTCTTAAATATAGCCAATGAACTGGCCTCAACTACCTTCTGCGGCAGAGAATTCCAGAGACTCACCACTCTCTGTGTAAAGAATGTTTTCCTCATCTCGGTCCTAAAGGAATTCCCCCTTATCCTTAGACTGTGACCCTTTGTTCTGGACTCCCCCAACATTGGGAACAATCTTCCAGCATCTAGCTTGTCCAACTCCTTAAGAATTTTGTAAATTTCTAAAAGATCCCCCCCTCAATCTTCTAAATTCTAGCGAGTACAAGCCGAGTCTATCCAATCTTTCCTCATATGAAAGTCCTGACATCCCAGGAATCAGTCTGGTGAATCTTCTCTGTACCCCCTCTATGGCAAGGATGTCTTTCCTAGATTTTGAGACCAAAACTGTATGCAATACTCCAGGTGTGGCCTCACCAAAACCCTGTACAACTGCAGTAGAACCTCCCTGCTCTTCTACTCAAATCCTTTTGCTATGAATGATAACATACCATTCACTTTCTTCACTGCCTGCTGCACCTGCATGCCTACTTTCAATGACTGGTGTACCATGACACCCAGGCCTCGTTGCATCACCCCTTTTCCTAATCTGCCACCATTCAGATAATAGTCCACCCTCATGTTTTTGCCACCAAAGTGGATAACCTCACATTTATGCACATTATACTGCATCTGCCATGCATCTGCCCATTCACTCAGCCTATCCAAATCACCCTGCAGCCTCCAAGCATCCTCCTCACACCTAACTATACCCCCCAGCTTGGTGTCATCTGCAAATTTGGAGATGTTGCATTGAATTCCCTCGTCCAAATCATTAATATATATTGTAAATAGCTGGGGTCCCAGCACTGAGCCTTGCGGTACCCCACTAGTCACTGCCTGCCATTCTGAAAAGGACCCGTTTACTCCTACCCTTTGTCTCCTGTCTGCTAGCCAGGTCTCTATCCACATCAATACTGAACCCCCAATACCGTGTGCTTTAAGTTTGTATGCTAATTTCTTATGCGGGACCTTGTCGAAAGCCTTCTGAAAGTCTCGATATAACACATCCACTGGTTCTCCCTTATCCACTCTACTAGTTACATCCTTGAAAAATTCTATCAGATTTTTCAGACATGATTTACCTTTCGTAAATCCATGCTGACTTTGTCCAATGATTTCACCACTTTCCAAATGCGCTGCTATCCCATCTTTAATAACTGACTCTAGCAGTTTCCCCACTACCAATGTTAGACTAACTGGTCTGTAATTCCCCGCTTTCTCTCTCCCTCCTTTTTTAAAAAGTGGGATTACATTAGCTACCCTCCAATCCTCAGGAACTACTCCAGAATCTAAGGAATTTTGAAAAATTATCACTAATGCATCCACTCTTTCTGTGGCTACCTCCTTGAGTACTCTGGGATGCAGGCTATCTGGCCCTGGGGATTTATCGGCCTTCAATCCATTCAATTTACCCAACACCACCTCCCGGCTAACCTGGATTTCACTCAGTTCCTCCATCTTATTTGACCCCCGTTCCACTGCTATTTCTGGCAGATTATTTATGCCTTCCTTAGTGAAGACAGAACCAAAGTAGTTATTCAATTGGTCTGCCATGTCCTTGTTCCCCATGATCAATTCACCTGTTTCTGACTGCAAGGGACCAACATTTGTTTTAACTAGTCTCTTTCTCTTCACATATCTATAAAAACTTTTGCAGTCAGTTTTTATGTTCCCTGCCAGCTTCCTTTCATAATCTATTTTCCCTATCCTAATTAAGCCCTTTGTCCTCCTCTGCTGGATTCTGAATTTCTCCCAGTCCTCCGGTAGGCTGCTTTTTTCTGACAAATTTGTATGCCTCATCTTTTGTTTTTATACTATCCCTGATTTCCCTTGTTATCCATGGATGCACCACCTTCCCCGATTTATTCTTTTGCCAATTTTGCCCAATTGTGTAGACAATTCACCAGATGCTGCCTGGCCCACTGAGTATCCCATCACTTTGTTTTGCTGAAGATTTTTGCCTCTGCATTTTCTTGTCTCTCTAACAGCTCCAACTGGTATCCTTTGTTGAAGGTCTGACTCCAGATATCAAAAGACAGTTTTGTTTCCAACTAACCTCAGTCTTACACTGGATCCTTGCATTTCTAAAATATTCTATTTGTAAAGCTCTATAATCTTGATTCTGGGCATTATCAATCTTTTTTTTCGCTATTCCAGCAATTATTCATCTGAGCATTTTTGATTTGTGTTCAAAGACCAAGCTAGTGATTTGCCGTTTTTGACATTGCTGTGAAAGTTAATCCAATTAAAGCAACTTTATAGTAGCCATGTATCTTATAACTGATATTCTCAGGTAGATTGATTCGCATTGTGAATAATAAATCCATAATTCTTACATAACAAATCAAGCTTTGCTCTAAGTGAGAAATATGAATTAACAATTCCAACTCTCCCTCAGATAATGGAGACACAAGAGACTGCAAATGCTGGAATCTTGAGGAAAATAGGTGCTGGAAGAACACAATGAGTTGGGTACTTTCTGGGGTGGAAAATGGACAGATGACATTTTAAGTCTGAAGAAGGGTCTCGACCCGAAAAGTCACCCATTCCTTCTCTCCAGAGATGCTGCCTGTCCCGCTAAAGCCCTGTCCCACGGTACGAGTTCATTCCAAGAGTTCTCCCGAGTTTGCCCTGATTCGAACACAGAGATCTACAGTAATGGCCACTTGTCGGTACTCGGGTCTCTCATGGATATTTTTCAACAGGTTGAAAAATCTTCACGAGTCTTCCCGTGCTTACCTGCCGTTAGCGAGTCATCCCGAGTACCTGCCGTTAGCGTTAAGAGACGTCCTCGAGGTCCGACGTACCCACTACGTTCATTCTCTGTGCTTACCACGTGTTTTATTTTTTTTAAACTCTGGAGAGCTCTTGGAATGAACTCGTACCGTGGGACAGGGCTAAGTTACTCCAGCATTTTGTGTCGATCTTCGATTCAGACAGCATCTGCAGTTCCTTCCTACACAGATGACAATTTAGGTTGGGACCATTCATTGAGACCTTTTGGGTCCTTTGAGAGTTTAGCTTAGTTTAGTGACAAAGCAATGGAAAGGGTCCCTTCGGCCCACTTCCCTGCTGGCCATGGACTATCCCATTCAGACCAGTTCTGCGTTATCCCATTTTCTTAATGACTCTCCTACACGCTGAGGGCACTTTACAGCAGCTAATTAACCTACTAACAGACACATCTTTTGGATGTGGGAGGAATTGTATTACCCGGGGGAAACCTGGGAGAACGGGTAAACTCCACACAGACACCAACCCGAGGTCAGTATTAAACCCGAGTCTCGCTGTGAGGCTGCAGCTCTCCTAGCTCTGTGTTGCACTTCACATGTAGACCACCCAGGTTGAGTGGAGTTCTGGGGGGCAATGGCACTGCACTGTGCTCTTCCATGTCTTAGTGCGCTGGGTACATGAAGACATGGATGGAAGACCAGAGACTGGGTGTGACTCACTGCGTGTCCCCAGTGTTGTTTTGAAAATGACATATTTTGGGTTCAGATTGAATTGTTTATTACACAAACTCGTTTCACAGCGCAATTAATTTTTTTGAAACAAAGAACAGAAATGTACACAATCCCCGTGTGCTGGCTTTCCAAGGACATCTATAAATCATACGTGATTTGCAATTTTCCTCCTTTGGAAATGAAGCTCAGAATTATTTTGTAATTAATTCTGCATTGTATTCCCCAACTGCGATTAAATTCTCCAGATAAATAATATATAAAGCTTAATTGCGGGATAACGACTTAGCTGAGTAAAGAAATTCACTGCGATATCTGCGTCATTATTTATTGACGTGTTTTCAAGCTGTCAGCTGTCAGGCAGTAAGCTACCTCTGGGGGAGAAGGTTGAGCACTGGGAACATTTATAGAAATAAATACATTCATTTATATTAGTGTCCTTCACATCATTTTCACCACTCTGTATTGGAAATCGCCTCCCAGGCAATGAAGTATTTCTGAAGTCGGTCACTGTTGGAATATAAGTACATCAGTGCATGCCAGCAAGCTTCCACCAGCATGTGGAATGCTGCAATATTATCCCCAAAAAACCCACATCCAACAGTGCAGCACTTCCTTTGTGCTGAACTCCTCTGACGCCTCGTTTGCAAGCTCAACCAAAAGCCAAAATGCTGGAGCAACTCAACAGGCCCTGGAGGGAAATGGACAGGGGAGGTTTCTCAGTCGGCACCATTCGTTGGGCTAAAGGATTAGGGAGGAGAAAGCTACAAAAGAATGGCGGGGTGGGACAATAATTGGCGAGTGATGGGTGGATAGAGGTGAGGGGGGAATTGATTGGAAGATGAGTGGAGTAAGTGACAAGGGGCTGAGGTGAAAAGGAGACAAAAGTTGGTCAGATAAGGAGAGAAGAACGTATCCACCTATCACTTGTCAGGCTTTGTCCTGCCTCCACTTTTCTTGTCCCTTTCTCTTCCCTACACCGTTCAGTCTGAAACATCACCTGTCCATTCGCTCCACAGATGCTGCCTGACCCATTGAGTTCCTCCAGCACTTTGTGTTTTGCTCGGGATTCAGCCTCTGCAGTTTCTTGTGTCTCCATTTGTGAGCTCAGTACCTCGGGCATGTCAGATATATCTGGCACAAGAGCGGAGTGCTAACCTTGTGCACACTTGACACATGTGAATTTGTTTCAACAAACATTGACAAATCTAAATAACAACCATATTCCAAGGTAAAATATATCCCTAATCTTGAAATGTGAAATGTAGAGATAAAACCTTAGTTGACGACCAATTAGTAGATGGTACCATGTTTGTCTTTCAAACCCAATAGATTCATGATGGAAGGGTCGAATCTTTACCTTAAAACATGGTTGGTAGTTGTGGTAAGTATCTGTGAGACACCCCGATTTAACTCCTAAATTGCAGAGATATAGGATGTCTCTCCAAATCAAGTCACAAATCCAGCCAAGAGTGTTTAATTGTCATGTGTACTGTGAGAATAATGAAATTAGTATTCATTGCCATTATTATCAGACATTATTATAACTGACTTTAGGACCTGTCCCATTTTCACAACCTAATTCACGGCCTCTGCCCATGACTCATACTCACAGCATGATCGTCACGAGGTCGTAGGTAGGTCGTAGGAAGGCCGTGATGCTAGTCATAGGTACTCGTGGCATCAAGTAGGTCGGGGCGTTTATTTAGCATGAGTAAAAATGTCCACGAGTAAAAAAGGTCTTGAATTAGGTCGTGAAAGTGGGACAGCCCTTTTATTCCTCCGAAAATATAGCAGCTGAATAATAATTAAGCATTTTTATATCCAATATTACATTTTGTCTTGAATCTGACACCTGACATTTTAGATGTAAACCAATTAGAATTAATGATCATAGCACCATTCATTTTGCTTTAGCTTTCACAGATGAAAATTAGCTCATTTCTTCGACGTAGATCACAAACAAGTTAAATAATTAAGTGATGCTTATAATCATGTCCAAATTTATCCTTTAAACATTTCCTCTGCTGTTTAAAAGGAGGCTTTTTAAAAGGCCAGCTTTCTATGTTGAGAATGTTAGTACAAATTATCCTTCTTAATTAATTTTTCACTGTGTAATTAATGCAACGCGCTAATGAAATAAAGAGGTCATTAAGGTCCAACTTGTTAATCCTGGAATGAATTGCCAAGACGTACTTTAGTGAAAGTTTGTGTGTGGCTTGTCGGGTCCCTTAATGGCATTCTCTCGCTCAGATGACTTGCAATGGAGTTGTGTGGTTGTGCAGGAAACTGAAGGAGAGGCAGGCTTTGTTTGTAGCAGGCGGCATTATTTTTTAATCAGCCAAATTGTCATGGAAATCATGAAGATTTTCGAAGGTTGCTTTCACTTTAGGAAATGAATAGCAAAACATGAAAATTGAGGATATATTTGAGAAATCCATTCCCTTTGTTAGCACAAATTGTGCAGGGTTAGCAGATTGCATTCAGCATCTGAAGTTTATCCCACTTAAATCAACACGATGAATTTTGGAGGCAGTGTCTATGCATGCTGTACATTTAAACTAAACTTAAACTAAACAATACATTTTCTTAAAAGGCAGGTTAAGTTTAGTTTAATTTCGAGATACTGTGTGGAAACAGGCCCTTCGGCCCACCGAGTCTGCACCGACCAGCGATCCCCGCACACTAACACAAGCCTACTCACACTAGAGACAATTTACACTTATACCAGTGTACAAACCCAAGCCAATTAACCTACAAACCTGTACGTCTTTGGAGTGTGGAAGGAAACCAAAGATCTCGGAGCAAACCCACGTAGGTCACGGGGAGAATGTATAAACTCCGTACATACAGTACCTGTAGTCGGGATTGAACCCAGATCTCTGGTGCTGCAAGCGCTGAAATGCAGCAACTCTACCGATGTGCCACCGTGCCGCCCTGGTGTGAGTGATATTAAAGTGATAATACTGTATCACTCCCAGAATTTCCATGCAGAATATCCAATATTTCTGAGCAAATCTTATTGTTTCTATATGTTGTGACTCATAAAGATCACTTTCCCAAAAATTCCCAAAAAGCATTTTGTTCAGAACTATCAAAAAATTATCTGAATTGCAATTTTTAATATGACATTCTAATGATCAGAAATATTGCCAATGGAATAGATCTTTTGGTATCTCAAGATTGTTCAGTTATTCACTTTTATCACGGCTGATCTAACTTGGGTTCAAACCCCTGAATGCACCTGCTAGTCAAAAGTAGTTGAAGTGCATGAAATCCTCTGTTGAATGTTCAACAATACCAAATTAAAGGATGGTGAAGAACAATCTAATTAAGTTATTTCTACGAATAAGTAACACTGTGCTCAAAAGACAACTTTTGCGTTGTTTCCAAGTTAGTTCCAAAATTGTATTTGACAAGGTGAAGGTTGAATGGAAGTATTTAAATTTAAAAAATGTTTAACTGTAAAGTGCAGAAAATTATGGCACTGGACATACCTAAAATAGCATGGTGACACTTACTGGTGTATGATAACTTGGGCAAGGTCATTGGTCTTAAAGGATCATGTCTTGGCAAAATGCAAAGGTTCAGAATAAGAGGAAGGAAACCTGATTAAGAAGAAAAATGAACCAAAATCCCCACTGATTTATAAGGTTGTGGACCAAAAATAGAGAAATCATATGGTACAGATTCTGTGAAAATGTGATGGAATATATGCTCATTAGGGTAATTATTCATCTTTTACCTCTTCAAGATGGTCCCATGGTGTAATGGTTAGCACTCTGGACTTTGAATCCAGCGATCCGAGTTCAAGTCTCGGTGGGACCTCACCACCTTTTTGGGCGGCAAGATGGCATAGCGGTAAATCTACTGCCTTATAGTGCCAGAGACCCAGGTCCGATCCTGACTACGGGTGCTGTCTATACGGAGTCTGTACATTCTCCAGGTGACCTGCGTGGGTTTTCTCCGAGATCTTTGGTTTCCTCTCACATTCCAAAGACTTACAGGTTTGTGGGTAAATTGCCTTGGTATAAATGTAAAAAATTGTCCCTAGTGTTTGAAGGGTATTGTTAGCATGCGGGGACCGCTGTTTGGCGCATAATCGGTGGGCGGAAGGGCCTGTTTTATGCACTGGAACCTTTAAACTACACACAAAGCAACTTTTACTGGGAACTCAAGGTATGAATGGGGATCATAGTTGTTCCATCATTGTCCGTCTTGGTGTTTTCTTCCATGATATTGTAATGTTAAATCATGAATTCAGCAAATATGGTATAAAATATTTAAATCTTGCCCACAGAGCACAATATTTCATTAATTATGTTTGTAAATGGTCGATACCTTTGCCCCCCCCCCCCCACCACCCCCCCACAAAAATGAGTAATCCTTTCTTTTGTCACTTTATGCAACTTTTTAAAATATCATGAGGAACTCTTATCGATTCTGATCTCCAACTATGTTCCTGATTAAATATTTAATGCAACGTGCAATTAATCACAATATTTTCTAATTATTGCACTCAAGTGATTTATTGCTCACCTTATGTTAGATTAAACTGAGACAATGCAAGGCATTTTAAATGGAAAGCTCACGTTTGAAGGAAGAGAGAAAAATTGTATTATCATCTTGCTGAAATTTGCAACACAAAGAAATTAATGATTGGTTCAAATTGTGTAATGTTCATTAAAGAGTAACTATTGTTTCTTGCATGTAGTAAAACATCTTTTATAATAATAGATAAAGGGTTAACATTCGCTTATAAAGGGGCTGTCCCACTGTGGCGCCCTAATTGGCGAGTTTAGAAGAGTTTAGGAGAGTTTGAAAAAGTGTCATGTTGAAGATCTCCTTCAACTATGTAGAAGACTAGCTTCGACTTGCTTCGGGAAAATTGGACACCAAATAGTGAAGACGACCTCCTTCGATCTCCTTCGACCTCCCTTTGACTATGATGAAGACTATCTACGACTACCTTCGACTACCTGCGATTACCTTCAACTACCCTCGATTACCTACGAATAACATGATACTACGACCTACTTTGACTAAACCTACGAGTAAAAAAAGTATCGATTTTATCCATGGCGACCTTTTTTCACTCGCGGGCATTTTTCAGCTTGTTCAGTGGGGACTACTCTCGAGCATGAAGGAGAGTTACAAAGACCTCCTAGGACCTCGTGTCGACCACGCTGCGAGTATGAGTTGAGGGCAAACTCTTCTAAACTCGCCAATTAGATCGCCACAGTGTGACAGTCCTTTTAGTGACTTGTACTCACTGGAATTTAGAAGATTGAGGGGGGACCTTATAGAAACGTACAAAATTCTTAAGGGGTTGGACAAGCTAGATGCAGGAAGGGGTCTAAGGATAAGGGGGAATTCCTTTAGGGCTGAGATGAGGAAAACATTCATTACACAGAGAGTGGTGAGTCTCTGGAATTCTCTGCCACAGAAGGTCGTTGAGACCAGTTCATTGCCTATATTCAAGAGGGAGTTGGATGTGGCTTTTGTAGCTAAAGGGGTCAGGGGGTATGGAGAGAAGGCAGGTACGGGATACTAAGTTGGATGATCAGCCCTGATCATATTGAATGGCTCGAAGGGTGCGAATGGCCTACTCCTGCACCTATTTTTCTATGTTTCTATGTCTATGTTTCTATGTTTAGGGTACAAATGCCCAAGATGAGAGGCATAGGATTAAAATGAGAGGTGCAAAGCTTAAAGGAGATGTACTGTCCAATCTTTCTTACACAGAGCATAATGGATGCCTGGAACGTGCTGCCAGGGATGGTAGTGAAGGCAGATACAATGATAGTGGGGTTTAAGAGGCTTTTAGATGGACACGGGGATATGCTGGGAATGGTGGGATATGAATCATGTGTAGGCAGATGAGATTAGTTTATTTTGACAATTTGTTCGGCACAGACATTGTGGGTCGAAGGATCTTTTACTGTGCTGTACTTTCCTATGTTCCATGTTCGAAGATAGAATTAAAGGTAGCAGATGGTTTTTAGATACATGATATGGACTTTCTTGTTGTAGTTTTCTGTAGTCTCTGTTGTTGGCGTAGGAGCAATTGCTCCAGTCAGTAATCTATATAATCCAGCATTGTCCCCTCTTCTGACTGACAATGTGTCTTCTGTTGTAATGGAAACTTTTTGCCAGCAGATGAAGGATTGATCAATGAATTGTTTATCCATCCAGAGGCAGAATGGACGTGATCTTCATTGCATAACACCTCTGCAAAATGCTCCCTCTACATTAGTAATGCCTAAGATTCTTTCAATTCCAAGGGACAGCGGAGAATCCTCCTTAATTCTGTGAGAGTCGCGTTTTGGAATGAATCGTAAGATGCATATCCATCCTGGTTGTGTAGGGAGGAACTGCAGATGCTGGTTTCAACCAAAGACAGACACAAAAAGCTGGAGTAACTCAGCGGGTAAGGCAGCATCCCTGGAGAAAAGGAATAGGGGATGTTTTGGGTCGAGACCCTTCTTCAGACTCCAGGAGGTATCTTCCCCTTAGTTACCTTCCCCTGTCTCTCAGTCTGAACAAGGGTTTCAACCAGAAACGTCACCTATTCTTTTTCTCCAGAGATGCTGCCTGACCCGCTGAGTTACTCCAGAATTTTATGTCAATCTTACCCAGGTTGTCCTGGGCTCAGCGAAGCACGATTGCCCCACGGTGAACCACTGATACAAAAGGCTTGCAAATTCATTAGCCAGAGTTTATTTTCTAAAGGAGTGATAGTGTCCTGAGGCGGTTTAGAGTAGAACCAGAACAAATTGGTGCTTTAGAGCGGACATAACTGCATTAAATAAGCTCTTTGTTTTTTTTCTGGTGGAATCACATTGATTTAACAATTTAGGGCTAATGCAGAGACAACGGCAAGAAAGTCAGAGAAAGAAATTATTAGCTTTGCCTTTGCCTTTGCCCAATTATTCAGCAAGTCTCCAAACTGATATCTGTGTACAGCAAATAAGCAAAGCTGTGTCGATCCATTAGTGATATTGCTTGTTGCTCTCTCCACTATTTTTTTAGATAACTTTCAATAACCTTCAGTCTGGACGACTTGTTTTCAAACTTTATTTTTGTTTGCATTTAAACTCATACTGAATTGCTTATTCAACAATTGCAGCCAGGACACTAACAGGGTAGTTTTACCGAGAAGCTTTACAGACTTAGGGGAGGGCCAGCTCTATAGATGGAAAGGGGTTGTGCTGTGCAGGGAGGCCCTCATCAGTAGGGTTGAATCATCATCGGTGGTCTGCAAGGAAACACACTGGAAACAAAGTGATTTGTGTCCTATTTGTAAACCAGCACCTTGTTCCTTGTTCCTTGTTCCTACAACACCTTGGATGTGTTTGCTCATCACGACATGCCAAACTTGGGGCTTGACAAGACCACTCCTCATCAGCGCTATGGTTCAAATCTGGGTGAAGGTGCTGATTCACGGAGATGAGGGGCTGTAAACTGTCCTTATCCTGAAGGCAGCATCTGGTCTTGTGATGCATCAAGCCCTTGTCAAACCAAAGTCATTAGAAACCAACATGCTAAGGCTATGTTGGTTGAAGTCACTCCTCATACTGATGTATCTCCTCAACAAACAGAGAAGTCCACATCTGCATGCACCAAGACCTGGGCAATATCCAGGTCTGGGTTGGTAAGTGGCAAGCAACCTTTGTGGACCTTAAGTATCAGGGAATGACCGTGTCTGAAAAGAACGTATCTAGATACCAATCCTTGCCATTCAGCATCATGACCAAAACCGCCCTTCCCCACCCCCACAATCAACATGCTCAAGGTCATTACTGACCAGAAATTCAATGGTCCAACCACATAAATACTGTGGCTACAACGGTAGCTCACAGTCTGGGTACTGTGCACAATTGACTCACCTCCTTACACCCCAAAGCCTTTCTATCGTCTAACCAGGTGCATGATGGAATACTCTCCCATTGCCTCCATTTGAATGCAGTTCCAACGAACTCTCAAGAAATCCAACACTATGGCAGGGCCCTGGAGCATGCCATCAGGAGAGATTGGGTAGGCTCGGACTTTATTTCTTGGACCGCAGGAAGCTAAGTGATGATCTTATAGGTGTGTATAAGATCATGAGAGGAATAGACAAAGTGAGGACACAAAGTCTTTTACCCAGAGTAGAGAAATCAAGAAGCATAGAACATAGGTTTAAGGTGAGAGGGAAAGATTTCATAGGAACATTAGGGGCAAATTTAGGCAGTGGGAATATGGAACCAACTGTCAGGATAGGTAGTTGAGGTAGGTACGTTAATAACACCTACAAGACATTTGGACAGCTAACTAGGTATCGAGGGATATGGGCCAAACACAGGTAGATGGGACTAGTGTTGATGCGGCATCTTGGTATGAGCCTGAGCAAGTTGGATCAAAAGTCCAGTCATTGTGCTGTCATTGTCAAAAGTCCAGTCATTGTGCTGTATAACCCCAAGGCAGATAAGCTGAAAGTCCATATAGACAATTCAAAAGAAGATATTTACTAAATTTGGCAGGAATAGCTGCATAGTGTTGTTCCTGGTTGCAGACATTTCAAATGAGACAGAGAGGGCAAATAACATATGGGGGGGGGGGGGGGGGGGAATATTGGTTAAATAAGTAAATATAGCTATTTTCAAGATGATATGCTAGCCAACATGAAATGAGGTAACATGGCTGAACTAATGCAAGAGTCATTCACACAGTTAACAGTGTATTATTGACCGTGTAACAGCCCTTGGGGCGAGGCAATTAACAAAGATACTCTTGCAATGCAATTATCCTCCCAGCGTTAACTGGGATACAGGTAATGTAAAAAAGCAGACAGAATAGTTTTCTTAGCTAGTATACTGCAAATGCAACAAAGTGATATCATGGTTAAGAAGGAACTGTGCGAACTAGGGTGGTGTAAGCAAAGGAAAAGATTAAGTAATTGAAGCATTAGAGAAAGTGAATACGTTGCTTGGTGTAAATGAAATATATCTCAGGCTGTTACAGAGAGAAGAAGAGGAAATTGCGGTGATTCTGACCATTATTATTCAATTCTCCCTGGTTTTGTACGTGGTGTCAGAGGATTGGAGAACTGACAAAGCTGTACTGCTTTTTAAGAGGGAGGAAAGAAAAAAAGCACAAGTGATTTCAGGGCAATTAGTTTAACATCAATGGTTAGCTAATTATTAGAATCAAGGGTGGTATATACAATTTCATTTAAGAAGATGCAGTTAATCAGAAACACACAATGTGGATTTGGAAAGTCGCATCTGATTAAAAACAGAATTATTTGAGGTGAAACAAAGAGTGTCAGTGATGGTGCGGTATTCGGTGCAGTCTCTGTGAATTTTTAAAAGGCTTTTGGCAAAGTGCAACATGACAGACTGGGCAAAAATGGAAAAGCACAAGGGATCCAGATTTGACTGAGCGGCAAGAAGCAAAGGTCTGCAAATGCTGGTATCTGGAGCAGCAGGCAAGCTGCTGGAGAAAGTCTGCAGGTCAGGCAACATCTGCAGAGGACAGTCAACATGAAATTTCAGCAAAGGACATCAGTGAATGGGTGTTTGTGGCTGGAAAGCTGCCAGTTGTGGGCTTCCACAGGGCTGAGAGCTTGATCAGTTGTTGATTGGAAACCATCATTTTTATTTGGACATATTTTGGGGCACCACGGTGGTGCAGTGGTACAGTTGCTGCCGTTACAGCACCAGTGACCCGGGTTCGATCCTGACTATGGGTGCTGTCTGTACGGAGTTTGCACGTTCTCCATGCGTTTGCATGGGTTTTCTCCAAGAGCTCCGGTTTCCTTACACACTCCAAAGACGTACAGGTTTGAAGGTTAATTAGCTTCAATAAGTTGTAAAGCAAAATGTCCCTATTGTGTATAGGTTAGTGCACATGGTGATCGCTGGTCAGATTGGTGGGCTGAAGGATCCTTATCCGTGCTGTGTCTCTAAAGTCATGTATTGCATTGCAATGAGGCTTCCCACAAAGATTAACAGTGAGGAATAAAATAAATTGCTGAAAAATACAGATAACCTGGTGCTTTGTACGGAAACATAACAAATGAAATTTAATCTAGAGAAGCACAAGGCTTTGTGTTTAGTTTTGAGTTACAGCAAGGAAGCAGGCCCTGCATTTCACGGAGATCTTACGACCTTCAATTGTACCAGTTCTATGTTATCCTATTTTCACATCCAATCCCAACACACAAGGGAATGTTTACCCAGAGTAGAGAAATCAAGAACCAGAGGACACAGGTTTAAGGCGAGAGGGGGAAGATTTAATAAGCACCTGAGATGCAACTTTTTTCACACAGTTCGTGTTGGGTACAACTGTACCACTGCACCACCGTGGAACCAGCTGCCTGCGTAGGTAGTTGAGGCAGGTGCTATGAAACTGGGTAAAACTTAGAGATGCCAATTGATTTACGAAGCTGCACGTCTTTGGGATGTGGGAAGAAACCGAAGCGCCTGGAGAAAACACAATGATTCGATGGTTCTTTATTGTCATATTTACCCAAGTACAGTGAAATCCTTATTGGGTGTGAAGGTCAGTAAAAATCTTACTATACATTGGCAGAATCACACTTAAGTACAAGAGCATACAAAGAATTGACTGCACTGAGACAGTACACGTGAGTTGTCACATTGCTGGCAGTCACAGGGAGAATGTGAAAACATTACATAGACAGCACCCGTGGTCAGGATCGAACCTGGTGCTCTGATGCTGTGAGGCAGTAGCTCCATCAGATGCGCCACTGTGCCTCTCTCAGAACAGAGAAGATTTGCTTCAAATATATAAGATGACGTGAACCGTGCATAAGATTATGCAGACATCAAGCTGTACATTCAGCGGGCTGATCTCATTAATCTTTAAACATTAGTCAGACAAATATAACTTTTTTTTCCTGAACAGTTACAGAGTTTGGAATTGTTTTTAAAAATACATTAACCAGCTACAAAGACTTCCTTAATAATAATGGTTCAAGTGTCAGACATGTCCAATAGCTCTTTCCTAGGCATCTTTCCTTGAAATCCATAATTTGATATCACAAAAGACTAATTTCATAAAGCATTAATATGCTTTAAAAAAATTGAAACAAGAAAACGCAGAAAATAGTTTACTTATTTTTCAAGTGAGTATCACGGCAACCTTCCCCGGGTTTCTGTTAATGGAGTACAAGTGCTTCATTCCTTCGTATCACTGAATATTTCATCACCTTGTAATCACTGACCTACATCGGCTCCCTGTGTGGGAAAACATTGGCATTCATACACAGCTTTTCAAATCCCTTCAATGGCCTGTCTCTAGCGATCTCTGTAATTTCTCCATCCCTACAACCCTGTGCATTCCATATCTGCTCACCAGCTCATTCCTGTTTTAAAATTCAAAACGCTGGACGAACTCAGCGGGTCAGGCAGCATCTGTGAAGGGAATGGATAGGTACGTTTTGGGTCAGAATGCATCAGGTTGGGACCCTTCTGCCTGAAGAAGAGTCCCATCCAGGAACAAAGCCATTCCGTTCCACAGATGCTGCCTGACACGCAGTACCTCCAGCACGTTGTGTTTTGTTCAAGATTACAACATCTGCAGTTCCTTAAGTCCTCATTCCTATTTTAACTATTTTGACCATTCATTGCCTAAACCCAAAAGCCTTCAGTTGCATGTTTTTTTAAATTAAATCTTGCTCCTTCTCTTTCTGCCTTCACAGCTTCTCCCATTGACCACCAAAGCCAACGTCTTTCTTCCCAGTGTTATGAATATTGATTTCGCTAACTTCAAGTAATCCTTGCATTCCCTCTCTCTCTATCCATCCCCGCACAAGTCACGCCAGCTGTTCGTTCTCACCCCAGCAAACAGCTAACGATGGCCAGTTTCTATATCATCATTGTTTTGTTGCATATTTTTCATTCATTTGTTCAATATCTCTCTACATCACCGATTATATCGCTCGTGTCCCTTTCCCCTAACTCTAGTCCAAAGAAGGGTCTCGAGCCGAAACGTCACCCATTCCTCTCTCCAGAGATGCAGCCTGTCCCATTGAATTACTCCAGCATTTTGTGTCTATTTTCGATTTAAACCACCATCTGCAGTTACTTTCTATACATCTTTCTTCCATAGTGTGGGGTCAATTTTTTGATAACAATTTAAATCATCAGTGTTGCTCGGCACTGTTGTGTGTACCACTTTTGTTACAATATTTACAACTGAAAGCACCGAGCCATCAGCAAGAGTGTAATTCTACATTTCCATCAGCTTCCCGCTGGTCTTGAGCTTGTATTGCTTGTATTGATGTGGTACTTTGTCAGTGCAAACTCTAATCTGCTCTGTTGTATTAGATACATCATAAAAGCGAGGCCGTATTGATTTGATGATTATGTTGCTATTTCAGTTGAACAAAGTTCAATAACTGTTTCGAGAATTGAATTGTCGGTGTTCTACTTTTTGTTACATGTTGGATGTAACATTGCTCAATATTGGCCTTTGAGGCCTTATCTTTTGTCACTGCCTCATGCTGATATACCACAGAAGTCATTCCGTAAACTCGATAATGCTTCTTCCTGTTTGTCATCAGTTGTCTATGCCGGTTGTGTCTCCTGCAACTCTACCGCAGTGCCACCATGCTGCCTAGGACCAATTTCTTTGTGAGAGTGTTGTCCTGATATTCAGCTATGACAGCAGTTAGGGTTAAAATATCTGTCCAAAAAAAGGGAGTGGTTAAAGCCCAGACCAGCACATGAACCAACCTCCCTTCCATACTCCACCTATACTTCACGCTGCCTCAGGAGGCAGGAAAGAGGGAAGGGTTGGGGGTATAATTGGAGAATTCAATATTTAGTTGCGATTCCCACTCAAGTTCCTATTGTATATTGTTTGATTTGTACGTGCCCAAGGTCAGGTTTTCATTTCTTTCAAAGATAGATACAAAGTCCTGGAGTAACTCAGCGTGTCAGGCAGCATCTCTGGAGAAAATGAATGGGTGACATTTTGAGTCTGGACCCTTCTTCACACCTTTCCTTCTTGCTGGTCCATGGGTGCAGGATCTCCACAGAATAACCCCTCCCAAAACCTACCCCAAACAGAGCTTTGGCGGAAGATAGACACAAAATGCTGGAGTATCTCAGCGGGACATGCAGCATCTCTGGAGAGAAGGAATGGGGGATGTTTCGGGTCAAGACCCTTCTTCAGACTCCGAGTCAGAGGAGAGAGACATAGCGATACAGAAGGGTAAGGTGAGAAAACAATAGATCAAAAGGGACAAAGACAAAGAAAAATGTAGAATGGTTCATTGTTGGCTGAGGGGAAGGTGACAATGAGGCATACGATCCAGAAAAATTCATCAGGAGGACAGTGAAACTAAGAGAACTAGGATGGGAGAGGATGGAGTTACTTGAAGTTAGAGAATAGTTGTGGCAGAACAGCTTAACTCCACCCGCAGTGTCCTAAGACAGGCAGTTGGGAGATTTCCTCACTGATCCTTAGCTAGGCTACCTCTTGCTCCAATCTCTCAACCAGTTGGCTCTTAGGAAGTAATCTGGCCAAAATTGTTCTACATCCTAACCCTTCGTGGGTTCTTCACCCATCGCCTAGCCCTGTTAGTGCATGTGGCATTTAGTCAACTCTGTGGTGTCCTATCAATTTAAAATTCCCCAGGTGAGTGGCCAGCAGTGACTATTGTTAGGTCAAACACTTCCATCCAAGATATCACTGTGTTACCTTTATTGTTTGGAGCAGGAGTAGTTCTCGCATCCCTTCAAACACACTGAACAAGATCAGGTTATAGGATGATGGACGTTCATGTGCCTTGAGTCCATTGGCACATTCTCTGATATACATGGTCTCCCAAAATCTTTCACATACTGTCTTCTGGGTACACATAGTCCTGTGAGGTAGAGAACTACAGCGCTCTAGTAAAGACTTCATCTCCATCATCTCAATGATGGTATATTATCCACCGTATGCTCCCCTCTAGTCAGAGGAAACAGCCCTCAGCATTTACCTTGTCACAACAATATAAAGGTTTGAGGGAAGAAACTGCAGATGCTGGTTTGCACAGAAGATCGACACATAATGCTGGAGTAACTCAGGCAGCATCTCTGGAGAAAATAAATAAGTGACATTTCAGGTTGAGACCCTACTTCAGACTGCTTTTAATATAAATGTTTCATGTGTTCTAAGATCTGATTCTAATCAGTTGCTTTAGAAAGAAACCAGCTCTCTTGTTCAGCTTCTATACCAGCTGGCTTTTTTTCCCTAACAAAATACAAGTAATGTTTACAATTTACAACATTACCATGTTCTTGACAATAAAGTAAATCAATTTGGGATAAAATTATAATGCAATATACCACATGTTAAATAGCTTTAGCTTAACAATCTAATAAGATGGGTCCAGAACATTTTTTGTGCACTTTTCAGAATCAATTATTTTTCTAAATCTAATAAATAGACAAAATTCGCTGGTGCCTGTTTTAGAATGTTCCCATAATTAAACCCAGATATTAACAGTACTATTCCTGTTATTCCTGTTTTGTTAACTTCTTCGAGCTAAAGAGAGTCCTGTGCGAGCTCACCAACAGATTAACAGGAGTTAAAAATAAGGTGGCACAGTGGTGCTGCGGTAGAGTTGCTGCCTTACAGTTCCAGAGACCCGGGTTTGATCCTGACTACAGGTGCTGTCTGTATGGAGTTTGTACGTTCTCCCTATGACTGTGTGGGTTTTCTCTGGGAGCTCTGGTTTCATCCCACACTTCAAAGCTATACAGGGTTGTAGGTTACTTGCTTCGGTAAAATTGTAAATTGTCCCTAGTGTGTAGGGTAGTGCTAGTGACTGGTCGGCTCAGACTGGGTGGGCTGAAGGGCATGTTTCCGCGCTGTATCTCTGAAGTCTAAAGTCATACGGCAGGTCCAACTGCATCTGTGGAAAGGGAAACACTAAATGTTTTAGGGCAAAGACCATTTGTCTGAATTCTTTGACCCGAGAAGTTAATTTTTTACTTCAGATTTCTGCAGTTTTTACAAATTTTAATTTGAAGGACAATTTGATTCATTAGAGAAAAATGTTTTATTTTCTTCTTTGTACAATTCAGGCGACACCATCTTTCTGATTTGTATTTCCAACAATTTGGATCATAAAGGCATTCATCATGGAAGCACGAAGCACCCATTTATGCCAATCCAAGAGCAGTTTAGTTGTTATGTGTACAAGCAACAGAACAATGACATTTTAACTTGTTGCTGCTTTATCAGATATTAAAATATAGTAATCAATTATACAATAAATTGATAATCAGTGGTACTAGGTAGTCAGACCATAATCATGAAAAACAGAAGCCACAGGTGCAACCAAAACAATAAGGATCTTAAAGAAATATATACAATTCTTAAAGGATTGGACAGGCTAGATGCAGGAAAACTGTTCCCAATGTTGAGGGAGTCCAGAACCAGGGGTCACAGCTTAAGAATAAGGGGTAGGCCATTTGGGACTGTGATGAGGAAAAACGTTTTCACCCAGAGAGTTGTGAATCTGTGGAATTCTTTGCCACAGAAGGTAGTGGAGGCCAATTCACTGGATGTTTTCAGGAGAGAGTTCGATTTAGCTCTTAGGATATGGGATATGGGCAAAAAGCAGAAAAGTGGTACTGATAGATGACCAGCTATGATCATGTTGAATGGCGATGCTGGCTCGAAGGGCCGAATGGCCTACTCCTGCACTTATTTTTCTATGTTTCTAATGTCCATTCTAACTGACAGTTGCTGAGGTAAGATGGTGGGTAGTGTGATACAGTATTCATGAGCCTGGTTGTTGCTGTTGTTCTTCAACCTGGACTTCATGGTTTGGAAACTTCATGGTTTGGTACCTTCCTCCTGATTGTAATAGTGAGATGAGAGTGTGGCAAGGGTGGTGTAGATATTTTGATGATAGGGGCTGCTTTTTTGTTTAATGAGGCAGTGCCTCCTGTAGATTTCTTTGTTGGTGGGGAGGTCAATATCTGTGATGGACTGGAAAATGTCTCCCACTTTCTGCAGTCTACTTCATTCCTGTTGAATCCTACGCTAATCCTATTATATTCTCCCTACGTTCCTGTCAAATCCTTCCAGAATTTAGAGTGGCCCATGAAGACCACAACCCAATGTTCTTTGGTGGGGGGGGGGGGGGGGGGGAGAAAAGCCATGTGTTCACATGTAGAATGCACAAACTCCACAAAACAAAAAAAAACACACACACACACACACACACGTGTCCCACGTTTGCATTTGGCCCATATCCCTCTAAATCTATCCTGTACATGTACCAGTCTAATTACTTCTTAAATATTTTCGATAGTCCCTGCGTCAACTACCTCCTCCGGCAGCTCGTTCCATACACCCACCACCCTTTATGTGAAAAGATTCCCCTCAGATTCCTGTAAAATCTTTTCCCCTTCACCTTAAACTATGCTTTCTGTTTCTCGATTACCCCGCTATGGGCGAGAGTGCATCTACCCGATCAATTCCTCCCATGATTTTATACACCACTACAAGATCATCTTTCATCCTCCTGCACTTCAGGAATAGAGTCCTAGCCTGCTCAACCTCTCCCTATAGCTCAGACTCTCGAGTCCTGGCAACATCCTTGTAAATCATCTCTGCACCCTCTCCAATTTGACAACATCTTTCCCATAACATGGGACCCAGAATGAACACAATACTCCAAATGTAGCCTAACCAATGTCTGATATAACTGCAACATGACCTTCCAACATCTATCTTCAGGTACTTCTAGACTATACCATCTGCCACGTCACATTCAGCGATTCTGATGTTATTCGTGCTTCCTATCTTTCTAACCCCCTAAATGTATTTGAGTTCTTCAACCACTTGTTTCCCTTACATTTGAGGGTAACACACAATTTTCTTGGAAGTATTTAATAGATTAGGATAATCTTCCTCCTGCTCAGACAATAAATATATAATTCTTTGAGACGACTAACTTATTCAAGTTAGTTGACAGCGTCGTTCCTATTGAAGCTTAGGCCCCTTCTCCTGCACTTGCATTATCTGTCTACCCCCTTATCTCTCTCTGCTCAGTTCTTTCGGGGAACCACTGTATCTGATCCTGAGTGAATCAATCAGTTAGGGCGGCACAGTGGCGCAGTCATAGAGATGATGCCGTACAACGTCAGTGACCCATGTTCGATCCTGACTACGGATGATAGTCTGCACGGAGTTTGTACGTTCTCCCCATGATCCGTGTGGTTTATCTCCGGGATCTCCGATTTCCTCTCACACTCCAAAGGCGTACTGATTTTGAGATTAATTGGCTTGGAATAATTATAAATTGTCCCTAGTGTGTGTAGGATAGTGTTAGTGTGCGGGAATCGCCGGCCGGCATGGACTCAGTGGGTCGAAGGGCCTGTTTCCGCGCTGTATCTCTAAACTAAACTAAAGCATCACGGGCATCACAGTCTTCATTTGCATGCATGAATTTTCCTGTTACAGAGGGTCGTGTGGCAAGTGCCCCACAACCAAAGACAAGGTTGATATTAAATTGATATTGAACAGCAAGTCAAACTATTTTGCTTGCAAGAGAATAAACACAAGGACTGGCGTTGTAACTTGAATTTGCATCCTTTTTATCTTTTGTACTAAAAAAGCTTTCACAAACACTCGATTCAATGAAAATGCTGGGGGTTTTATATAAATTACATCAACTGAATAATATTTGAACATTTTACACTTTGCATGGAATTGTGAAACATCTTTAATGCTCGAATATTAAAGACAGAAGACAACAATGAACAATATGAGAAGCTTTGTACAGGATGAGGTGACACCGTGGTATAATTGTGAGCATTGTTATCTCTCAGCTTCAAGGACCCTGGTTCGATCCAGACCTTTGCAAGGGATTGGTCGGGATGGAGTAGAGATGGGGCAGGGATTGGTCAGGATGGAGTCGGGATGGGGCAGGGATTGGTCGGGATGGAGTCGGGATGGGGCAGGGATTGGTCAGGACTGGAGCGGGTCGGCAGTAGGTTTTGCCCCGGCCTGATTGGACGTGGCCTGGGAATGATAGGAGGACGGCTGAAATGCGTGAGATTGATGGGGGTTTGGCGAGGGGGTGGTGGGTGGAGCAGCAAAGCCATTGATCGATTGGCTGGCTGTAAATCCTACTCATCAAAGAGAATAGTCCCAGACTATCCAACCTCTCCTCAAGATTCAAGATTCAAGAGAGTTTATTGTCATGTGTCCCAGATAGGACAATGAACTTCTTGCTTTGCTTCAGCACAACAGAATATAGAAGGCATGAATACAGAACAGATCAGTGTGTCCATATACCAATATATAAATATATACACACATGAATAAATAAAACAGATAAAGTGCAAATAAACAGAGAATGGGCTATTAATGTTCAGAGTTTTGTTTGAGTTGAGTTCAATAGCCTGATGGCTATGGGGAAGAAGCTGTTTCTGATCCTGGATGTTTCAGTCTTCAGGCTCCTGTACCTTCTACCTGAAGGTAGCGGGGAGATGAGTGTGTGGCCAGGGTGATGTGGGTCCTTGATGATGCTGGCAGCCTTTTTGAGGCAGCGACTGCGGTAAATCCCCTCGATGGTAGGGAGGTCAGAGCCGATGATGGACTGGGCCGTGTTTACTACTTTTTGTTGTCTTTTTCGCTCCTGGTCACTCCTTGTTACCAAAGCCCACAAGTCCCGGTATAATATCCTGGTGAATTTCTTCTGCACCCTTTCCAACTTAATAATATCTTCCTGCAGCTGGGCGACCAGAACTGCATCCAGTACTCCAATGGCTTGTACAATTACATCATGATATTGCAACCTTTGTACTCAATACCCGTCTTAATGTAAGCAAGTGTGCCAAACGCATTCTTTCACCACACTGTCCTCCCAACGCACCACTTTTAGGGAACCATGGACCTGTACTCCAAATGATTGGGAATTGTTGTCCTCGCAGAGGGTTGCCACCTTATTGTGGCTAGCATGGGCGTACGATCCTGAGAGCTAAACCGTCTGGAACTATGCTCCTGACAGGGTCACCCATGGCGGGCAGGTCAAAGAAGCAGATCCCGACAAAGCGTGGCCCAAGAACAAGACTTTAACGTTGAAACAAGCGGAGGAAGTTGGCTGGCCGAAAGGGACTCCATGCCATTAGACCCAGGGCTGTCTCTGTCAAGGACTATGCGGTGGCTGTGCATGCACCAGTGTCCCCACAATAAAAGAAACCGCGCACGGAGACATTAATGACTTTAAGTGATTATTGATGATGATGATGAGTAGCTGTACTTTACAGTGTATGTCCACTCTCAGCCATGAATACTGCTGGGTTAGACTTGCATCAATAAGAAGGGTCTTGACCCGAACCGTCACCCATTCCCTCTATCTGGAGATGTTGCCTCTCCAGCTGAGTTACTCCCGCATTTTGTGTCTATCCTCGTTAAAAACCTACAAACTGGATTTGTAACTGGTGAGCAAATTCTACATGCTGTTTTGGAAAATAATGATTCGATTAAGGTATCAGGGCACAGTGGCCTCAATGCTGACGGAAAAAACAGTGAATGCGATGGTGCACAGAAATAAGGCCATTAACCAAATCAAGCGGAACACCAGGGTTAATCTTCAGAGTAATCAAATTGAAAAGCAGTGAAATTAAGCTGACCTTACATGGAACTTTGTAGTTGACGTATGGTGCAGAGTTCTGGTCTCCATAACATCATGAGAATGATTATGAGAGGTGCAATGAAGAATTACAGGGATGACAGCAGACCTGAGGGGTATTTTGGAAATATCGCTGCAACGGAGAGAAATTGTTAATGTGGAAAAGGAAAGGCTGAGAAATGACCCTCTCCCTTTCCTGGGTCTCCACCCCAAAACTGTTGCGTATCCATTTCTCCTGGTCTCCCGCCCCTCTCTTTGTCCCATTCTACCTACGTATGTCACTCCAAACCTTTCCTCTGACTCTCTTTTACCTTCTTTTTACCTCTAAACGTTGTCACTTCCTCCACCCAACTGGCAATTGACCCCCCCTCCCCACCTTGCCTGTATCCACCCATCACTTGCCATGTTTTGGCCTGCACCCCTTTTCTAGCTTTCTCCCTCCTACTATAGCCAATCTGAAGAAGGGTCATGACCTGAAACAGCATCTGTCCATTCCCTCCACAGTTGCTGCCTGACCTGCTGAGTTACTCCAGCACTTTGCGTTTCGCACTGGCTCACAATTAGTCAGGTCAATGGTCCAGCAGAAAAAACAGGAAACATATATGCTTATTAAAACATTGCTTTTCTGTGAAATTTGAAGCCTGACTGAGAAGAGCAGTGAATTGCACCATCACTAGGCATGGTAAATGAGCTGCAATCACAGCATTTCTGTTTTATATACATGAAGTATGGCCAGTGTTGAATGGAATGGAAATCGAATATTCAGCTGAAATAATCCATTAAAAGGAACAAAAGGAATGTTGGCTGTAATTGAACGTTAGATGAGCAATAGTTATTTTATAATCTTTTTTGAATAATTTTTTTATTAGCAATAAACAATTCTCAATGTTTAAAACTGAGTTATAAACATCCACTTAAATCAATATTTGTACTCTAATGATTATTATCTTTTTTTTTTTTTTTGAAAATAAAAGTGGGTATAGAGAAATACCATTATTAATCAATAAAATTATAATTCCTTAATAATTATTTGGTATAAAAGAAAAAGAAAAAATGAAGAAAAAGAAAAAAGACATATTATGTATATATATCAATTAAAAGCCACAAAATATATTATAAATGAAACAACTACAAATAATAATATCAGTAAAGACATGCATATATCTTGGTATACCAATACATTATTTTCATCAAATCCCGCAGGGTGTCAGTCGAGCCGTGATGCCAAGAACAGCTACTTCTCTAAATACTGTATATATGGAGACCATATCTGTTGAAAAGAATTATACTCGTCCAAAAGGACAAATCTGATTATTTCCAACTGCAACGTCTCCAACATCTCTGATGCCCACATTTTAATTGTTGGGGATAATGTTCCCTTCCAAAATTTCAATATTATTTTTTTCCCCAATATCAAACAATAATCAAGGAAATTTCTTTGGTCTGGTGTAAATATCAAATTAGCCTCTGGAATTCCCAGTATTATTAGCTTTGGGTCAGGTTCTAATTTAACCTTAAGAACTTCAGAAATTACTTTAAAAATTTCTGTCCAATAATAATTCAATTTAGGACATGTAACAAAACTGTGTGTTAAATTTGCTTCTAAATTCTTACATTTATCACAAATAGAGGAGAGATTAGGAAATATACTATTTAATTTGGCTTTTGAATAATGTAATCTATATAATACTTTAAATTGTATTAATATATGTCTAGCATTTAACGAGCACCGGTGTATTCGTTGTAGACTTTCTCCCCAATTTTCTTTGGTTATAGGTGATCCAATTTCATTTTCCCATGCTTGACGATATGTTTCAGTTATTGGATTCTCATTATCCATAATGATGTTATATATATAAGCTATTAATTTTTCTGTGGTTGGATGCCAGTTAAACGATTCATCTAATAATCCTGGTTCCTTATTTTTAAAATCCTGTGTATTAGATTTAATATAATCTCTAATTTGGAAATACCTAAACAAATGCTGTGAAGACAATCCGTAGATATCTTGTAATTCCTGAAATGAAAGAAATTTTCCATTTCTATAAAGGTGCTCTACCCTTGTAATTCCTAAATTATCCCAATGTCTGAACCCTCCATCCAATGTGGAGGGCTTAAATAATGGGTTATTCATAATTGGTAATCTAAATGAAAGGTTGTCTAATTGTAAAGTCTTGACTATTTGTTTCCAAATACGTCTATTATTATAAATGATTGGATTGTCCCTATAAGTTTTTTTTTGAACTTCCTTTGGGGCAAAAATAATTGAATCTACGTTGAAAGGCAAACAATCTTCCTTTTCTATCTTTAGCCACGTTGGTTCCAGGTCCGTATTTACCCACCAAAAATTCATATTCTTAATCTGTACTGCCCAGAAGTAGTATAAAAAATTTGGAAGTGCTAATCCTCCATTTATCTTTGACTTACATAAATGTTTTTTACTTATTCTATGATTTTTATAATCCCAAATAAAACTATTAACAATATTATCAATTTTTTTAAAAAAGGTTTTCGGAAGGAAAAAAGGGATAGCTTGAAACAGATATAATAATTGTGGTAGAAAAACCATCTTTATAGCATTTATTCTACCAATCAAAGATATAGGCAGTGTTTTCCAATATAAAATATTTTTTTTAAGTTTATCTAATAATTGAGGATAATTCGATCTAATTAATGAGTTATGTGATTTAGATACATTAATTCCTAAATATTTAATTTTGTCAGTAACTATTGATAATGGATATTGTTGTAATATGTTTAAATTTATATTAGTTATTGGCATAATATCACTTTTATTCCAATTAATCCTATATCCAGAAAATGTACTAAATTTATTTATAACATCAAACAACATTGGAATACTAATTTCAGGTTTTGTGATGTAAATCAAAACATCATCTGCATATAAGGATATTTTATTAGTTGTTCTGTCAGTATTATAACCGTATATTTCAGGTTCTGACCTAATTCTTTCCGCCAAAGGCTCTATCGCCAAGGCAAATAATAAAGGCGATAACGGACATCCTTGTCTACATCCCCTAAAGAGTTTAAATTTAACTGATAGTATTTGATTAGTTAGAATTCTTGCAGTAGGATCTGAGTATAGGATTCTTACCCATTTACAAAATTGATCCCCCAATTGAAACTTTTCCATTATATTAAATAGATATAACCATTCCACCTGGTCAAATGCTTTTTCTGCGTCTAACGATATGACTGCTAATTCCGTATCTCGTATTCTTTTAGAATATATAATATTAAACAGGCGTCTTAAATTATGAGACGAATAGCGTTTTGGAATAAAACCTGTTTGATCATAATGTATTAATTTAGAGATCACCAAACTTAGTCTCCTAGATAAAACTTTAGCTAATATATTTTGGTCTGTATTTAGAAGGGCAATCGCTCTATATGAACCAGGATCTTCCAGATCTTTATCTACCTTAGGTATAAGTGTAATTGTGGATTCATTTAAAGAGTCTGGTAATTTTCCTTGTTCGTATGCATGTCTATACACTGTATGTAGTCTTGGAGAGATCAGATCTTGAAATTTTTTATAAAATTCTGCACTCAGGCCGTCAGGCCCCGCAGCTTTTCCATTCTTTAATGAACCAATTGATTCTGCGATATCTTTCACTGATATTTCAGCATTTAACAAATGTCTTCCTTCCTGATCTAAACTCTTAATTTGACATTCTTTTAGAAATGTTTCCATTCCATCTGTTTGTCCTGTTAATTTTGATGAGTAAAGATTTTGGTAATATTGTAAAAATCTATCATTAATATCTTTTGGTATGGTCAGTATATTTCCTTGCATTGATCTGATTCCATGTATCGTTTTTTCATCGTCTAATTTTCTTAATTGTCTTGCTAGCAATTTATGCGGTTTATCTCCAAATTCAAAATGCACTTGTTTGGTTTGTTGATAAAGTTTGATGACTTGATTAGAGTATATTTCGTTTAGTCTATACTTTGCTATTGCAATTTTATTACTTAACTTTCTAGCTTTCTCCCTCCTACTATAGCCAATCTGAAGAAGGGTCATGACCTGAAACAGCATCTGTCCATTCCCTCCACAGTTGCTGCCTGACCTGCTGAGTTACTCCAGCACTTTGCGTTTCGCACTGGCTCACAATTAGTCAGGTCAATGGTCCAGCAGAAAAAACAGGAAACATATATGCTTATTAAAACATTGCTTTTCTGTGAAATTTGAAGCCTGACTGAGAAGAGCAGTGAATTGCACCATCACTAGGCATGGTAAATGAGCTGCAATCACAGCATTTCTGTTTTATATACATGAAGTATGGCCAGTGTTGAATGGAATGGAAATCGAATATTCAGCTGAAATAATCCATTAAAAGGAACAAAAGGAATGTTGGCTGTAATTGAACGTTAGATGAGCAATAGTTATTTTATAATCTTAGAGCACTTAGATGTTTAAGGTAAAAGCTGACTTTAAAAATTGATTGTCATTTCCTGTATGCAATATTATCAGTTATAATTCATTCCTGTTCAGAATAGTGCTGCTGCTGAGAAAGATGAGGTAAGTAGACTTTGGGTGAAATTATTCAATTTTATTCAATGGTGAATATTAATCATGAAACGGTCGATGGGAAGAGAATTGAAATGTTGCATCTTTTCATCTGCACAATTCGGAAGGATAAAATGCTCACGTGAGGAATAAGTACCATCCGAGTTTGTTCCTTTCATAGAAACATAGAAACATAGAAAATAGGTGCAGGAGTAGGCCATTCGGCCCTTCGAGCCTGCACCGCCATTCAATATGATCATGGCTGATCATCCAACTCAGTATCCCGTACCTGCCTTCTCTCCATACCCCTTGATCCCCTTAGCCACAAGGGCCACATCTAACTCCCTCTTAAATATAGCCAATGAACTGGCCTCAACTACCTTCTGTGGCAGAGAATTCCACAGATTCACCACTCTGTGTGAAAAATGTTTTTCTCATCTCGGTCCTAAAAGACCTCCCCCCTATCCTTAAACTGTGACCCCTTGTTCTGGACTTCCCCAACATCGGGAACAATCTTCCTGCATCTAGCCTGCCCAACCCCTTAAGAATTTTGTAAGTTTCTATAATATCCCCCCTCAATCTTCTAAATTCTAGCCAGTACAAGCCAAGACTATCCAGTCTTTCTTCATATGAAAGTCCTGACATCCCAGGAATCAGTCTGGTGAACCTTCTCTGTACTCCCTCTATGGCAAGAATGTATTTTCTCAGATTAGGAGACCAAAACTGTATGCAATACTCCAGGTGTGGTCTCACCAAGACCCTGTACAACTGCAGTAGAACCTCCCTGCTCCTATACTCAAATCCTTTTGCTATGAATGCTGACATACCATTCGCTTTCTTCACTGCTTGCTGCATGGCTGATCATCCAACTCAGTATCCTGTACCTGCCTTCTCTCCACACCCCCTGTTCCCTTTAGCCACAAGGGCCACATTTAACTCCCTCTTAAATATAGCCAATGAACTGGCCGCAACTACATTCTGTGGCAGAGAAGGAAATAAGTTTGTAACAGAGTCCTACAGCATGGAAACATATCCTTTGGCCCAACTCGTCCATGATGATTAAGGTGCCCCATCTAAACTCATCCCATTTCCCCACGTTTGTTACATATCCGTCTATATCTTTCCTCTCCGTGTCTTTTTTATGCTGTTATTATACCTACCTCAATTACTTCTGGCAGCTCGTTCCAAATATCCACCACGCAAATATATCTCCACTCAATCTCCACCATTGTTCCTCTTCAGGATGTGGAGATCACAAGAGAGGGCCACATAATACTGAGGTGTCTGAAGAAGGGTCCTGACACGAAACGTCACCTATCCATGTTCTCCAGGGATGCCGCCTGACCCTGAGTTACATCAGCACTTTGTACCTTTGCTTGGTAAACAAATATCTGTGGTTTCCAGTTTCTGCAATGAATACATAACAGTTATGGAAGTTTTTAGAGTGGCAATTTGATCCCTTTAAATTCGGTCAAGGAGATTAATGGATCAGGGTGATGGATTGAGAGGTGAAGAGTCGAGAGAAAAAAAACAGTGATTGTCATATCGGATCCCGATTCATTAGCACTGTGTTTACAACTCCTAGAAAGGCTCAACCTACTCTAATCTTCCGCTGTTCTTGTGAGAGACAAATTACAAAACTGCAGAAGGTGTGAAGTAGGACAAGACTGGGGGATGAGGACTGCAGGACGGGACGAAACATCACCTATTCCTTTTCTCCAGTAATACTGCCTGACCCGTTGAGTTACTCCAGCTTTTTGTGTCCAATCTCGAATGATATAGAATGATATAGAAATGTGCCGGTGCTGGAATGTTTAACAAAACATTGAGCTCTGGAGGAACTCGTCGGGGTCAGGTCACATGTGGAGGGAAGGGACAGGCGGCATTTTGGATTGAAAGGCTACTTCGAAGGCTCCTCAAATTATGGCTACTTTGAAGATTTTCATTTGGCTAATAAACTGCAAAATTCCCTCAAAGTATGGTTGTTTAAAGATATGATAGCATCTTGATCACTGAAGCAGGATCTTGTCCTGAAACAGATGCTGCCTGGCCCACTGACTGTGTCCAACACTTTGAGTTTTGCCTGAGATCTTGTGAGTTGGTCTCTGGTGTGGACTGTAAAATAAAAGTCCAATCCATAGAGATCAAGAATAAGCAGAAATTATGAATGACAGGAGTAACAGCTTGACAGAATGAATTTTGTAATTACACTCTTTTGAGCTTTATTGATCACGAGAATTAGTTAGGTCAAATGTTTGGTGCTTGCCTACAATTGTAACAGTTTGGATGGTATTGTGGGGATTATGGTCAACTGATTTATCCTGTTTATTTCTTCATCTTAATTTAGCTCATAACAGCTAGTGCTTACAATAACCTTTTGTCAATTTATGACTGCAATAAACCAAGTCAATAGAGCTAAATTACAACACAATGGAACAAATAAGGTAAACAAAAAAATTGCAATTGATACCATGAATTGAGAGAAAACTATTACAACAATATGTGTAGGAAGGAACTGCAAATGCTGGTTTAAATGGAAGATAGACATAAAAAGCTGGAGTAACTCAACGAGACAGGCAGCATCTCTGGAGAGAAGGAATGGGCGACGTAACCTGAAACCATTCCTTCTCTCCAGAAATGCTGCCTGTCCCGCTGAGTTACTTAAGTTTTTTGTGTCTTGCTTCTTGCAACAATATCTCTGTTGCAAACAGTTCAAACAAATTGTGATTTAAATTCTTAATTTTACTTCTCGTCTCTCTTGATGGCACTGACCTCCATTGGGTTAGGGTCATTGACAGCCTTTGGATATATTGAAGAATGAGCCTTGGCAAAATAGACCATATTTTGAAAAATCACTGCTGCCTTTCCTGCTCCTTTGCACCAACTTTGACTTTGCAAGATTTGCCAATAAATATGAGGCCTTACATTTATTGTTCATATAGTTTCTTCTTCATGAGACCCGAGTAAAACTCAGTTGGAACTTGAGGTCAGCAAAGTTCTTGAATGCACATTGCCAGTTGGAATCAATGATGGATACCGACAGGTACTGACCTCCCCACCATTGAAGGGATCTGTAGGAGGGGCTGCCCCAAAAAGGTAGCTTATATCATTAAAGACTCACACCACCCTGGCCACATTCTCACCAAACGATTAGCATCGGGAAGAAATTACAGGAGCCCAAAAAAAACGTGACCACCAAATTCAAGAATAGACTCTTCCCAGCAAGATCGTGCAATTGATGGGACAACAACTCAGCAACTGTGAACTTCTATGGACAGTGTCTTTGATTGCATTATGGACTTTGGTTCTTGTACTATTGTTGCTATCTGGTATCATGGTTCTTAACTTATTGTGTTTACTTTTTGCTTATTATAATTTATGTTTGTATTGCAGCTAGCGTCTTGTTAGGCTGCTTCAAATAAGAATTTCATTGCTCTTTTTCACAATTAAACATTGTTGACTTGACTCCTGGTTCTTGAAAAATAATTAATATCAGGACCACAGGTGGGTTTTTCCTCTATCTTATCACACAAATCAAAATAAATAATTGATATGGGCATGCTTCTTATTTTTCACAACTTTTTTTGAGTTTATACATATCTTATATACGTTTTGATTCCGACATCACACATCTATTCTGTGCAACCACACGAGATGGCATTTCAATAGATCTTTTTTTTCCCCACAACTGACAAAGTTTGTCATGTCCGACAAGTTGTGTTTAGTTTTGAGATCCAGAATGAAATACGTCCCACTGAGTCGACACCAACCATCGATCGGCCATTCACATGAATTCTACGCTGTCCCACTTTCTCATCCACTCCCGACACACTAGGGGTAATTTACAGAAGCCAAATCATCTATAGACCCACATGTCTTTGAGGTGACGGGACAAATCATCCTCTATGATAATCCTCTACACTGGTGCTCTGCAAGGATGCATTCTCGGCCCCCTTCTTTACACCTCGTATACACACACCACTGTGCAGCCAAATACAAATCTAATTTACAAATTTGCAGACAACATCACCATTGAGGGCCGGATATCAAATAATGATGAGACGGGGTACAGGATGAAAATTGACGTCCTGGTGTCAAGACAACAACCTTCCTCTCAATGTCAGCGAGACAAAGGAAATGGCGATCGACTTCAGGAAGATAAGCAGTACACTCACCCCAGTTTTCATTGATGGCGCTAAAGTAGAGATGGTTGAATACATCAAATACATCAAATTCCTAGGAGTCAAAATCATCAACAACTTGTGGACCATCCATCTTGAAGCAATGACCAAGAAAGCACACCAATGCCTCTACTTACTTAGAAGGCTGAGGAGGTTCGGCATGTCCCCTACAACTCTCACCAATTCCTACAGATAGACAATAGACAATAGGTGCAGGAGTAGGCCATTCGGACCTTCGAGCCAGCACCACCATTCAATGTGATCATAGCTGATCATCCACAATCAATACCTCGTTCCTGCCTTCTCCCCATATCCCTTGACTCTGCCATCTTTAAAAGCCCTACCTAGCTCACTCTTGAAAGTATCCAGAGAACTGGCCTCCACCTCCCTCTGAGGGAGAGATGCACCATAGAAAGCATTTTATCGGGATGCATCACAGCTTGGTTGAGAACAGCTCCAACCAAGACTGTAAGAAATTGTAGTGAATTGTGGATGCAGCCCTGACCATCACACAAACCAACCTCCCTTCCATTGACTGTGTAGGAAAGAACTGCAAATGCTGGATTAAATCGAAGGTAAAACCAAAAATGCTGGAGTAACTCAGTAAGACAGGCACCATCTCTGGAGAGAAGGAATGGGTGAAGATTTAGGTTGAGACTTAACCTACCTGGCTCAGCACTTCAACTCCCCCTCCCATTCCGAATCTGATCTTTCAGTCCTGAGCCTCCTCCATTGTCAGAGTGAGGCCCAGCACAAATTCAAGGAACAGCACCTCATATTCTGCTTGGGCAGCTTACACCCCAGCGGTATGAACATTGACTTCTCTAACTTCAAATAGTCCTTGCTTCCCCTCTCTCTCCATCCCCTCGTCACCCATTCCTTCTCTCCAGAGATGCTGGCTGTCCCTTCCATTGACCCCATTTATACCTCACGCTGCCTCAGCAAGGCCAGCAGCATAATTAAGGATAAATCGCACATTGGCCACTCCTTCTTCTCCCCTCTCCCGTGAAGCAAAAGGGATATGTATGATAATGCACCCATTCAGATTCAGGGAGAGTTTCTTCCCAGCTTTTATCAGGCAACTGAACCATCCTACCGCAACTAGAGAGCAGTCCTGAGCTACTATCTACCTCATTGGTGGCCCGATCTTTGATCGGACTTTATTGACTTTATCTTGCGCTAAACGTTATTCCTTTAATTTATCTGTACATCGTGAATGGCTCGATTGTAATCATGTATTGTCTCTCCACCAAATGGTTAGCAAAAGCTTTTCACTGTACCTCGGTACACATGACAATAAATTAAACTGAAGTGAACTGAACTGATGTGGGAGGAAAGTGGAGCAACCAACGGAAACCCATGTGGTTACAGGGAGAATGATCAAAATCCCTGCAGATAACACCCATAGTCAGGATTGAACTGTGTGGCAGCAAATCTACCAGCTGCATCACTGTTAACTAAAAGCTTTGAATGGTTGAAATGTTGAAGGTTGAAAAATGAAACGTCTAATAATTCAGTTTGTTGTTCTTTAATCAAGATAATTACAGTCTATTAACGGAACACCTGCTGTATTAATTTAGTTTCATTATCAACTTTGGAGCTCAAATATAAATGGGTTAATTTTTTACTAGTTCAATTGCTAAATGAGGGGAACATTTTTAAATACCAAGATTTCATTTTCTAACATTTGGTTGGGTAATTTATTCTGTTTCTAAGGACTTTGACTAATTTTGCTGTCACATTCTTATCTCTAATTTATTTTTCATAAATTTATTTGGTATTACATTCATTTAATTAGTCATCCACTGTAGGTTTTGACACTTGAATTTTTTCAGGATTACAATCACATTTTCATCAAATTTTGTTGCCCTTGAAAGACAGGCAAATGTTAATCGCTCTTTGCCAGCTCTTTGCGTTCAAGAGATATTTCCTGATAGTTGCCAGCATTTTGTAAACCAGCATCTGCAGTTCCTTGTGACTCAAATTTCCTGATTGGTTGTTCCATAGTCGCCCTGTCAAAACACGATTCTTTACCTATTTATCAAAAGACAAATTATGCCTGACTAACTTACTGGAGTCCAAAGTGGCAAGTAGAAAAGATAAGGGGGGAAAGCTGTGATTGGTGTTTTTATGGATTTTCAGGAGGCTTTTGACTACATGGCATCAGAGGCATTATACTAACATGGGTAAATAATTGCTGGTCATTCTGATCATTCAGCACTGATGTGCAGCAGTAGGGTTGCATCCTTATGGCACCAGAGACCCGGGTTTGATCCTGACTATAGGTGCTGTCCAGAGTGAGTTTGCACGTTGTCCCTGTGGGCTTTCTCAGGGTGCTCTGTTTTCCTCCCATATTCCAAAGATCTGCAGATTTCTAGCTTGGTTGACCTCTGCAAAATTGCCCCTTGTGTGTAGTGTATGGATGATCGGCGTGGAGCTGAAGGGCTCGTTTCCAAGCTGTATCTTCAAACTAAATTAACTAAACTTATTCTGCTTCTCTAACACATTGTTGTTCTAAATGCTTATGCTAAATAAGATTGCATTTAGTAAAAACCTACAGGGCCTGTCCTACTTAGGCGATTTTTAAGCGGACTGCCGGCGACTGTCAAGTTCCCGGCAGTCGCCTGAAAAACCGGGAACTGGAACGGCGACTGTCAGAGTGGGACACACACACACACACACACACAACACACACACACACACACACACACACACACACACACACACACACACACACACACACACACACACACACACACACACACACACACACACACACACACACACACACACATCGCAAAGGCGGGGGCAAAGCCAAGGTGATACAGATACACACCGTGTGAACAGGAAGTTTTAGAAGGCCAGCACAGTGTACTACGGTAGGTCCCTTAAAAGGAGGGGGGGAGGGGGGAGAAGGAGTGGAGACTCTTTTAAGAAGCCAGACCACTTTTAATAAGCCAGAGATACACAGCTGTGAAATTTGGCGGGCATTTAACATTACGGGTCAGTTATCCTTGGTTCTGAAAACTCGTGCTTATGTTTTTTTCCCCAATGAGCCAATGAAAATACCCGGTCAGCAAAGGCAATTAACTAAAACTACCTACGACTACCTTGACTACGTATAACTAAATGCCGACCCCACTACAACTGCATCTACGACTACAGGATTTTCGATTTTCTCCATGGCAAAACATTTGCGGCGACCATACTGAGGCCGCAACTAGTTCCCTGAATGCGGGAACTCTTTGCGACCATGAAGGAGACTCACCAGAAACCAACAGCGACATGTGGCGACCATGTGGCGATCATGTGGCGAGCGCAGCGTCTCCTGCACTCGCCTAAATAGTCGCCTAAGTGGGACAGGTCCTTAACACTCCCAGTTGAATGTTTGCCCCTATGGAATGGAGGGATATACATCATATGCAGGCAAATGGCATTTAGCACATCGTGGCATAGACATTATGGCCCAAGGTCTTTGCTCTACACCTTATGATAGCTATCTCGATTAGCCTCTTTGATAACTTTAAATACATTTTAGCATTAGTTGTAACTTGCAAACTCATTTCTTTCTTCACCTGGAAAGAAATATCCAGAACATGGTTTTTCATTAAGAAAATCTCTTTGTCAGACTTAATCTCACAAAATAACTTTAATTTTACCAACACAATCTTTAAAAACTCAAACTCCCCTAAGTCTCAACCAGGCAATATATCATTTTCAGCATAAATACTTCAGGAAATACTATTATTTAAGAATGCTAAACAGACAGTTCCAATCAGCAAGATTCATGTGGACAGAAATTATTCAATTTCAGGTATCAGTGGGCTTTGTGCTGTCAGTTTGTGTAGAATGGGAACACAGTGCTTGGCAAATCACCTGATTCATTGATTCAAATAATCCTGCACTGTATTACCTTTCAAGCTGCCTTTGGAAATCAGTGCATGAAACATCACATTGTGTCAAAGAAACCTTGCATCATCAATGTATGAATAATGAGAATCACCATATTTCCACTGCATTTGCTTACAGATGCCTGGGTCTGCATTTCCAAACAGTTTAGTTCACCTCAGTAATTCAAGCAGAGCATCCCTGAGTAGGTTTGACAGGCAGAAATGTAGCAGAATTAGCTACTGTGGTTTGATTTTCTGTTATCTTAAAATAATGTGTTTGCTTTTTAAATTGGAACTGGCTGGCATATTATGGGCAATTGAAAACCGTTTTGGATCCAAATTGGAAAGATTCAGGCTCTGGTGAGCTGGAGCTGGCTTCCTCGATGATGGGGAACGTCACATCTATTAGGTTTTGATTGAGTTGCGTTAAGATTGAGCTCCCTAGTCTCAACAAGATTAGCGCCAAGAATGGCCACATTGTTGTCAGTAAAGATAGAAATTTAAATCGAGCTTGAATGAGCAACAAAAAATCCTATCATCTGAGAAATGGGGAGAGAATAGCTTAACTATGTCTGTTGACCAAGATTTACTTACTTTAAACAGTTCCTATGGCAGTTCCTTTTCTCTCGACCCTTCATCCGTGCTGAACATAATACCAGGTTAAGCTAATCGTCTTTGCTTACAGATTAATCATATGCCTCCATTCTCTGCATATCCATGTGTTTATCTAAAATCTTCTTCAATGGCACAATTGCATCTGCAATGTCAGTGATATCCACAATGCCAGTTATATCCACAATGCCAGTTATATCCACAATGCCATTCATATCCACAATGCCAGTTATATCCAAATATCAGTCATATCCACAATACCACTGTCATATCTGCAATGCCACTGTCATATCTACAATGCAATATCTAGAGGAACCAACAAGAGAGCAGGCTATTCTAGACTGGGTATTGAGTAATGAGGAAGGGTTAGTTAGCGGTCTTGTTGTGCGTGGCCCCTTGGGCAACAGTGACCATAATATGGTTGAGTTCTTCATTAGGATGGAGAGTGACATTGTTAATTCAGAAACAAGGGTTCTGAACTTAAAGAAAGGTAACTTTGAGGGTATGAGCCGTGAATTGGCCAAGATAGACTGGCAAGTGATTCTTAAAGGGTTGACGGTGGATGTGCAATGGAAGGCATTTAAAGACTGCATGGATGAACTACAACAATTGTTCACCCTATTTGGCAAAATAATAAATCATGAAGGTAGTGCATCCGTGGATACTAAGGGAAATCAGGGATAGTATCAAAACAAAAGATGAAGCATACAAATTAGCCAGAAAAACCAGCCTACCAGAGGACTGGAAGAAATTGAGTCCAGCAGAGGAAGACAAAGGGCTTAATTAGGGAAGGGAAAATAGATTATGAAAGAAAACTGGCAGGAACATAAAAGCTGACTGCAAACGTTTTTATAGATATGTGAAGAGAAAAAGGTTAGTTAAAACAAATGTAGGTCCCTTGCAGTCAGAAACTGGTGCATTGATCATGGGGAACAAGGACATGGCAGACCAATTGAATAACTACTTTGGTTCTGTCTTCACTAAGGAAAACATAAATAATCTGCCGGAAATAGCAGGGGACCGGGGGTCAAATGAGATGGAGGAACTGAGTGAAATCCAGGTTAGCTGGGAAGTGGTGTTAGGTAAATTGAATGGATTATAGGCCAATAAATCCCCAGGGCCAGATAGCCTGCATCCCAGAGTACTTAAGGAAGTAGCCCCAGAAATAGTGGATGCATTAGTGATCATTTTTCAAAACTCTTTACATTCTGGAGTAGTTACTGAGGATTGGAGGGTTGCTAATGTAACCCCGCTTTTTTAAAAAGGGAGGGAGAGAGAAAACGGGGAATTACAGACAAGTTAGTCTAACATCGATAGTGGGGAAAATGCTAGAGTCAGTTATTAAAGATGGGATAGCAGCACATTTGGAAAGTGGTGAAATCATTGGACAAAGTCAGCATGGATTTATGAAAGGTAAATCATGTCTGACGAATCTTGTGGAATTTTTCAAGGATGTAACTAGTAGAGTGGATAAGGGAGAACCAGTGGATGTGTTATATCTGGACTTTCAGAAGGCTTTCGACAAGGTCCCACATAAGAGATTAGTATACAAACTTAAAGCACACAGTATTGGGGGTTCAGTATTGATGTGGATAGAGAACTGGCTGGCAGACATGAAGCAAAGAGTAGGAGTAAACGGGTCCTTTTCAGAATGGCAAGCAGTGACTAGTGGGGTGCGGCAAGGCTCAGTGCTGGGACCCCAGCTATTTACAATATATATTAATGATCTGGATGAGGGAATTGAATGCAACATCTCCAAGTTTGTGGATGACACGAAGCTGGGGGGCAGTGTTAGCTGTGAGGAGAATGCTAGGAGTCTGCAAGGTGACTTGGATAGGCTGGGTGAGTGGCCAAATGCATGGCAGATGCAGTATAATGTGGATAAATATGAGGTTATCCACTTTGGTGGCAAAAACAGGAAAGTAGACTATTATCTGAATGGTGGCTGATTAGGAAAAGGGGTGATGCAACGAGGCCTGGGTGTCATGGTACACCAGTCATTGAAAGTAGGCATGCAGGTGCAGCAGGCAGTGAAGAAAGTGAATGGTATGTTATCATTCATAGCAAAAGGATTTGAGTAGAAGAGCAGGGAGGTTCTACTGCAGTTGTCCAGTGTCTTGGTGAGGCCACACTTGGAGTATTGCGTGCAGTTTTGGTCTCCTAATCTGATGAAAGACATTCTTGCCACAGAGCGAGTACAGAGAAGGTTCACCAGACTGATTCCTGCGATGACAAGACTTTCATATGAAGAAAGACTGGATAGACTCGGCTAGTACACGCTAGAATTTAGAAAATTGAGGGGGGATCTTATGGAGACTTACAAAATTCTTAAGGGGTTGGACAGGCTAGATGCAGGAAGATTGTTCCCGATGTTGGGGAAGTCCAGAACAAGGGGTCACAGTTTAAGGATAAGGGGGAAGTCTTTTAGGACCGAGATGAGAAAATCATTTTTCACACAGAGTGGTGAATCTGTGGAATTCTCTGCCACAGAAGGTAGATGAGGTCAGTTCATTGGCTATACTTAAGAGGGAGTTAGATGTGGCCCTTGTGGCTAAAGGGATCAGGGGGTATGGAGAGAAGGCAGGTACAGGATACTGAGTTGAATGATCAGCCATGATCATATTGAATGGCAGTGCAGGTTTGAAGGGCCGAATGGCCAATCCTGCACCTATTTTCTATGTTTCTATGTTTCTATGCCACTGTCAATGCCCGTCCCGGAAGTGGCGGCGCTGCCCTAGCAGCCTGCAGTCCGTCTATCTTTTTATTTATTTTTTGTTTTCTTTTGTCTTGTTTGATGTATGTTTTAGATTATTTTAGTTGTGTATGTGTGGGGGGTGGGGGAAACTTGTTTTAGTCTCTTCCTTCGGGGGGGATCTTTGTCGTATCTCCATCTCTGTCTCCTAATCGCGGAGCTGGCGGCCTCAGACTGGAACCGACCTCAGGGCTCCGGAGGCAGAGCCAGGACTCACCATCGTGAAGTTGGCCGACTTCGGGACTGTGGTGGCTCTGCGGCGGCGGCCCGACTTCGGAGCCTCGGAGGCTTCGGCCGTGGGCCCAGTGGACGACAACATCGGGAGTTCGCAGGTCCCAGGTTGGTGACCGATTGTCCGGAGCTCCCGCAACAACAGCTTCATCCACTGGACTGGGGGGCGGCAGCTTCGTCCGCCCCGGGCCGTGGAGTTTGACCCAGCCCGTTCACGGAGCTCGGATTTACCATCACCCCACGGGGGGCACAACATCGGAAGCCTTGATCGCCGCAACGCAGAGGGAGAACAAGGAAGGAAGAGACAAGGACTTTAAGACTTTTGCCTTCCATCACAGTGAGGAGGTGCCTGGTAGACTCACTGTGGTGGATGTTAAACTGTGTTCATTGTGTGTTCTGTTATTTTAATCTCTATCATGACTGCAGGGCATGTAATTTTGTTCAAACTAAAAGTTTGAATGACAATAAAGGATACTTTATACTTTTTATACTTTATATCTGCAATTCCACCATTGGTTCTAGTTGGGGCCCTTTGCCATGCGTCACTGCAGGATATGTTGACTTCAGATGAATTGTAAAATACCCAGTGTCATAATTTTATTAAATGACAGGAGAGTCTCTCTTTGTCCTGAGCAATCTGTGAACAAATTTGCACTTATATTGTCCTACGTTACAGCAGCCCCACACTTTAAAAGCCATGTACAGGGAAATTTTGAGGTCACATAAGACGCTATGTAAATGTAAAAGTACCAAAAATAAAAGCTCAGCTCGGTAAATGTCCGTAATATAATAAATTAGAGGTGAAAATGTCATTTCCATTCCAGCAGCTCATATGAGGCGGGTCAACTCTAAATAAATGTGTTCCTGGTTCAAGCCTAATTTGCAATGTATCAAATCAATTTTCAATTATTTCTGTTCCTTGGAATTCTTAATCAAATGATCATATGAATATAATCAAGCATAACATTTCCAACAATTGATTTATTTTAGCCTTGACTTAATGCATTTTGCCAATAAAGAATGCTGCTAACACCTTTTTGATTTGTAATCATTTTGTTATAAATTAAGGGCTCTGATTAAATGCTCTTAAACAACATGAGCTAACACCTATAAAATTGTTCTTCATTCGATTTGGAAAGTTCTTGATTTACAAAATCAGTTACAGCAATGAGGTAAAGATCAAACATATACAGAAATGGCCTGAAAATCAACACATCGATATCAATATAAAATATGAGTATAGAACAAAAATCAAATGGACAGTTTGATTATGATCATGTATCGTCTTTTCTTTGACTGGATAGCATGCAAACAAAAAGCTTTTCACTGTACCTCAGTGCATGTGATGGGGTGGAAGATTGCAACCTTCACGTGGTCCGCCCTGTTTCGACTAATGCAATCAATCCAGCGTGCATAATCAAATAAGATCAAATAGAACAAGTTGTCCTCCAACTTTAGACTGTGCACGCCACACGCAAGAAGAAGAGTACATGTGACAATAATAATAACCAATTTCCCTCCAGGTAGGAATACGGTCCCATCATATTGTATCGTAAACTAAACTAAACATATTCACATAGAGCATGGTAACAAGCAGTTCGGCCCATTGTTCCATGCTAGCCAGCAAGTAGCTGTCTATTCTATTGTAATTTTCCATACATTTCTTTGTAACAGAGATGTAAGTGCTCATATAAATACTACAAAGTTATGAGATTACTTCCTTCATTCTGTGAGGCAGTGCACTCCACATTCCAGCCACAAATTATTCCCCAAATCTTTACTAAACCTTCTACTTTCCTTAAGCCAATGGCCCCCTCAGCCATGGTTATTCACTCTGCACCATTGCCTTGCTCATCATGTACATCTCAATCCCCACTCCATCTGCCACCCATCATCGCCATTCCTCAGTCTTCTGCTCCAAGGAGGACAAACACAGCCTAGCCAGTCTAACCTTCAAACCATGTGCCATTCCAGGCAATAGCTCGAGGAAGATCCTTTGCACTCTCTCTCATGCAACCACAATCTTACTGTCACTCTCAGTCTGAAGAAGGGTCTTTCTAACTCACTTTCTCACCCACTCCCTACACTCCAGGTGCAATTTTGCAGAGGCCAACTCACCTATAAACCCACACGTTTTTGGGATGTGGGAGGAAATCGGTGCACCTGGGGGCAACCCAAAAGGAGAACGTGCAAACTCTACACTGACAGTAATGGAGGTCAAGATCAAGCCCAGGTCTCTGGCGTTGTAATGCAGCAGCTCTATCATTGGATTTTGATGTCACAGAGATCACAATACCTGTGTAAAATGGAGGCTGAATATATGATTTTATCCCAAGAAGAGTTCAGAAATACTAATATGCAGGACTGTTCTGTTTCCAGAGCACTTCATGTCACGTCGGGGTTAGCTTGGTTCAACCATGAAGAGCAGTTATTATTTTTGCCATCTAAAATGAATCATGTTCTGAATGCGTAATTCCTTTGAACTCCCTCAGCACAAATTCCCATTGAAGTAGCTCACTGTAGCGACTGAAATTGTGTTTGGCTGTCTGGAATATAATTGAGAAAATTATGAGTTTGTTACATTAGAAATTATACCAAACAGCTGACCAACTGGAAAGTGGAATGGGTAGGTGATGCAAAATCTATATTTAGGTTTAATTTCTATTGTTTGCAGCAGCAGGGCATTGCCTTAAAAAGTAAAATCTCTCTGCCATGAAGGTACTGCTGTCAAGGGATAGGGGTTAACTGCTCAATCTCGGCATGTCCAGGCATATAACATTAGTCGGTGAACATCAGAACATTTTTATTGAAAAAATAAACTATATTTGTAATTAAAAAATATGTGCAAAACGAAAACTGTGCAAAACTCTTGATACATTTTAGAAACATAGAAACATGGTAAGTCCACGGCCCCGCGGTGGTGCTCAAAGTCAGTCTCGAGCAAGGCCGCCAGCTCCATGATGTTAGGCCGCAGAGTGACTGGAGATACGATCCAGAAAAAAAATCACATCTCCGGCAAGGTAAGAGATTGAAAAAACGTTTCCCCCACCCCCCATATAAACCAAACCAGAGAACACTCGCACATACATTGACATTACCACATACTTTTTAAAACACTGAAGATACCAAAAAAGACAATAAGACAGACAGACTGTAGATGAGGCTGCCATCGCTGACGGCGCCACCTGACATTGGCTTGGTGTATGTGTAAATTGTCCCTACTGTGCGCAAGATTGTGTTAATGTGGGGGCATCCCCTGGTCGGCGTGGACTCGGTGGGCCGAAGGGCCTGTTTCCGCACTGTATTTCTAAACTAACACTAAAAAAGTATAATATCTGCACTATTAACCTGTTCAGTGCCACACCCAAGTATACTCGGGTCAGTGCATACAAGTGAAAACATATCTTGGCAGTGAACAGGTTAAACTCATTCCTAATTTCAAAGATCTCAGTTAGGAAAGCCAAGCTTTACCATGGCAATTGATGAGATTGGGTTACAAACGGCAAGGTAGAGTTGCTGTTTTACAGCCCGAGAGACTCCTGTACGATCTTTACTATCAGCACTGTCTGTACGGAGTTTGTACGTTCTCCCTGTGACAGTGTGGGTTTTCTCCGAGTGCTTCAGTTTCCTCCCACGCTCCAAAGATGTACAGGTTTATCGGCTTGGTAAAATTGTAAATTGTCCCTAGTGTGTAGGATAGTGTTAGTGTGCGGAGATCATAGGCCGGCGTGGACTGGGTGGGCCGAAGGGCCTGTTTCTGCACTGTATCTCTAAATTAAGCTAAACAAAACTAGACAAACAATAGTTAGTAGTTGTGCGTTGTACATGATGTGTGCATCCAATGCTGAAATTCATTTGGAGATACTGGCAGAGTGAGTGAAAATGAATAGACATGATTTAGTTTTTCTCTCAAGCCATTACCATAAAAAGCAAACCCATACATCATTTTCATGATGATTTAAGATGAGTTTTCATTGTTGTTCCAATGCAGTGAACAATGTTACAAACTAACTTGTGTGGCACAGTGACATAGGTGGTAGAGCCACTGCCCCACAGCCACAGAGACCATGATTCAATCCTGACGTCGGGTTTTGTCTATGTGGAGTTGGCATGTTCTCCATGTGACCGTGTGGGTTTCCCCCGGTTTCCTCCCATATCCCAAAGACAGCGGGTTTATAGGTTAATTGGCCTCCGTAAATTATCCCTGGTGTTCAGGGAGTCAATGTGAAAGTGGAATAACATAGAATCAGTGTTTTTAACCTGGGATCGATGGATGGCATGAACTCGGTGGGCTGAAAGCCATGTTTCTATGCTGTGTCTTCCAATCAAAAAAAAAGTGGTGTTACAAAAGCGATTAAGAGAATAGTAACTAGGGCCAGATGTTTAGTCTATTTTTCAGATGAACAACAAAGAAAGGTTAGAATTCAAAAGCAAATGCATTGTAACCCGACAGCAAATAAAATATATCTGCCATCATGCATCAATGATTTCTGGCAATCTCTAAACTGGTGTTAGGTGAGTTAGGTATGTAAATAATCGGTAACTAACCAACAATTTGCCCTACCCTGGGGGAAAAAACATTAACCTGTCTTTTCTTCTCTTGTTTTTATACACCTCTATAAGATCACCCCTGAGCATCTGCGGTCCAAAAAAGTCCCAGCCTGCCTAACCTCTCCCAATTGCTCAGTCTGCATCAGTCTAGTTTGTTCCTATCTGTATATGCGTAAATCCATGATAGGTCAATAGTACCAATTGAAAACAAAACTTCTTAAAAAGTCAACTAATGTTCAAAAACTCTCAGGCTGCGATTCTATTTAATAATTAATTGAATCAATAAATCGTGCGAGAATTTAGGAAATTAGACAAATGTGATAGTTTCAGGCCATCAGAAGTATGCTCTTTTAATGCTTTAGTAACGTCATTAAATAGTACCATTAAATAATTAATGCTTTGACATAATCCACATTTTTGGTCTGGATTTAGAAAACAGTTTACCACTTTGAACATCCATTATTAAAAATCAATAAACGATCAAGGCAGATTAACAGAAATCAATTTTGAAAAATACCAGAAAAAAAACTCATAAGTTATAATAATAATGCTTGCAATGCCTATTATTAATAATGAGAAATGTCAAACAGAATTATCATGATATAACAGTGCATTATATGGAATGTCAGTTCGTGAAATTGTCAACAAATTAATGAATGCAAATATGCTGATGTTGACAATCTGAGTGCAAACAGACTGTGAGGCTTATCTTTTCTGATCATTGCTCATTTTCTTTCCTCCAAAGAACATCATTTGATTTCTTGTACGTCTATTAGGATTTACTCCATCATACATATATAAATCTCCAGGCAGGAACAGTGAGCAATGAATTAGTTCATCACAACCATTGAACAATGGAGATGTTACAATTGCTTCCAGGACCCTTGAGCAATATATTGAGATCCTCAGCCCACGTTTCTACTGAGGATTTTCATTGGCTTGGTATATTCCAAAACATTTTTAATTCAGTGCAATTTTAGGCCGCAACATTCAACAAACCAAGTATATATAAGTACATAGGAATTTAAGTTGGTTGGATTTTTAAATTCAGCCTTCAACAGTGGTGCAGCAGTAGAGTTGCTGCCTTACAGAGCCAGAGACCCGGGTTCAATCCTGACCACGGGTGCTCTCTGTATGGAGCGTATATGTTCTCCCTGTGACCTGTGTGGGTTTACTCCGGGAGCTTTGGTTTCCTCCCACACTCGAAAGATGAACAGATTTGTAGGTTAATTGATTTCGGTAAAATTGTAAATTGTCCCTAGTGTCTATGGGATGGTGTTAGTGTGCGGGGATCGCTGGTCAATGCGCACTCGGTGGGACGAAGGGCCTGTTTCCGTGCTGTATCTCTAAACTAAAAACAAAACTAAACATAATCTGCTATAAGTGTGTACGCACATTCAGAACGGCATGTTACAGATTTGTTTAAGATGCTATCGGGTGATGGTTCTGCTTCAGATAACAAAGTGATACCAACCAAATAATTTATTGTAGTGATGGCATTTGTCAGATGTGAAAAAGAACGCTTTTAAAATGCTGCCATAAATAATTTGCATCCAACTAGGAAGATGGGGTCTTGTCTAAGAATCACATCTGAGAGGGGTTTTAGACTCTAGAAAGTCAAGTGGAATGTCTATGCTCAACTCCCTAGGGTAAAACTTGAACCCACAGCAATCTGATTCAAAGCTAAGACTGCTTCTAGCTGTGATTTCGCTGACCCAACCAGGATAAGCAACTAGTATCCCAAAACTAGTTTAGGATCACACTTGGGGGAAGAATTTTGCTCAATGGCGAAAGTACAACTGGGTAGACATAACCCCATAGAGCAAATGCACACCAAACCTTCAGAAAGAAGAGGCAAGGCATTTGAGTGTTCTTTTTGAAAATTGCATTATTGTTTCAAAAGTTGTCCTTATTTATAGTAACAAACTTGGAATACTGCATCATCAAGATACTCTGCTCTTTCTGAAATCCAGTTTCATTTATGTTTATTCATGCTTGGTTAGTTAACGATTAGGAGATTTTGCTTCACATTTGGACAGTTATTGGTATTTCATGGAAGTCCAGATTTTCCAAATGTACCTCTTTGCGGATATTGGACTTTTTCTCTGGAACTGTAATGCTACATAAATGCTGAGAAACTATATTCTGCACTCTGGTATCTTTCTCTTTGTTCTACCCTACTCTACCTTTGTATGGCTTGATCGTATTAATGTATAAGATTATCTGACTTTACTAGATAGCACGGAAAAAAAGAGCTTTCACTGCACCCACTCCATTCACTGTACATGTGATAATAATAGCCTATACAAAATTCTCCTGGACCACTGAATGTAGCTAGACAGGCAAGGTTAAAGTGCTTTGCTCCTCCTGTCATTCTCAAGGCCTCTTGCCCCTTTTTGCAAAGGAGAATGCCTACTTTAAATGTAACCTCCCAGAGAAGTGGGAGTACGGTGAGGTTTGAAATATTCTGACAGACCGTGACTGACCACACTTCAAGAATTGCTCATGTCTTGATCTTTTTTTAAATCATGAAATAAACCAATATTAAAGTCCAGACTCTCTGTTAATCTAATATCAAGGCATCAAGTGCCAAACAGCACCTGGTGCTCAGAAATTCATTTCCCCCTCTGCAGATCAATGTACTACATTGTGTTTTCAATACTTTATACTGTTTCCAAAATGTATTCTATTGATTTCAATAAAGTGAATTTCAAAGACAGTGTACACAGACAGTGCTGCACACCATTGTTACATTGACTGACAGGAAGACTCGTGCCTGTCTGTGTCAACACATGACTGTAATGATATAAAAGCAGAAGACTCGCTTGGGTATAAACTCATTTCCCAAGTCATTTTCAGGGGAATGGTAGAAATTAGACATCAACACTCTTTTGTGACTTAGGTGCTGAAAATGGTCATGATTTTTGAATCCATTCCATTAGTGTAATATGGGGACGGAGGTTTGGTTTGGTTTGGATGATATTATTGTCAAATGTATTGGAATAGAGCAAAAAATGTGTATCATACCAGACATGAGTACATCAGGTTATGCAAACAGAAAAGAGATGGAATGCAGAAAGTTTATTGAGGTTTAGGTTTATTATTGTTATGTGTGTTCAATGTAAAGCTGTGTTTTGCCCGTTATTCAATCAAATCAGATAACACTATACATAAATAAAATCAAGTCAAACTCAAGTATAATAGGTAGAGAGAAGGGAAAGATGCAGAGAGCAGAATATCATTCTCAGTATTGTAGCGCATCAGTTTCATAGACAAAGTCCAATGTGCGCTATGGGGGAAAGGTGAATCGGACTGTACCCCAGCTAATGGAAGCATTGTGTAGAAGAGAGGGGAAAAGTGCGGCACAGTGGCTTGCAGTGATGGAGACCCAGGTTCGATGCGGACTACGGATGCTGTCTATACGGAGTTTGTACGTTCTCCCCATGACTGAGGGTTTTCTGTGAGATCTTCAGTTTCCTTCCACACTCCAAAGACGTACAGATGTGTAGGATACTTGGCTTGGTATAAGGGTAAATTGTTCCTAGTGTGTATCGGATAGTGTTAATGTGTGTGGATTGCTGATCGGTGTGGACTCAGTAGGCCAAAGGGCCTTCTGTGCTGTATCTCTAAATGAAACTGAACTAAACTAAACTAAACTGTTCTCAAGTCTGGTGGTGCACTCTTTCAAACTTCTGTACCTTATTGGTATGTTGTATTCTGTTATAGTGTTACAGCTATAGAGACAGTGCAGATTAAAAGAAAAGCACAAAGGCCATAATGAGGTAGATTGGAAGATGTGGAATTCATCCCCATGAGAGGTCCATTTAAAGGTCTGCTAACAGCAGGGAAGAAGCTGTTCTTGAAACTGGTGCTTTGTGTTTTTCAGTACAAACAATGGAAGTTTGTTGCAGGAAAATGTTCCCAATGTTGGACGAGTCCAGAACCAGGGGCTACAGTCTTAGAATAAAGGGGAGGTCATTAAGACTAAGGTGAGAAAAAACTTTTTCACCCAGAGAGTTGTGAATTTGTGGAATTCCTTGCCACAGAGGGCAGTGGAGGCTAAATCACTAGATGGATTTAAGAGAGAGTTAGATAGAGCTCTAGGGGCTAGTGGAATCAAGGGATATGGGGAGAAGGCAGGCACGGGTTATTGATAGGAGACAATCAGTCATGATCACAATGAATGGTAGCCTTCAAAAATTGCTTGTTAAATTGATGGAACGAAAGTTTGCTTGAAGTTAGGATTTTTTTCAAAAGTAAAATTATCTCATAGAACAGTACAGCACAAGAACTGGCCCTAAGTTAAACTTAAATTTTCTATATTTCTATGTATTCTGGTAAACCTCTTCTGCTCCCTTTCCAATAGAAACATAGAAATTAGGTGCAGGATTAGGCCATTCGGCCCTTCGAGCCTGCACCGCCATTCAATACGATCATGGCTGATCATTCAACTCAGTATCCCGTACCTGCCTTCTCTCCATACCCTCTGATCCCCTTAGCCACAAGGGTCACACCCAACTCCCTCTTAAATATAGCCAATGAACTGGCCTCAACTACCTTCTGTGGCAGAGAATTCCACAGATTCACCACTCTGTGGGAAAAATGATTTTCTCATCTCGGTCCTAAAAGACTTCCCCCTTATCCTTAAACTGTGACCCCTTGTTCTGGACTTCCCCAACATCGGGAACAATCTTCCTGCATCTAGCCTGTCCAACCCCTTAAGAATGTTGTAAGTTTCTATAAGATCCCCTCTCAATCTCCTAAATTTTAGAGAGTATAAACCGAGTCTATGCTGTCTTTGTTCTTAAGACAGTCCTGACATCCCAGGAATCAGTCTGGTGAACCTTCTCTGCACTCCCTCTATGGCAATAATGTCCTTCCTCAGATTTGTACGCAATACTCCAGGTGTGGTTTCACCAAGACCCTATACAACTGAAGTAGAACCTCCCTGCTCCTATACTCAAATCTTTTTGCTATGAAAGCTAACATACCATTCGCTTTCTTCACTGACTGCTGCACCAGCATGCCTACTTTCAATGATTGGTGTACCATGATACCCAGGTCGCGCTGCATCTCCCCTTTTCCTAATCGGCCACCAGATTCAGATTCAGATCCAGATTCAGATTCAATTTTAATTGTCATTGTCAGTGTACAGTACAGAGACAACGAAATGTATTTATCATCTCCCTGGTAGAGCGACATAGCAAATGATTTGAATAAATAACAATAAGTGTCCGGGGGGGGGTGATTGGCAGTCACCGAGGTACGTTGTTGAGTAGCGTGACAGCCGCCGGAAAGAAGCTGTTCCTGGACCTGTTGTTTCGGCAACGGAGAGACCTGTAGCGCCTCCCGGATGGTAGGAGGGTAAACAGTCCATGGTTGGGGTGATAGAGGTCCTTGGCGATGCTGAGCGCCCTCCGCAGACAACGCTTGCTTTGGACAGACTCAATGGAGGGGAGCGAGGAACCGGTGATGCGTTGGGCAATTTTCACCACCCTCTGCAATGCCTTCCGGTCGGAGACAGAGCAGTTGCCATACCAAACTGTGATGCAGTTGGTAAGGATGCTCTCGATGGTGCAGCGGTAGAAGTTCACCAGGATCTGAGGAGACAGATGGACCTTCTTCAGTCTCCTCAGGAAGAAGCGACGCTGGTGAACCTTCTTGATCAGAGTTGAGGTTTTGTGGGTCCAAGAGAGGTCGTCGGAGAGGTTGACTCCCAGGAACCTGAAGCTAGAAACACGTTCCACCTCCGTACCGTTAATGTGGATGGGGGTGTGCGTGCCGCCCCTGGACTTCCTGAAGTCTACAATGAGCTCCTTGGTCTTCTTGGAGTTAAGGGTCAGGTTGTTGTCAGCGCACCATGCTGCTAAGTGCTGGACCTCCTCCCTGTAGGCCGACTCATCGTTGTTGCTGATGAGGCCAATCACCGTTGTATCATCTGCATACTTGATGATGGTGTTAGTACCATGTACAGGTGTGCAGTCATAGGTGAAGAGGGAGTAGAGGAGGGGGCTCAGCACACAGCCCTGTGGAACGCCGGTGTTCAGGGTGAGGGTTGAAGAGGTGTGCTTGTCTAACCTAACAGACTGGGGTCTGTTGGTTAGAAAGTCCAGTATCCAGTTGCAGAGAGAAGGAGCGATGCACAGATTTAGATAATAGCCTGCTTTCCTATTTTTGCCACCAAAGTGGATAACCTCACATTTATCCACATTATACTACATCTGCCAAATATTTCCCCACTCACCCAGCCTATCCAAGTCACCTTGCAGTCTCCTAGCATCCTCCTCACAGCTAACACTGCCCCCCAGCTTAGTGTCATCCGCAAACTTGGAGATATTGCCTTCAATTCCCTCATCCAGATCATTAATGTATTATTGTAAATAGCTGGGGTCCCAGCACTGAGCCTTGTGGTACCCCACTAGTCACTGCCTGCCATTGTGAAAACGACCCGTTTACTCCTACTCTTTGCTTCCTGTTTGCCAGCCAGTTCTCTATCCACATCAATACTGAACCCCCAATGCCGTATGCTTTAAGTTTATATACTAATCTCTTATGTGGGACCTTGTCGAAAGCCTTCTGGAAGTCCAGATACACCACATCCACTGGTTCTCCCCTATCCATGCTACTAGTTACATCCTCGAAAAATTCCACAAGATTCGTCAGACATGATTTAACTTTCGTAAATCCATGCTGACTTTGTCCAATGATTTCACCACTTTCCAAATGTGCTGCTATCCCATCTTTAATAACTGACTCTAGCATTTTCCCCACTACCGATGTTAGACTAACTGGTCTTTAATTCCCCGTTTTCTCTCTCCCCCCCTTCTTAAAAAGAGGGGTTACGTTTGCTACCCGCCAATCCTCAGGAACTACTCCAGAATCTAAAGATTTTTGAAAGATTATCACTAATGCATCCATTATTTCCGGAGCTACTTCCTTAAGTACTCTGGGATGCAGCCTATCTGGCCCTGGGGATTTATCGGCCTTTAATCCATTCAATTTACCCAACACCACTTCCCGACTAACCTGGATTTCACTCAAGTCTTCCTTTGACCCGCGGTCCCCTGCTATTTGCGGCAGATTATTTATGTCTTCCTTAGTGAAGACGGAACCAAAGTAGTTATTCAATTGGTCCGCCATATCCTTGCTCCCCATGATCAACTCACCTGTTTCTGACTGCAAGGGACCTACATCTGTTTTAACTAATCTCTTTCTCTTCACATATCTATAAAAACCTTTGCAGTCAGTTTTTATGTTCCCTGCCAGTTTTCTTTCATAATCTATTTTTCCTTTCCTAATCAAGCCCTTTGTCCTCCTCTGCTGGTCTCTGAATTTCTCCCAGTCCTCTGGTATGCTGCTTTTTCTGGCTACTTTGTACGCATCATCCTTTGTTTTGATACTATCCCTGATTTCCCTTGTTATCCACGGATGTACTACCTTCCCTGATCTATTATTTTGCCAAACTGGGATGAACAATTTTTGTAGTTCATCCATGCAGTCTTTAAATGTCTTCCATTGCGTATCCACCGTCAACCCTTTTAGAATTGATTGCCAGTCAATCTTGGCCAATTCACGTCTCATACCCTCAAAGTTACCTTTCTTTAAGGTCAGAACCATTGTTTCTGAATTAACAATGTCACTCTCCATCTTAATGAAGAACTCGACCAAATTATGGTCACTCTTGCCCAAGGGGGCACGCACAACAAGACTGCTAACTAACCCTTCCTCATTACTCAATACCCAGTCTAAAATAGCCTGCTCTCTCGTTGGTTCCTCTACAAGTTGATTTAGATAACTATCCCGCATACTTTCCAAAAAATCCTCTTCCTCAGCTCCCCTGCCAATTTGATTCACCCAATCTATATGTAGATTGAAGTCACCCATTATAACTGTTTTGCCTTTGTCACACGCATTTCTAATTTCCTGTTTGATACCATTCCCAACTTCACTACTACTGTTAGGTGGCCTGTACACAACACCCACCAGAGTTTTCTGCCTCTTAGTGTTTCGCAGCTCTACCCATACCGATTCCACATGCTCCAAGCTAATGTCCTTCCTTTCCATTGCGTTAATCTCCTCTCTAACCAGCAACGCTACCCCACCTCCTTTTCCTTTCTCTCTATCCCTCCTGAATATTGAATATCCCTGGATGTTCAGCTCCCAGCCTTGGTCACCCTGGAGCCATGTCTCCGTGATCCCAACTATATCATACTCATTAATAGCTATCTGCACGTTCAACTCATCCACCTTATAACGAATACTATGTAATGAAGTGACCAGAATTCAACACAATACCATAACCAGAACCTAAATCAACACAATACTTCAATTGCTGGCCTAACCAAAGACCTATAAAGCCGCAACATGACTTCCTGACTCTTATACTCAATGCGCCAACCAATGAAGGGAAGCTTGCCATAGACCTCCTTTACCATTCTATCCACTTGTGTTGATCCGGACCCCTAGATCGCTCTGTAAATCGGAGCTTATAATTAAGTCTTGTTATCAGATTTACTTTTTTATTCATGCTTGGATTCATGCACCTCTGTGAAGATCAGGTCGAGAAGGATGAGGCTCGCTGGTCACTGTCACTGCCACCCAGAAATGCCAGCGAACAAGGTTGTGCTGTGGGAACCCACCCATGGAAGACGTGACCCAGAAGTAGACTGGTAACGCATTAATGAGTCTGAAGAAGGGTCTCGACCCAAAATGTCACCCATTTCTTCTCTCCAGAGATGCTGCCTGTCCCGCTGAATTATGTGTATCTTCGGTTTAAACCAGCATCTGCAGTTCCTTCCTACAACACATTAATGAGGCCTGAGTTAAAATGACATGGGTCAAGAGCAAACCTATTTCCAGCCTACCTCTTTACCTGACTCCCGTAACCCACCTGGAGTTAAAAAATGACATTACATTTGATTTAATTCAATGCTACCCTATGAACAGGGCAATTAAACAGCTTTACTCACACTTATTTGTTTTTTTTTTCTCTGCTATGACTCCTAATCCTTTACATGGAGACCGTCATGCAATTGGTAATTAAATCAAGGACACTTACCAGAAACAATGAATGCACTGGGCAATCATGCAAGATTACCCATTAGACCATCAGCAGCCACTCCTTCCGTCCAATGCACTATACCAATCTATAAACCCACATGAACTTGGAATCAATGAGATGTAAAATTGTGTTAAAAGCATTGAAATTCCTCGAGGAGATGAACGCATTCAGGATTGATAGCGTCGACCACGAATAAGATAATTAGATTATAAAGAAAAACTATTTAAAACAGAAAGGGACGCCAACGACATTGCCTGGTTCAAGTAGTTTTGTAAATTAATGCAGTGGAATAGATTTCCAAAAACATTTTAACCATTTGGAGATGCATTTTGTCCACTGTTTATCGAAATGAAGTACATGGAGGATAGAATGGATTAAAAATACATGGTTTTAAAAGTTTGGGCAGATATTTATTTAAGTTTCCTCCTGCTCCCATTTCTTGTGTTTTTTTGTGGCAAACGCAACAGAGGATACAAGAAACAGACACAAAATGCTGGGGTAATTCAGCGGGTCATGCAGTATCTCTGGCGACAACATTGTAGGTGACATTTTGGGTCGGAACCCTTCTTCAGACCGAAGATAGAGTTGGTACGGGGCTGGGTGGGGGGACGAGGTGGGGGTGGGGAAATGCAGGTGAGAAAAGGCCAGATCAAATCAGATGGGGAAAGGAAGTAACAAAGCAATAGGATAAATGAAATGACCATTATATCTTTTTAATTCCAGATTATTTCATGAATTGACTTTAGTTTCCCAGCATCCATGGTGAAGTCTGACTTCTGCATTGTTAGCCTGAGAACTTAAGTGCCACATTCCTCTGATGCAACAAATCAGATGGCCCATTGTTGTCTCGTCCATTCACTGGTCGCATCCTTGTATCCCTCATGTTATCACATCTTCCCCAGCCAACAACGGGCCAGGTGCAAGCCTTCCTCAGGTTATCGGTTGCCAGCCCTGATTCGTTCTGGCCTTTTCTCGCCTAGCTAATTTACTTGCCCACCACCACTACTTTCAATCTGACGAAGGCTTCCAATCCGAAACGTTACCTATTAGTTTTCTCCGGTGATCCGCTGAGTTACTCTAACACTTTGTGTCTATCTTCGGTATAAACCAGCATCTGAAGTTCCTCCCTACAGATGATACAAGAGTCCCAGACACTGTAACACCCTGTCTATTCTCCATCATTTTGACTCAAGACAGTGCCACATCATCATCACAAAATGTCTTGGCTGGCACTAATTACTTGCCAATTATAACTTCAAACTATTGATTAAATGCACTTCAGAAGCAAATACAAATCAAGTGAGAAAACTTGGATCTTTAGCAGAGGTTCTGAGACCAATCAGCTTAATTCTGAAAGCTTGCTAACGAGATGATTATCAAAGTCTGCATACAAATTCTATCAGGTTTTATTGGTGACGGCTGATAATTAGCAATGCTGAACCTGACTAATTAATCCACAAAAGGACTATTTCCGTGTCTGTTGTGTATGTGTTGCTTGTGTGTGTACTGGCATGGTTGTTGTGGTATTTTCTTGCCTCTTGTTTATTCCACTCTGCACCACCATTTTCAGTCTGAAGAAGGGCTCTGACCTGAAATGTCACCCATTCCTTCTCTCCAGAGATGCTGCCTGTCCCAGCTGAATTACTCCAGTATTCTTTGTCTATCTTCTGTGCAAACCAGCATTTGCAATTCCTTCCTGCACCTTCGCGTGTAAAGGCTCTTCTATCAGAAAATGCTGCGGATCAATGGAACATAGCCAGGTGAGAGGGGCAAAGTTAAAGCAAATGTGCAGGACAAGTATTTTTATACACACAGTAAGTGGAGAGTGCCTAGAACCTGCTGCCAGGGTGATGATGAAGGCAAATATGAAAGTGGAATATAGAAGTTTTTGGATAGGCATATGTATGGGCATAGGGAATATGTATGTGTAGGGAATGGAGGGATATGGTTCGGATGCAAACAGAGTAGATTAACTTGGCATCATATTTAGTGCAAGCTTTGTGGGCTGAAGGGCCTGTTTCTGTAATTCACCGTCTTATATTCTACGTTCTATATTCTTACATCCATCTTCAACCAGGATGGATGTCGTGGGAAACGCGATGTTTCTGGGTAGCGTCTCCGGTCGCCTTGCAGCCTATCATCAATGGATCTGGAGGCCTCCTTGGACTGACCTTGGGCCCCACCACGGGGCACGGACTTAATATCGGAGCCGATCCCTTACCTGGGATCGCTCCAACTGCGGCATGTGGACTTACCATCAAGAGCTCACAGTCTCGGGAAAGGATGGTCGGGAGTTCCGATGAAGATTCTAAAATGGAGAGCCCAAAACGCCGCTGACTACGGGACTGAAGATTGTCCCGTTAACGGAGGGCTTGAAGCCCCCGACCGCTGGAGAGCGAAGGGAAGAGATTGAACTTTTTTTCGTCTTCCATCACAGTGATGAATATGGAGTCGCTGTGGTGGATGTTGATGTTAAAATGTGTTTTGTGTGTTCTGTTACTTTTTATTTGTATGACTGATTTGGCAAATGAAATTCCTCGTATGTTACAAAACATACTTGGCTAATAAGGTATTATTGTGATTGTGATTGTGATTGTGATGTCTGCAACTCGCTGTAGTCCCCTCCATTTCTGAGCGTTTGGATTGCTGAATCAGTCCATGATGTAACCAGTCAGTGTGCTGTCTACCAAATGTGGAATACGCAGTGTCAGGCAAATGTGATTCACGCCCACAAACGGTGTGATTCCACCATATACCACACGTGCAGCATTAAAATATGTCCAAATTCTTTGGTGTCTTTGGCTTGTAATTGTTGTTATTAATTATTTCCGAAGTGTACGTGGTGAAACTAAACTCATTCCACAGGCTCCTGCAGAACACTACATATCAAGAGATGCTGACTGTCCCGCTGAGTAACTCAGCTGACTGTCCCGCTGAGTTAAACCTGTATTTGGTGACTACATATCACAGGCTGCCATTTAGTGCACATACCCTCTGGCCCTGCTCTCTGTTTGTAACCTCTCACAAAACCCCTAAGTCAATGGCAGTAGAAGGGTCTCGACCTGAAACGTCACCTATTCCGTTGCTCCAGAGATGCTGCCTGACACTCTGAGATACTCCCACTTTTTGTGTCTGTCTTCGGTTACTAGGTCAGAGAGCTTGAAGTTATATGTAGATAGTAGTAACGAAAGCAAACTCAATGCGAGCATGTATTTCAAGAGGGCTTGCATACAAAAACAGGGATGTAATGTTGAGGCTCTATGAGGCGCTGGTAAGGCTGCATTTGGAATATTGTGAGCAATTTTGGGCACCATATTTGAGGGAGAATGTGCTGGCTCTGGAGAGGATCCAGAGGAGGTTTACAAGAATGATCCCAGGAATGAGTAGGTTAACCTATGATGAGCGTTTGTCAGCGCTGGGCCTGTACTTGCTGTAGGGGGGTCCTCATTGAAACATACAGAAAAGTGAAAGGATTGAATAGAGTGGATGTGGAGAGGATGTTTCCACTAGTGGGAGAGTCTAGGACTAGAGGTCATAGCCTCAGAATTAAAAGGCGTTCTTTTAGGAAGGAGATGAGGTAAATGAATTTAGTCGGAGGTTGGTGAATCTGTGGAATTCTTTGCCACAGAAGGCTGTGGAGGCCAAATCAGTGGATATTTTTTAGGAAGAGATAGATAGATCCTTGATTAGTACAGGTGTCAGAGGTTATGGGGAGAAGGCAGGAGAATGGGGTTAGGAGGGAGAGAAAGATCAGCCATGATTGAATGGTGGAGTAGACTTGATGGGCCGAATGGCCTAATTCTACTCCTATTCCTTATGAGATACTTGAGATAATTTTGATCAGATAATGAAAGTGGAGAATCCTGTTGCATAGGCTGACTCAGCTATCCGTAGCGTGTCCTTGATTCCCTTTTATTGCACATTTCTTAAGAGCCATTTTAGTGCCACAGATATCATTATCTCACAAAACTGTGTGAAAGCTAAACCTCACCCAAGGACTTTGTGTGCTGTTGCTATAACAGGATTACGGGATGCAGTGATGGAAAGAGCTATGGACAAAGACGGGAGGTGTATTTCTATTACTATCTGAGTTGCTGATTACAGCAGTACATGCACTTGCACAGCAGCAATTTGTAAAAATAACATCCCAAGGTGGCTTAGAACTGTACTATCAAATAAAACAATCAAATTTCCCCAAAATTACCTTGAGCTTTTTATGTCTTTCAGAGGTAACATGTCGATGGTTTAGAGTTATAAAAGCTGATCGTTTGACAACACTTAGAGTTCTGATTAACTTAAAAGAAACCTGAAAATCTTTGTTTGATCACCAGCTGATTATTCTTACTCAAACACTTCTGCTGTTTCCAACATGCTTTCATTCTGGTCAGGGATGGTGACCTAAATGGTATTTAAAATTGATACTCTTAAATATGTAATCATAGATGGAGATGCAATAATGTTCAAGTGCATTATTTTTCCCTTTTAATTCCTATCTTCCCAAAACAGAAGCAAACATCATGGGATAGGAAATTCCCGAAATACTGGAAGCAAAGTGAAATGAGCATCTGATACTTCATTATATTCAAGGACACATCTCTACCCTATGATTTTAATAAGACCTTGCACCCAACCTGAATTCTGGATTCATGTTTCATTCAGAACGTGACAGGTTCAATTTGTATTTCAAAATGTCGAAGCTCCCCTGAGAGCAAGTGTAATTTTAGTATAGACTTGTGTGTCGTAGAGCTGTGCTGGATGGAAACACAACCCTTCGGCCCATGCTGACCAAGTTGGCATATTTGGCTAGTCCCATGTTTCTGCAATTGGCCCATATCTCTCCGAACCTTTGCTATCCATATATCCATATGTATTTTAAAACTCATAATTGTATTTGCTTCTTTGGTTCCTTCTGGCATTCAAAGATACGGACTACGCCCTGCGTGAAAAAGTTGGCCCGAGGATTCCTCTTAAGTCACACCCCATCGCCTTAAGTCGATGCCTTTCAGTTTTAGAATCCACTATGCTGGAAAAAATACTGAGCATTCACTTTTCCATGCCTCTCATGATCTTGCTCACTCAATAAGGTCACCTTTCAGCATCCTATGTTCCAAAGAAAAAGGTCTTGGCCTATTCACCCTCTCAGGCACACAAGCCCAAGCAACATCCAGGTGAATCAATTCAGCATCCTTTCCAACTTAATGGTATCTTGTGTGCTATCAAAGTGCACTATTTTCAGAATGGTTTTGCAAATGCATTTCAGTTGAATCTGTGCAAGTCTTAATGATTTTTGTTGCCATTTTGCTTGAAACAGTGAATTGTTGAATTGTACTTGCTGCTTGTGATATTTATCAAACTGATCTCTGATAGATGCCTAAAAAATTAGGTCCTTGCTTGAGAGACAAAAAAAATCTTTTTTTTCACTCTGGTCACTTTTGATCATTCTATCATTAATAATCGAGCAGTTAATAACCTTACTTATATTAATGTTTGCGGTGCAAAATGAGAGATTAAAATGAGAGCTAATAATCATTGTATATTATTTAGTTTAGTTTAGTGATACTGCACGGAAACAGGCCCTTAAGTCCACCGAGTCCGCACCGACCAGCGATCACCGCTCATTAATACTATCCGACACACACTAGGGACAACTTTACACATATACCAAGCCAATTAACCTACATACCTGTATGTCGTTGAAGTGTGGGAGGTAACTGAAGATCTCGGAGAAAACCCATGCGGTCATGGGGAAAACGTACAAACTCCGTACAGCTAGCACCCGCAGTCGGGATCGAACCCGGGTCTCCGGCGCAGTAAGGCAGCAACTCTACCGCTACGCCACCATGGCCGCCCTATTATTAGCCTCTTAGTTTCAATGTTAAATCTTTACCTCACTATAAGGGCAGGACGATGTGGGAAAGACAGGAATGGATGAGATATTCCGAGTGGATAGAGGACTGATGGGGAGCAGGTTACCTAAAATTAGAGAATTCAATGCCATTGTGTTGTAGGCTACCGAAGCAGAATAGATGTTGTTGTATATAAGCTTTTTAATATTCTCTCCAACACATACTGTTATTAAAACTGCACTGATAAAGGATGCTGCATGGGTCTATTTCTTTGGGAGAGAGGAAGAATTTCATCAGATAGTTTTTTCATGGAGCTCAACATGTGAGTCACCCAAAGTAATGAACGAGTGAATGATTTAACTAATCTGTCACTGAATTAAAAGGTTTTCCTCACTTTCTGCAATGTGTGTGATATTGTTCCTCCCATGTAAAATTGGCAAACCAGTTTCTGCTTTGTACTGTAGCGTACGAGTTACATAATTATGCAGACACGTGAATTATTGATCTGGGGACATGAGTTTAAATTTCACCCTTAACTCATAACCCATGACAGCAGTCCCCAACGCTGTTTCAGGTAGTTCGAGACACCCGCTAAATGCTACAAAAAGTAAATTCAAGGAAATACCCCGAGAGCGGGGGCGCAAGATGGCTTATGGACAGATAACACAGTTACAGACCCAGGAAAGGAACAGTTACAGACCACGGACAAGGAGAGCTTGGCACATGAGACATCCACAACAGCTGCGGGACACAAACTTCAGGTGTGCATCTGTGGTTGGGAGAAAAGAACATCAGTGATGGGCTTGAAGATCCACCAAGTGCTTGAGAGAGCAGAGACGAGGGCCTCGCATTGACCAGTACTTCTTACGAAGCAACCAGTCAAATCAGTCGAATGAAGCACAGCGACGGGACACAAACCAAAGTTCGCAGAGCATCAGCACCCATGTCACAGAAGAGGGTGATACAAGCACAGAAATGGCGGTGGAGGAGCCCACGCAACAACTACAAAGACCTCCATTGGAGGGAAAGATCAAAGAGCACAAACCTGGAGTGAAATGGCCAAAAGCTGTTGAAAAGAAAGAGTGGGAGACGGTCAACAGTGACCTTCTACATATCTTGGAGCAACAAGTGGGCACAGCAGTGGAAAAGCTTGAAAGGATGGGCAACACTATCTACAGCTATGGAGAAGAACGGTTTGGGGTGAGTAAAGGGAGAGGTGGAAAGAAATTACCAACACCAATCAAGTCCAGGAGGCAGCAGGAGATCGAGAGGCTAATCAGAGAGAGGAGACAGTTGAAAAAGCAATGGAAAAAAGCAACTGACGCAGAGAGAGAAGGTCTCATGCTACTCCAAGAGGACATCAAGAGCCGATTGGCAATGTTGCGAAAAGCAGAGAACATGAGGAAACTTCGTAAGAAGAAAGAACACGGCTCTACAAAGACCCTTTCAAGTTCATCAAAGACCTCTTCGTAAAGGAAAAAAGTGGAACTTTGAAAACATCAAAACAAGAATTGGAGGAACACCTGGAAAAGGCCCACCAAGACACGAAAAGGCATGAGCAGTTAGTCATCCCACATGACATCCCGCCTATTCAACCACCTGAATTCAACCTGGACACCAGCCCTCTGAAATGGAAAGAGGTAGAGAACACTGTTCGGCGAGCAAGAGCAGCATCAGCTCCGGGGCCAAACGGAGTACCACACAAGCTCTACAAGAACGCACCGGATGTGTTACGCTTTCTATGGAAGCTCATGAGGGTGGTGTGGAAGAAGCAAACAATACCTAAGGCGTGGCGAAGGGCCGGCGGCGTACTAATACCTAAAGAAAAGGATGCGTCAGACATCAGCCAATTCCGGCCAATATGACTCCTCAACGTCAAGGGAAAAATCTTGTTACCTATCTGGTAACAAACAAGTACATTGATAAATCTGTGCAGAAAGCAGGAATTCCAGGATTTTCGGGCTGCTTGGAGCATACAAGCATGACCTGGCACCAGATCCAAGCAGCTAAGAAGGACAAGAGAGACCTACATGTGATCTTCCTCGATCTGGCCAATGCATTTGGTTCAGTTCCCCATGAACTCCTTTGGGAATCTATTGCCTTTTTCCATGTACCAGAGCTCATCACCACACTGGTCAAGAACTATTTCCAAGACCTGCAGCTGTGCTTCACAACAGCTGAATTCAGTACAACATGGCAGCGCTTGGAAGTAGGCATCATGGCAGGTTGCACAGTCTCACCCTTGGCCTTTACAATGGTCATGGAAGTCATCATCAGGGCCTCAGAATGGGTGGTGGGCGGTGAACGAACCAGGGTTGGGCTCCGTCTGCCACCCATCAGGGCATACATGGACGACATGACAACACTAACCACTACTGCAGCATGCACCAAGCGGCTACTTGGAAAGCTGCAGGAGAACATCAAGCGGGCCCGAATGAAAATCAAACCAAGTAAATCTCGAAGCATCTCCATAGTTAAGGGGGTGCTTAGAGACACAAGGTTCTGCATCGGTGCCGACCCAATACCAACAGTGTCTGAGCAGCCAGTAAAAAGCCTGGTCAGATGGTACAACGCAAGTCTCAAGGACAAAGAGCAGGTGCAACAACTAAGGCAAGAAATTGTCAACGACCTGGAGAACATCAATCAGACCCTATTGCCTGGGAAACTGAAGCTCTGGTGCCTACAGTTTGGACTCCTGCCTCGGACAATGTGGCCACTAACCGTTTATGAAGCCTCAATAACAACTGTGGAGAAGATGGAGCGAACCATAACTTCATACGCGAAGAAATGGCTCGGTGTCCCACGATGTCTAACTAACATCGGCCTCTATGACAAAGAGGTCCTGGAACTACCTCTCACTAGTCTAACAGAGGAATACAAGTGTTCTAAAGTAAGACTTCAGATGACACTGAGGGACTCTAGAGACAAGACCATCAGTGCTGTTGCGCCGCCCCTAGTAACTGGCCGGAAGTGGACACCATCTGATGCAGTACAGCAAGCTTCATCAGCCCTGAGGCACAAAGACGTCGTGGGGCAAGTGCAGCAGGGAAGAGGAGGCTTTGGCCTTACAACAAGTAAACCAACTTGGCGAAAGGCCACAGCATCAGAGCGGAGGACATTGGTGGTTGAGGAGGTGCGGCGACAGGAGGAGGCTGCAAGAAGTGCAAAGGCCGTCTCTCTTGCCAAACAGGAGCAATGGATGCAGTGGGAAGGTGTGGAGTGGAGGAAAATCAGCTGGAAAGAACTATGGGAAATGGAATCAAGCAAGATCAGCTTCATCATCAGAGCGACATATGACGTGCTTCCATCTCCAAAGAACCTCCATCAGTGATACAGCGAGGATCCAACCTGTGCCCTCTGCCCAACTCCAGCGACCCTCAAACACATCATGGTAGGCTGCAAGACCAGCCTCACGCAAGGAAGATACACGTGGCGGCATAATCAGGTGCTAAAAAGCCTGGCAACAGCCCTTGAGAACAGGCGGTGTGCGACCACCTCCTTGCCTCCGAGAGCAAGCAACCCCCCCCCTTAAGGGCAACAACCTTTGTCTGAGAAGGACAGAAAACACTTAAACATCCTTCCACCAGATCAAAAGAAGGAAACCTATGCAGGGCCCGTGACTGGAGGATGATGGCAGACATCGGCCGACAACTAATGTTTCCACCTGAAATTGCTTCAACCAACCTCAGGCCAGTCTTGGTGTTCTGGTCCCCTTCACAGAAGATTGCTTACATCATAGAGCTCACAGCTCCATGGGAGAACTCTGTTGAGGAGGCCAATGAGCGTAAGAAGCTGCGCTACGCAGAGCTTGCAGCAGAGGCAACGCAGCGTGGCTGGAACATCAAAGTCTATCCAGTTGAAGTGGGATGCACAGGATTTGTTGCGTCATCTACCATCAGACTGCTGAAGGAGCTTGGAATCCACGGTCAGGCTCTGCGGAAGACCATAAGATCACTCTCAGACGCGGCTGAAAGAAGCAGCCGTTGGATTTGGCTGAAGCGGAAAGACCCATGCTGGGCCCCAAGTACATCATGGTGAATCTTTGGGACAGTTTGACACGGAACACGTGCTGAGGGCTGATCATCCTGCAGCGGGCCGCCCTTGTGGAGGGTGTATAGTGTTAAAAGGCCGAAACACCCAGTGATGCAAGGGTACACTACTGATGATGTGTCCTGTGCCCAACTGTCCTGAAGATTACCCAGGCCAAGATATACGTATACGTATCCCCCCCCCCCGCCCCCCCGATGTTGAGCGTCTACCACTCTCAACAATTAACGAATGTTGTGAAATGCTCCCCACCTACTGGCACAAGGGACTTCTTAACATCTTGTCCTGTGCACTTGATTCTGATATTTAAGCTACTATATAAACATGGACTACAGCACCAGTGTCATTAAAGATCATTATGAAATTATTGTATTAATAATCAAAATTGATAAATAAAGAGGAGCAATGTTACTTTGTCGCAGTGTTGAATTGAGCTGCATCAAATTGTCGCAAGTGATGGATTCTTGTGCAGAATGTGGTTTCACAAGCAACAGTCTCCATCATTAATTCATGAAACCCTGTTGTCGTAGAAGAAATCAATCAATGAAATGCATTTTGAATCGAATGCAGTCTTTGAGAAAACATTCCAGTCTCACAATTGAAGGTGAGTTTTCTTTTTCAAACTCTAATCTTTGCCTCAGTCATAGTTATACAGCATGGAAACAGGCCCTTCAGCCCAACCTGCTCATGCCAACCAAGATGTCCCCATCTACGCTAGTCCCACCTGCCCAAACAGGGTGACCAAAATGAACACAATACTCCAAATGCAGCCTCACCATTGTCTTGTACAACCATAACGTAAGATCCCAACCTCTATGATCAATACATCGACAGAGGAAAGCCAGTGCACCAAAAGCCTTCTTGACCGCCATATCTACATGTGACATCACCTTTAAGGAACATTGTACCTGCCTCCTAGATCCCTCTGCTCTACAACACTCCCCAGGGTCCTGCCCTTGTTTGACTTCCCAAAACACAACACCTCACATTTATCTGCATTAAACTCCATTAACCATTCCTCAACCCGCTTGTCTAGCTGATAAAGAACTTGCTGTAATTTTTTGATAACCATCTTCACTGTCTACGATACCATCCATTTTGTTATCATCTGTAAATTTACTAATCTTGCCTTCTACGTCCTTGAGAATCCTGTGGTGCCGCACCGATGTGAAGCCGATGACCGGTAATATCGCTATTAGTAATGACATTCCTGACTTATTGAGGGCTTCTAATTGTAATTTTGAGAGCAACATGTGTTCAGAGTTGAATCCTTATAAACTAGTAATTGGAAAATATAATCTGCATTGTGTCATCTCTATTGGTACTTTTACTGAATAACTGTCAATAGAAGGAAATGGGCGGTTAATCCTTAAGGCCCTCTACTTTCTTCGAAGTTTAAAGAGATTCAGTACCTCAGAAAACTGTAACAAACTTTTATAAATGTACTGAAGGAAGTATCCTCACTGATGCATCATAGTCTGGAGTGGTAATTTCAAAACACACAGGATTGCAAGAGGCTGAGAGGCTGCAGTGAGTGGTGGACTCAACAAGCACCACCCTCCCCTCCATCAAAAGCATCTACATGAGGCACTGCCTCAAGAAGGCAGCATCTTTCATCAAGGATCACTACCATCTGGGCAATGCCCTCTTCCCACTGCTACCACAGGGCAGAAGCCTCAGTGCAGAAGCCTCAGACCTCCTGCCTGATGGTAGCAGTGAACGGTGGATATCCTTGATGATAGATGCCATTGTTCCACTCTTGGTACAATATGACAATTATACACTCTTGACTCTAGCCTTCCTGACATTAGTTGAGTTAATTTAGTTTAGTTTATTGTCACGTGCACCAAGGTACAGCGTCTACCCAAGCATGGGGAAAAAAAGATTCTTATTGTTTTCATAGGTGGCTGCTATTTGTATACATTGTGTATGCAAGCAAAGAATCTCACTGTGCCTACTCACATGTGACAATAAAGTATTCCTATTCCTATCTGCCTTTATAATTTTGTATAGGATGTGTAGGAAAGATCTGCAGATGCTGGTTTAAATCGAAGAAAGACAAAAAATGTTGGAGTAACTCAGCGGGCCAGGCAGCATCTCCGGAGAGAAGGAATAGGTGACGTTTCGGGTCGAGACTCTTCTTCAGACTTCAGATACTGTCCGTCCTGCTGAGTTACTTCAGCATTTTGTGTCTATCTTCGATTTATAATTTTGCATATCCTGCTATATTCCTGTCTGCAGCCATTTTAAGCCACATGCTTAATACAGAATCATGAAAATGGTGCGGAGTGGTATGAGTATTAGTTTATTACTGTCACGTGTACTGAGAGGCCATGAAAACCACTGTTTAGTGTGCTATCCAGGTTAATCCTCCATGCATGTATAGAGTCGAACCGTGCACAATACAATGTTACAGTTACAGAGAAAATGCAGATAATTGAAAGAGTGAGTGCAAGGGCTGCCACAAGTTAGATTAGGCATTTGAGATTATATTTTCTATTGAAGTGTTGAAGGGTCTGATAACGGAGGGAAACAAGCTGTCCTTAAATCTGAGGTACATGTTTTTAAGCTTGTCTATCTTCTGCCAATGAGACAAGGGAGAAGAGGGATTGACCAGGGTGTGAGAGATCCTTGATTATGTTGGCTACTTTCTTAAAGCAGTGTCGGGTAGAGGGAGTTGATAGTGGGAGGGAAAGCTAGTTAGCGTGATGGACTGGTTACACCAGCCTCCCCCCAGACATCTTGTTGCAGGGAGGGGGCCGGGGGTTCATGATGCAAATCAAGCCTGGCTGTGACATTAGCGCAGAGGGTGATAGTGGTAACCAGTGTGTTCCTCCGCCCACCCCGAACCGTTCACTCTCTTCACTCATTGGACATGAATGCCACTTGCAAGGTGACAATTGTGGCAATAGATACAATTTCAATCCACAATTGCTTGGCTGGCTTTCAAGGCCTTTACACAGGATGGTTAAAAGTCAACCGCAATAGTGGTGGGAAGTCACATGCAAAGCAGACTAGCAATCGGCAGCAAATTGCCAGCATGGAAGCCAATTCATCTTTTACAACAATTCAGTCATCTGTACAGAAGCAGGTCCTTCAGCCAAACTCATCTATGCCGATCAATATGCCCCATCTGATTCAATCCTAGTTGTCTGCGTTAGGCCCATATCTCTCCAAATCGTTCCCATCCAGTATAGTCACCACTGCTGCTATAACTATTCATTCCAGATTTATTGAATACCTCGAGCTTAAGTTTCCCAGCTCCTGTGCTGCTTGCCTTCACTGCATCAGTCCCGTTCTCTCCATTTCCCCTTTCAGGGAGAGACTCTGTGTGTCTTCTGCGTAATTTTGTGTGACTGCAGGATTCCCTCTTGGTGACGTGAGGGGAAACAGTAAAATGATAAAAATGCATCTTCACATTACTACAGGCACATTTTAAAGAATATTTAATCTTCCCTGTTTCACTGGTAGCGCTGATGGTTCCGCAATGTTCAGTATTGCTGAACAGCTGGTAGCCCTCCGAAAACATACAGTAATCAAAGGTAATTAGTTGAACGCTTCACTTTGCTGTGTTAATGAGCAAGGCACATGATGTGTCGTAAATATGTGAAGAAGATTTAATGGCAAGCAGGTTTCTTACAGCGTTTGATAAATACAGGAATGTAATGCAACAGCACGCACAATGCAGAAACTCCTTGCCAGCTAATCCTGCAAGGCTATTAATTGCAGTAAATGGGAGATCATCATGGGGTTAAGAGCGACTGATCTATATCTTCGAGATGGCTCATATAACATTGATTGATTGAGAGAAACAGCAATGAAAAAGGACCTTCGGTCCACCAAGTCCATGCCAACCACCCATCTCCCATTCGTACAAGTTCTACGTTATCTCACTTTTGCATCCACTCCCTACACACTGGGGGCATTTTTACAGAGGCCTTTCCCGATAAACCCGTACACCTTTTAGATGTGAAGGAAACTGGGGCACACAGAGGAAGCCCATAGTGAGGACGTGCAGACTCAACATGAACAGCACCAGAGGTCAGAATTGAACCCTGAATTTAAAACCCAGAATTGAACTCTGGCACAGTGAGGCAGCAGCTCTACTAGCTGTGCCTTTGTGTCAGCCCATTCTTCATTTAAGGGAAGGGCTTGTAAACCAGTTTATTAAAATAATTTTCCTGTAATGTTGGGAAGAACAGGAGGGGTCTCTCCAGCTCCTCAATTTCCTGCCCACCTTTATCCGTTCAAACTCTCTGCCCATCAGATGTGCCCACCTTCAGAGGCTGCAAATAGAATAGCATTTATGCTCATGCTGCTTGGAGCTTTTGAAGGTGGACAAAATACTTCTAAGGCTTGAGCCCAAATTGGTTTCACTTTTGTCCGCCTGGCAGAAATATGGTGCTAGCCCCGACCTCAGGTAAATTTCACCCTGGGTGGCACAGTCTCACAGCTGGTCGAGCTGCTGCCTCACAGCGCCAGAGACCCAGGTTCAATCCTGATCTCGGGTGCTGTCTGTGTGGAGTTTGCACGTTCTCTCTGTGGCTGCATGAGTTACCTCCTGGTGATCCTGTTTCCTCCCACATCCCAAATGCATGCAGTTTTGTTGATTCGTTGGCCTCTGTAATTTGCCCTTAGTGTGCAAGAAAGGCATACATAGGGATAGCATAGAACTAGCATGAACAGGTGATCAATGGCCAGCATGGACTTGGTGGGTTTAAGAGGCTGTTTCCATGCTGCATCTCTAAAAAATCTCTAAACCCTTCCCAGATGCCACAGGTCAGTATTAAGATCTAAAGAGCAAAATAAAGACTCCATTTGCATAAACATTTTTAATATCTCAGAACATTTCAAGGTACTTTGCAGCTTCTAGTGTCACGCCTAGTTGAATCCTTATAAACTAGTAAATGGAAAATATAATCTGCATTGTGTAATCTCTATTCTAGAGTCATACATCACAGCAATAAGGAAGTGGCTCTAGAAATCGCGGATGCATTGGTGATAATTTTCCAATGTTCTATAGACTCAGGGTCAGTTTCTGTGGATTGGAGGGTAGCTAATGTTATCCCACTTTTTAAGCAAGACGGGAGAGAGAAAACAGGGAATTATAGACCAGTTAGCCTGACATCGGTGGTGGGGAAGATGCTGGAGTCAAATATAAAAGATGAGATAGCTGAACATTTGGATAGCAGTATTTGGAAGCAGATTAACAAATGTGAGAACTTCTACACAGTATAGAATTCTACACGGTATTCTACACAGTAGAATAGAATCTTTCGATCTTAATACTGCACTGAAACTCTACACAGTATAGAATTTCTCGGAGTTACATTGTTCAAGGTTTACATATCATGAATCAGATTAGGGAGAAACATACAGATAGTTATTTCATCTCTTTGTCTTGTTCAGTACTAAGCAGCCTACAAAGCACGTTAAAACAAAAATCCACTGATCCGCAGAATTACTGAAATAAAATGCTTTGCCTAACTTCCTAGAAAAGCGGGAGAGAGAAAACAGGGAATTATAGACCAGTTAGCCTGACATCGATGGTGGGGAAGATGCTAGAGTCAATTATACAAGATGAGATAGCCGAACATTTGGATAACAGTAACAGGATCGGTCTAAGTCAGCATGGATTTACGAAGGGGAAATCATGTTTGACTAATCTTCTGGAGTTTTTTGAGGATGTAACTAGGAATAAGGACAAGGGAGAGCCAGTGGATGTAGTTACCTGGACTTTCAGAAAGCATTTGATAAGGTCCCACATAGGTGATTAGTTGGCAAAATTATGGCACATGGTATTGGGGGTAGAGTGTTGACATGGATAGAGAAGTGGTTGGCAGACAGGAAACAAAGAGTAGGGATTAACGGGTCCCTTTCAGAATGGCAGGCAGAGACTAGTGGGGTACCGCTAGGCTCTGTGCTGGGACCGCAGCTATTTACAATATACATCAATGATTTGGATGAAGGGATTCAAAGTAACATTAGCGAATTTGCAGATGACACAAAGCTGGGTGGCACTGTGAGGAGGATGCTATGGGAATGCAGGGTGACTTGGACAGGTTGGGGGAGTGGGCAGATGCAAGGCAGATTACGTTTAGTGCGGATAAATGTGAGGCTATCCACTTTAGTAGCAAAAACAGGAAGGCAGATTACTATCTAAATGGCGTCAAGTTGGGAAAAGGGGAAGTACAATGGATCTGGGGGTCCTTGTACATCAGTCTATGAATGTAAGCATGCAGGTACAGTAGGCAGTGAAGAAAGTGAATGGTATGTTGGCCTTTATAACAAGAGGAATCAAATATAGGAGCAAAGAGGTCCTTCTACAGTTGTACAGAGCCCTAGTGAGACCACACCTGGAGTATTGTGTGCAGTTTTGGTCCCCTAATTTGAGGAAGGACATTCTTGCTATTGAGGGAGTGCAGTGTAGGTTTACAAGGTTAATTGCCGGGATGGCAGGACTGTCATATGCTGAGAGAATGGAGCAGCTGAGCTTGTACACTCTGGAGTTTAGAAGGATGAGAGGGAATCTCATTAAAACATATATGATTGTTAAGGGCTTGGGCACACTAGAGGCAGGAAACATGTTCCCGATGTTGGGGGAGACCAGAACCAGTGGCCACAGTTTAAGAATAAGGAGTAAGCCATTTAGAACGGAGACAAAGAAACAGTTTTTCTCACAGAGAGTGGCGAGTCTGTGGAATTCTCTGCCTCAGAGGATGGTGGAGACAGGTTCTCTGGATGCTTTTAAGAGAGCTAGATAGGGCCCTTAAAAATAGCGGAGTCAGTGGATATGGGGAGAAGGCAGGAACGGGGTACTGATTGGGGCTGATCAGCCATGATCACATTGAATGGCGGTGCTGGCTCGAAGGGCCGAATGGCCTACTCCTGCACCTATTGTCTATTGTCCCTTGTCAATAGGCCCTTTTGCTCAACTCGCCCATGCCGACAATGATGCCCCACCTACACCAGTCCCACCTGCCTGCATATGGCCCCTATCCCTTAAACTATTCCTATCCATGCACCACGTACCCATCCCTAACTGATAAAATATTTTTTGATGTACTCTGCATTATTGCAATTTCAAATCAATTGAAGTTGATTTAGACACTGAATGCTCCAACAAGCAGTAAGGTGGAAATGATTAAGGCGGCATGGTGGTGTAGCGGCAGAGTTGGTGCCTTTCAACACCAGAGACCCGGGTTCGATCCTGACTACAGGTGCGGTCTATACAGAGTTTGTATGTTCTTCCCCTGACCGCATAGGTTTTCTCCGGGTGTCCCGGTTTCCTCCCACACTCCAAAGACGTACAGGTTTGTAGGTTAATTGGGCTGGTAAAATTGCGTAAGATAGTGTTAATGTGCGGGGATCGCTGAACGGCGCGGACTCAGTGTGCCGAAGGGCTTGTTTCTGCGCTGTATCTCTATACTAAACTAAACTAGACTACATTGAAAAATGAAGAGGGGTGCTAGCGCTGTAAGGCAGCAACCCTACTGCTGCGTGACTGTGCCACCGTCTGAAGACATCAGGAGAATCCTTCGATTCCAGGAGAGTCATTCTTTGAGCTCGCCATCTTCTTGCTGCTGGTTTTGAACATGGCTGAGGATATCTAGCATTAACACAGGGGATGCACCGTTTGGCCACTTACTTGTTGACCTAGTAATGTTCTTCTTTATTTTCTTTTAGACTAAAGCTTGGGACCATAATAGAAAAGTGCATACAATTAATAATGCATCTTTGTGATGTAAACGTTAGCTTGATGTCTGAGCTATTGTCCCAGTAGTTTACTGTCAAAGTGCTCCTGCTAAAGCTGGATGCAAACCCTAACAAAACCCTTGGTGACTTTTGGAATTTTAGCTACCTCCTGAACACTGTATCCCATATCCCATTGTATTCTCTAAACCTATTTAAAAAGAAAGGACCAGCAGGGCACATAAAGGGTATATGTCAAAGATTTTGTCAGTGGGTGCAGGGAGTGTTAGAGAGCCGTAGTTATGAGGTGAGTGAATGTTTTGTTTGTGAGCTTGTTACCATGAATGGCAATAATATATGAGGCATGGCCCTTCCTTCCTGCGCACCACCAGTATAGTCTGGGCAGGAAAGTATCTGAATCCAGGTCAGATCAGTCTAGATGATAGGAATTTATAGATGATGTTTTGGGTCAGGACCATTCTTCGCACTGAAAAAGCATTCCAACCTGTAAGGTTGTTAAAGAAGGAACTGCAGATGCTGGAGAGTCAAGGGTTACACAAAAAGCTGGAGAAACTCAGCGGGTGCAGCAGCATCTAAGGAGCGAAGGAGATAGGCGACGTTTCGGGTCGAGACCTGTAAGGTTGTTTGTCCATTTCCTCCACAGATGCTGCCTGACCTAATGAGTTCCTCCAGCACGTTGTCCATTGATCAAGATTTCAGCGTCTGCAGTTTCTTGTGTCTCCTTGTGGGTAGTATTTATGGGACCTCTCTCCCCTTCCCTAAACTCCTGTCTTTGTGAACAGCTGCCTCAAGAGGCAAGAGTACACTAATCATTCCAGCATCTTCAGTTTCTTGTATCTCCAGGACGGAATTGTTGGGGCAAGGGTCTGGATTGGCAATTGAGAAGTTAGATAAGAGCAGTAGCTGCTCTCCTTGGTCAATGTTGAGGGTTTGCAAGTCAGAGATGTGGTCAGCATTTGGAAGCTAGAGGGAAAATAATTAATAGGAAACTGAGATGCAACATTTTCACTCAGATAGTGGTGGGTATATGGTTAGTACGGGTGTCAGGGGTTACGGGGCAAAGGCAAGAGAATGAGGTTGAGAGGGAAAGGGGTAGATCAGCCATGATTGAATGGCGGAGTAGACTTGATCAGCCGAAATCTGAGACCAGATCAATATAGTCTATTGTTGAACAATGGCGGAAAAAAGCACAAATTAGCTGAGCTGTGTCTAACATTACTTAAGAAGTAATATTTGTATCAGGGAAAAAAAACCCTTTAACATTGCAGCAAGATTGCAGCAGGATCTGGATGGATTGGCCAGGTGAGCGGAGGAATGGTTGATGGAATATAATACAGAAAAGTGTGAGGTGTTGCATTTTGGGACATCAAACAAGGGCAGGACCTACACAGTAAATGGTAGGCCTCTGGGTAGTGTTGTAGAGCAGAGGGATCTAGGAGTGCAGGTGCATGGTTCCTTGAAGGTCGAGTCGCAGGTAGATAAGGTGGTCAAAAAGGCTTTTGGTACTTTGGCCTTCATCAGTCAGAGTATTGAGTATAAAAGTTGGGAGGTCATGTTGCAGTTGTATAAGAAGTTGGTGAGACTGCATTTAGAATATTGTGATCAGTTCTGGGCACCGCGTTATAGTAAAAATATTGTCAAGCTAGAAAGGGTTCAGAAAAGATTTACAAGGATGTTGCCAGGACTAGAGGGTGTGAGCTACAGGGAGAGGTTGAGTAGGCTGGGTCTATATTCCATGGAGCACAGGAGGATGAGGGGCAATCTTATAGAGGTATACAAAATGATGAGTCAATAGATTGGGTAGATGCACAGAGTCTTTTGCCCAGAGTAGGGGAATCGAGGACCAGAGGACATAGTTTCAAGATGAAGGGGAAAAGATTTAATAGGGAGCCGAGGGGTAACCTTTTCACACAAAGGGTGATGGGTATATGGAACAAGCTGCTGGAGGAGGTAGTTGAGGCTGGGACTATCCCGTCATTTAAGAAACAGTTAGACAGGTAAATGGATGGGACAAGTTTGGAGGGCTATGGACTAAGCGCAGGCAAGTAGGACTAGTGTAGCTCGGACATTGTGGGCGAGTTGGGCCGAAGGGCCTGTTTCCACTCTGTATCACTCTATGTCTCGATGATATTGAGCGCAACTGGAATTTATTGAAAACTTCTGGCGTTGACAGTTGGTTTAAAAATGAAATTAATGTTTTTGTTACTCAGTGTTCCTGCAGAGAACCCTGCTCCTGGAAATGCAATGATGAATTTTCCACTAAACTTCCTTCTCACCACCTTCAATATATTAGAATCAATCTATATGATTTGCAACAGCATTACGCTCTGTCTATGATTATTCATATTTTAATTGCCCAAAGGCACTTTGCAGTTTTCTGAACTAAATAGGAGAGTATTTCAATCAGAGCATTGTCAGATTCTGAGATAATCAGAGTAGAAGAATCCTTGTATAGTGGAAAGGTTACCTACAAAGGCTTGCTGTTATGTTTTGTTAAGAAAAACGTAATCAAGAGATATAGTTAGTTAAAATAAAAGGACCATTCATTCCACTGGGCTCCTGGCTATAGTCACAGAGTCACAGGGTTGTACAGCGCAAAAGCAGGCTCTTTGACCGACCATGGCCAGGCTGATTAGTTTAGTTTAGTTTAGTTTAGGAATACAATGCGGAAACGGGCCCTTTGGCCCACCACAATTATACAATTACACCAAGCCAATTAATCTACAAACTTGTATATCTTTGGAACGTGGGAGGAAACCGAAGAACCTGGAGAAAACCCACACAGCCACGGGGAAAACGTACAAACTCCGAACAGACAACACCCATGGTCAGGATCGAACCTGGGTCTTCTGGCACTGAAAGGCAGCCACTCAACCACTGTGTCACCATGCCACCCAGTTGCACTGAACTATTCCAATGCCACTTAGCTGCATTGATATAAAGTCTTCAATGTTTTGGTGATTTAGTGCTTGTCTGGATGCTTCTTATCTGCCTCTACTACCTCCTGAAGCAGAATGATTCAATGATAGCCAGTTTTCCCACTAGTCTTACTGTCTCCGACTACATTCTATCTTTGTCCCACCCCTTCCCCTGACATGTTTGAAGAAGGGACTCGACCCTAAATGTCACCCATTCCTCACCAGAGATGTTACCTGACCCGCTGAAATACTCCCGAATTTTGTATAACAAAATTTGCATTAATTGGCTTCCTTGTTATCTAACATGCTAGTTACTTTGTCAAAGAAGTCATCAATTGGTTGAACACAATTTCTCATCCATAAAATTATACTCACTCGGCTGTATAAGTATTCTGTTACCATTTCCTTAATTTTCCTAACAAACTGTCCTGAAGTCATTTTCATCCTCAATATTTTCAGTATTTTGCTGTCTTCCACTCAGCTGGGACTTCTCTGAAATGCAAAGTCCTATAACTATATATTTAAGCAATAATATTCTATTTAATGTGTTCTTGAGAGTACATAATATTTTTTGTGGTATTCATAACAAAACAATGATAAAAAGATCTTTGTTTTGATTGCACCTACCAACATGCATATATTATTATATTACAGTTAATATGTACCAATGACAAATTTTTGTTCCAATGCTCCCCATTCCCAATTACTTTTACATTGAAGTGATTGAAATCCAAGTGAAGTTTAAATGGCATCAGAAAAATAAATCCCCCGGAATGGATGATATTCATTATGTGGTTGGTTGGAGTCAGTATCAGCACAATTACTATACTAAACTTTCAATATTCCGATGTCCTGGTTCAAGCTAAAACTAAAGACAAATAATAACCTCCTTACACATCCCCCTGCATGTATCTCTGTCACTCCTTTAAAACATGCCCCTTCTTTGAACAAGCTCTGAAACATCGCATCGGAATCAGTTTCCATCTGACTACACTCCTTGAGTATGTTCATCTACGTGTTCAATTAATAATACAATGAGATTAGGGGCATTTCTATTCAACCTATCAAAGGAATTTGGGGGGGGGGGGGAGAAATAGTCAGTGAGGTAAACGAACATAATAGTTGAGTGGCAAATGACAATAGTGCTACCTTCCCAATATTTAAATGAAGGAAATAATGGGGCCATATGTTGTGACACCTGACACCTTGCATGTCATTTTAATATTACACTTATGCCATCCCCCTGGATATTCCAGATTAATAAATTAAGGTTTTGTCAACTAATTACAAATCAATAACATTAGCCAACTCTGAATCACGAAGCGCTGAGCATTGGGATCCAGACATCACGGACAACTGGCCTCAGATCCCCGCTCACATCTGGCAGTGTTCTCTGTCTAAACCAGGGGTCGCGGAGCGTTTTTGAAAGTTGGGGGGCTGAGCGATCACTGATCACTGGCCTTGGGGATACACGGCGAGAGAGTGGACAAATGAGTGGGGGGAGGGGGGTGTTCCCCCTCCCACAGTAGGGACTTTTTAAAATGTGATGTATTAATATAATGTTTTAGTGCATTGTAGAAGTATGATTTCAATGTTTTTTGTTTGAAGTATTTTGAAGAGGTAACTTTTTAAGGGTACCTTTTTCCATACAAAAGGTGGTGGGCGTATGGAACAAGCTGCCAGAGGAGGTAGTTGAGGCAGGGACTATCCCAACATTTGAGAAACAGTTAGACTGATACATGGATACGACAGGTTTGGAGGGATATGGACCAAAAGCAGGTAGTGTAACTGGGACATGTTGTCGGGTGTGGGCAAGTTGGGCCGAAGGGCCTGTTTTCACACTGTATCACTCTATGACTACACTATACGTCCACCATGCATGAATGCTTCAAAATCAAATGGTCGAGTTTTATTGCCATATATTTAAGCATAGAAACATAGAATATAGGTTCAGGAATAGACCATTCAGCTCTTTGAGCCAGCACTGCCATTCAATATGATCATGGCTGTTCATCTAAAATCAGTACCTCTTTCCTGTTTTTTCCCCATATCCCTTGATTTCACTAGTCCCAAGAGCTAAATGTAACTCTCTCATGAAAACATCCAGTGAATTGGCCTCCACTGCCTTCTGTGGCAGAGAATTCCACAGATTCACAACTTTCTGGGTGAAGAAAGTTTCTCCTCATCTCAGTCCTAAATGGCCTACCCCTCATTCTTGATCTGTGTGGCTCCTGGTTCTGAACTTTCCCAACACCGGGAAAATTGTTGCCTGCAGTTACAGTAAGTGAAAATTTAGCAGGCAAGCAGGCTGCTTTCTCCAACCACCCCCACTATCGTCCACCGCTTCTACTCAGTGCCTGGCACCTACTTCCAGCAGCCACTGGTTGTCCTCCAGGATGCACCGAGCCACAGCCTGGTCCATACCGGTCACCAGGGCCAATATGGCACAGAGACTCTCACGGCAGCGGCGCAACGCTTCCCTCCCTCCACTCCGGCTCTCCAACACCCGTGGCCCATGCACTTGATATTAGTTTTGAAATTCTCACTGATCACAGCATTTCTCATGACAGAGCATGAGAAATTTGTGATCAGCGTGAGAGCGTGAGAATTTGGTGAAATGTGTGATTCTCATGTTCAATGTGTGAGAGTTGCCAACTCTGTCACATAGTCCCTGTTTTTAAAATCTCAGCCATCACACACACACATGCAGGCAAAGCTGACGGTCAGTGTTGCTTCCACTTTCCGCTCCATTTTCTGTCTGTCTATCTTCCTGTGCTCTTGCACAGAAACAAGACAGGTGAAAAGGCATCTACCTCCCCCCCCCCCGCAAGTGAAATTTCAATCGTTTCACAAGCGGCAGCTTCTTTACAAGACTGGAGAATCACTTTGGTTCAGATGCACTTGCATTTTATTATTCAAGGTGGATTCCAGTTGCCAAACACTTGGCTGTTGCAGCAGCTTCCTTAAAGCCCTGTCCCACGGTACTGAGTTTGAATCAGGGCAAACTCTTGGAATCAGCTCGTACCGTGGGACAGGGCTATCATTCTGTGCAATAATGTAAGATTGGAGAATTCGTTCTCACTGCTCCTTGGGGATGCCCAGCTCTGTTAGAAGTCTCCTCGCAACATGAAACTGGTGATTTGTTGTACATATGTTCTTAAAAGTTCAGCCCAACTTGCTATAAGCTAACAGAAGAAAAAACACACGAAAACAAATAAAGCATGCACCATAACATTACCTGTGGAGAAAGAGAGAATGAAAGTGACGAGCTACAAATTGCCAGAATCTGCAGCAAATGCAAATCTGCAATTACGCTTTTTGCCACACCTGAACTGCAGGAGGATGGAGGTGTATAGTCCCAAACACAGCTTTACCAATGTCTTGTACAACTGTAACATAATGTCCCAATTTCAATACTTAATTCCTTGCCTGATGAAGGTCAATGTGCCAAAAGCCTCCCTCTCTTATGAAGATCCTAGTAGAATCATAAATACCATAATAAAACTGACATTGTTTTTAAACTTTTGTAATTACACATATTTGTCTGGAGAAATTACAGCCCACAAATATAACATTAGTTTTAGCTGCAAAGATCTTGTAAAGCTGGAATTACCATTTGGTTTAATGGTGCAGTTGCATGGTGGTTACAAGATGGCCACAGTGGCACAGCTGGTGGAGATGCTGCCTCTCAGCGCCAGAGACCCAGGTTTGTTCGATCCTGACTTTGGGTGCTGTCTTTGTGGAGTTTGCACCTTCTCTCAGTGACAGTGTGGATTTCCTCCAGGTGCTATGGTTTCCTGGCTCGTAGGAATTGACAAGAAATTGGGATAACATAGAACTAGTGTGAACAGGTGACTGATGGCCAGCGTGGACTTGGTGGAATAAAGGGTTTGTTGCCATATTGTATCTTTGAATCTATCAATCAAGTCCAGTATCCAGAGTCTTGGACTATTGATCAGGTGAATTGAGCTTGTATTGCTATTTGGCAGCCGGGGAATTCAACCCAAATAATTAAGTACAATGTGGAATGAAAAGGTACCATTAGTGTTGGACTCGTGCAATTCTGTAACAGCAGTCGGAGAAGGAACCTGCTATGCCGGGTCAGTCTGCAGTGTCTCCTTGTTTTTCCAGACTAGCCTACAACCAGCATGTGAAGTGGCATCACCATTCTTCAGTTTGAAGGACGATTAAGGATGGACATCAAATGTTGCCCAAGCAGTGATGGATGGAGAAAAAGGGAGATGGATTCTTCAAGAATAGATATATCAAGCAGCTTGGAACTTTACAGTAAAACAAGGTTTGTAAATGTCTGAAATTTTCTAGAACGCACTGATTTATTGAGACTTCAGTTGAAAAGTTTGGAAAACAGCACCCTGTGAAGAGGCAGGCAATCACTGAGAGCCTCTTTTGGATTTTGTACTTGATATATGTGTTTTATATATTTATTTTATGTGTGCCTATTCCAGATGTTGCTCTAGATATCACATTGCTAAAGGGCGGTGGCACAGTGGAACAGCCGCTGGAGCACCTGCCCCACAGTTCCAGAGACCCGGGTTTGATCCTGACTACAGGTGCTGCCTGTGTGGAGTTTGCAAGTTCATCCTGTGACTACTTGGGTTTCTTCCAGGTGCTCCGATTTCCTCCCACATCTACAGTGTGCAATGGGTGGTACAGTGGCACAGGGGTAGAGTTGATGCCTTACAGCGCCGGAGACCCGGGTTTGATCCTGACTACAGGTGCTGTCTGTACGGAGTTTGTACATTTTCCCTGAGACTGTGTAGGTTTTCTCCGGATGCTCCCACATTCCTCCCACATTCCAAAGATGTGCAGGTTTGTATATTAATTAGCCTCTGTAAAATTGTTCCAATTGTATAGGATAGAACTGGTGATTGCTGGTCGGCACGGACTCAGTGGGCCGAAGGGCCTGTTTCCACATTGTTACTCTAAATGAAACTACAACTAGACTGTTATATTTATCGACCCACACCATTCTGAACAATATCTCCACATAGACTATAAACTAGTTACAGGCTGCTGCTTGTTTTGTTTGTTTTCAGCATTGTGTAAAGGTTCGATAGTGATCAATAATTCAGTGGTTTTGTTCGACTAAGGTTCTGCTCCTGCCTGGTAGCTTGATTAACGATGATAAGTGACTGCTCATTATGCACATAACAGAGGGATGCACTTTCATGAATAAACATAAGATTGTAAAACACATTAACTCACGTTAAATACATCGACATGTCGCACAGTACCCAATTTAATGCAATAGAACCAATGGAGATTTGTCAACTGTGATCAGTTCAACAGTACAGTCACAAATGGGCCCCAACCAGGGCACAGTCAACCAACCCAGAGTTATGTCTGGGTCAGTGGTGGTTTATTCTGGAACACCAGCCAGGTCAATGCAGATCCCACTCCAGGGCAGCAGCTCGGAGAGTGAACACACCACCTCTGGACTGCTGCCAGCAATATGGCATCCAGCTTCTGGGCTCTGGTAGCTCAACCCTGCCCTTCAACGAGGATCGTGGTGGCCTATCTATGGGGATTTTATTGACTCCAGCTAGTGGGCGGTACGGTGGCACAGAGATAGAGTTGCTGCTTTACAGTGCTTGCAGCGCCAGAGATCCGGGTTCAATCCCGACTATGGGTGCTGGCTGTACAGAGTTTGTACGTTCTATCCGAGACTTGCGTGGGTTTTCTCTGAGATCTTCGGTTTCCTCCACACTCCAAAGACATACATGTTTGTAGGTTAATTGGCTTGGTATAAGTGTAAATTGGCCTTAATGTAGGATATAGTGCTAATGTGCAGGGATCGCTGGTCGGTGTGGTCTCGGTGGGCCAAATGTCCTTTTTCTGCGCAGTATCTTTAAACTAAACTACAGTAATGTAAACTACAGTATGAAGAGTCAAGAGTGTTTAATTGTCACATGTACTGACAAATGAACAATTACATTGTTACTTGTGGTAGCTCAGCAGGTCTGCAAATGCAGATATGTAATGCACAGATATATATAAGAATCAAAAATGTGATAAATAACTATAATACGATTACAAAAAAATCTGAAGTCCATAATGCAACCAAAGATACAATCCATATAACTTCATAGTTGCTGATGTTGGTGATCAAGAACCTGATGGTTGCTGGGAAGATGCTGCTCTTCATTCTGGTGGCCACAGTTTTCAGGCTCCTGTACTTTCTTCACAAATGTGGAAGTGAAATGAGACTGCATCACTGTACACATGACAATAAATATAAGTTGAGCCAAACCATATAAATTGTTATATGAGTACAGCACAGTTGTGTAGAATTTATATATAGAGGTTGTTATTGATGTGAGAACCAATATTCTGTTAAAAGTAATCATGCACAAAACATCTGCCACTCTTGAAAATGTTGGAGCGAAATCATTTCAGATCAGTTCTGTTCAATTTATTGTCACATATATGTCGAGGTACAGCAAAAACCTTTTGTTGAGTGCTCACCTGTCAGCAGAAAGACAATACAGTACATGATTACAATCAATCAATTGGCAGTGTATACTACTTGTTGAATACAGATTTAAGAGTGTGAATGTTAAATGGTAATGTGAGTCTGTAGGTCTGCTTCTGTGGCTGGCAGGCAAATAGTCGCCTGTGTTGGTCCACTGTCTTCCATCAAATTATCAAAACCCTTGAAGGAATGTTGAAGTAAACATAGAAACATAGAAATTAGGTGCAGGAGTAGGCCATTCGGCCCTTCGAGCCTGCACCGCCATTCAATATGATCATGGCTGATCATCCAACTCAGTATCCCGTACCTGCCTTCTCTCCATACCCTCTGATCCCCTTAGCCACAAGGGCCACATCTAACTCCCTCTTAAATATAGCCAATGAACTGGCCTCAACTACCCTCTGTGGCAGAGAGTTCCAGAGACCCACCATTCTCTGTGTGAAAAAATTCCTTCTCATCTCGGTCCTAAAGGATTTCCCCCTTATCCTTAAGCTGTGACCCCTTGTCCTGGACCTCCCCAACATCGGGAACAATCTTCCTGCATCTAGCCTGTCCAACCCCTTAAGAATCTTGTAAGTTTCTATAAGATCCCCTCTCAATCTCCTAAATTCTAGAGAGTATAAACCGAGTCTATGCAGTCTTTGTTCATAAGACAGTCCTGACATCCCAGGAATCAGTCTGGTGAACCTTCTCTGCACTCCCTCTATGGCAATAATGTTCTTCCTCAGATTTGGAGACCAGAACTGTATGCAATACTCCAGGTGTGGCCTCACCAAGACCCTATACAACTGAAGTAGAACCTCCCTGCTCCTATACTCAAATCCTTTTGCTATGAAAGCTAACATACCATTGGCTTTCTTCACTGCCTGCTGTACCTGCATGCCTACTTTCAATGACTGGTGTACCATGACACCCAGGTCGCGCTGCATCTCCCCTTTTCCTAATCGGCCACCATTTAGATAGTAGTCGGTTTTCCTATTTTTGCCACCAAAGTGGATAACCTCACATTTATCCACATTATACTGCATCTGCCAAACATTTGCCCACTCACCCAGCCTATCCAAGTCACCTTGCATTCTCCTAGCATCCTCCTCACAGCTAACACTGCCCCCCAGCTTAGTGTCATCCGCAAACTTGGAGATATTGCCTTCAATTCCCTCATCCAGAACATTTATGTATATTGTAAATAGCTGGGGTCCCAGCACTGAGCCTTGCGGTACCCCACTAGTCACTGCCTGCCATTGTGAAAACGACCCGTTTACTCCTACTCTTTGCTTCCTGTTTGCTTCCACAGTAAAAGTTACTGTGCTCACTTTATGCACGCTGTCACGGGGAGAACGTACAAACACCGTACAAACTACACCTGTAGTCGGGATCGAACCGGTGTCTCCGGCGCTGTAAGGCAGCAACTCTATTGTTGTGCCACCATGCCGCCCCACAGTTTTGTCAGTAACACTGGGTTTGAAAGAGTTAACATTGGAACTTGTTAGGTTTTGGTTGCGGGAAGTTTCCCTTCATTTGCATTACTTAAACCAGCTTTCTTAATTAGGCAGGTGAATCACCAGTCCACAATTTTTATGGATCTATTGTTCTCTGGCATATGTGTAATAGAAGTGGTTTTATCTGCATAAACCCGATAACTGATGAAAGGAAATTACTTTTTGTTTTGGCATTTTTCCCAATAATGAAATGCACGTGTATCTCTTTATCTTGTTTCACACTTGGATGAAGCACAATAGAATTAAGTTTGACCTTAAAGCACTTTTATAACCACCTGAGTTGATTACAGCAGGACAATTTTGGAAAACAAATATAACTGCAGATATGAACGGAAACAAAACCTAACTGCAATATAAAACAAAATGAACAGAATTGTAGGTTTTGGTTTAGGTTTATTATTATTGAATGTACTCAGCTGCAGTGAAAAGCTTTGTTTTACATGCTATCCAAACAGATTCAAATACTGTGGATCAGATACATAAATACAATCAAGTCAAACTCAAATAGTAAATAGCAAATACTCAACAGCATCTGCAGTAAAAACAAAGAACTGCAGATGCTGGTTAATACACAAAAGGACATAAAGTGCTGGAGAAACTTAGCGGTTACCTATCCATGTATGCTGCACGAGTTGATCCATCACTATGGGTCCTTTCAAATACAGCAGATACAACAGATAGAGGAAAACCAAAGCTGCGTTGTGAAGAACCTAGTTATTGGCTGAAATTAAGAACTCAGGTTTAATAGGAACACCAGGGGGAAGATAACAAGATTGAAGGTGAGGGGGGATAGATTTAATAGGAATCTGAGGCATAATTTTTTTATTCAAAGGATGATGGGTGTAGGGAATGAGCTGTCGGAGGAGGCAATTGAGGCAGGTACTATCTCAAAGTTTAAGAAACATTTAGACAGGTACATGAATATGATTGATTTAGAGGGATATGGGCCAAACACAGACAAATAATATTAATAATAATAATAATACACTTTATAGAAACATAGAAACATAGAAAAATAGGAGCAGGAGTAGGCCATCCGGCCCTTCGAGCCTGCACCGCCATTCAATATGATCATGGCTGATCATCCAACTCAGTATCGCGTACCTGCCTTCTCTCCATACCCCCTGATCCCTCTAGCCACAAGAGCCACATCCAACTCCCTCTTGAATATAGCCACTGAACTGACCTCGACGACCTTATGTGGCAGAGAATTCCAGAGACTCAACACTCTCTGTGTAAAGAATGTTTTCGCCATCTCGGTCCTAAAGGAATTCCCCCTTATCCTTAGACTGTGACCCCTTGTTCTGGACTCCCCCAACATCTGGAACAATCTTCCTGCATCTAGCTTGTCCAACCCCTTATGAATTTTGTAAGTTTCTATAAGATCCCCCCTCAATCTTCTAAATTCCAATGAGTACAAGCCAATAGTCATTGTAAATTGTCTATCGTTTATTGTCATTGTAAATACAAGTGTCATTGCAAGTGTATTGTCATTGTAAATACATACAACAACATTTCAGGAGGGACTGGTGTGGATTGGCATGTTGGTCAGCGTGGGAAAGTTGGATGGAAGGGGCTGTTTCCATGCTGTTTGACTCTATGACTAGGTTAAAGCAAGAGCAACATACAATTATAGAATTAGAGCACAGAAAGAGGCCATTTGGCTCACTGTGCCCATGCCATCCAAAAATTAGGTCGTTTAGTTTACTTCCATCCAGCATTTGGTATGCAGCCTCGAAGTGTTGATGTCTTCAGCTCTCCTCCTGTTACTCACTTCCAAAGAATAACAAATATCTCAGATTTTAACAGAAGGTCATTGTCACGAAACATGAAATATGTTTCTCTCTCTCTTAAAAATGCTGCCGCAACCGCTGAGAATTCTCTGCATTTTCCATTGTTTATTTCCCATTGCATTTTCAGACAGAGATTTTTTAAACCACCTCTAGCTCCTCGATATATAAAGATTTTCCTCAGCTTCCCCCTGACCTTTATACCAATTAAATTACTTTTACCCAGTGCTGTCTCTGCCAATACACATATTGTCCCTTGTTGTTGGTGCCTATGGTGGGTTGGCATATTATAAACTACCAAAGTTGTTTAGGGCCTGACTGCCAAATGTAATTAAGAATCATTTTTTAAACTCTAGTCATCTTCTAATAATATTAATAATTCTACAAATGTGAAAATCTAGTTTTATAGAGGTGCCAGTACACATACCATCACAAAAAAACACTTTTTTTTATACCTCCCAAATTATTCTTCCCTAGTTAACATCCGCTCTTTCCAGGGAAATAGAGCAGTCCTGATAATTCTATGTAAGCCTCCCATAGCTCTGTATACTTCCTTTAAATCTCCAGACAGATCACCATAATCAAAGGGAAACAACCATTCATTTTGTTTGGTCTGTCCACAATTCTCCAATCCTGGTTACAATATCTTGAATTTCTTCTCCAGTCTCTTCAGTGCTATCGTATCTTCCCTGTAGAGTGGAAAAATATATATTTTTTATTATCTAGGTTTCCCTCGATATAACTCAGTCAATAAAGGTGACCATCACTTAAAGCACAAGAGACTACAGGTGGGAGAACCTTGAGCAGAACACAAAGTGCTGGAGAAGCTTAACGGGTGAGGCAGCAACTGTGGGGAGGGTTACACAAAAAGCTGGAGAAACTCAGCGGGTGCAGCAGCATCTAAGGAGTGAAGGAGATAGGTGACGTTTCGGGTCGAGACCCTTCTTCTCCAGCTTTTTGTGTAACCCTCGATTCTCCAGCATCTGCAGTTCCTTCTTTAACAAAACTGTGGGGAGGGAATGGACCGGTGATGTTTCGGGTCTGGATTTGAAGGCCATAACAAATGCTTTGTACAATATTTACCAGATGTCCAACGTGAAATTGAAGGTAAAGTGGGAATTTCATGAATAGAATAAATCTGTATTGGTAGCCGAAGCAGTAAACAAAAAGGATATTTGCCTTTGTTGGTTAAATTTCCTTTCCTGACTGCAGTAAAAATCATCGAATCCACTCTCCATGGTGGCCTAATCAAACAGAATCCAAATGTGCAAGCAGACACCACAAGGATTTTTGTGTTAAGAATATCAGATTAACTGAAGCACTCTCTTCCAGCACAAATAATCAGAGAAAATAAATGAAAAATGATTGAAACAGCCGCATACATTCAAGGACAGAATGACTATTTCTATTTGTAATATCCCTTCTGACAGCTTGAAGCTCATCTGAATGTTATGGATGGATCAACTGATGATATACGCAACATAGTTTGTTCCAAAAAAATTTTGTTGAAATGCTCCATATCATTTGCAATTATTTCTAAGATTAACCTTGTACTATTTAACATTTCAAACCTTTTGTGTTTAAAAGCAGCTGTTAACTACATGCATTCACAACTTCTTTGTCCGTGTGAATGAAGAAATCAAAGGGAAACTGAATTAAATTATAGTGTTTCCTGTGAACGTTTATTTATGATAACTCATCTTCCTTGGCTTCACAAACGCTTCCCTGCTGAACAAAATATTAAATTGCATCAAAGTCCTTTTTAACCTTCCTTCTCCTTCTATCCAATTTGATTAGAAGCAAGTTAATAAAAGTGATTGCCTGTGTAGATAGCCAAGGTGTCAGAAACAACAATTCATGATATATTGTCCTGAGATTATCTTTAATATAGAACATAGAACAAATCTGAAGAAGGGCTTTGGCCCGAAACATTGCCTATTTCCTTCGCTCCTTAGGTGCTGCTGCACCCGCTGAGTTTCTCCAGCCTTTTGTGTACCCATAGAACAATACAGCACAGGACCAAACTACTGAAGGATTCTACCTTAAGGTTGGGTGTTCCAATATTCCAACCTACCTTATTACATACGTTGGACTTTTTCTCTGGAACTGTAATGTTACAATGCTGCAAAACTATATGCTGCACTTGTATTATTTTCTTTGCACAACCTGTTGTACTTGCATTTGGTTTGAATAGTATTATCTGATTTAAATGGATAGCACACAAAGGAAAGCTTTTCACTGTATCTCAGTGCAGGTCACAATCTGCCTAGCAACAAAATGCGTGCACCTTCACCAGAAAGACTGACGCAGTTCAGGAAAGTATCTCATCACCATCACCTTTAAAGGTCAATTAGGGATGGCCAATAAATACTGGGTCCCCAAAAAATAATACATTTCAAAAAAAAGGAAGAAAATTGACCATCATGAATTCACGTCAATTTTAGTAACATTATTTGAGGCAATTATTTTGATGTGCAAGATGGAAGAGCTCTGCACTTTTCCTCGAATAACTCAACGGGGCTTTTATCTGCAAGGCACTTTGGGATGGCCTGAGGTTGTGAAAATCACTGATTTAATGTAATTTTCTTCAAGAGTGATGCACCCCATTTCCTTTAATCACCGATGTGTTTTGTGATGCAGCTGCAGAGCCAGAATTCAACACTCTGAATGCCTCAGCAATTTGTTTGAAGCCTGCTTGCTCCATATTCACAAAGCTGGGGGCACATAAGGTGACGCTTTTGAAAATAATTTGTGATTAGGTTGCAACACCATTGTCTAGTCATTTCAATATCCCATCAGCGGCCAACATCCGAGCCTGCCCCCCTACATTACAATAAAACAGAGCTAATCCATCACTACTTCAAGCCAGGCAACAACACAAATTGCTGTTGTGTGAAAAATATAGTCCTGATTGCATCTAAAGTTATGAAGGAATGTGATTGAATTGAAATTTTTTGAATTATATTAAGTAATTCTCGACGTAGCGCCATTTCCAAATATTAAATTGAGTTATTTGCATTTTTTTCTCTGACGTCTAAAGTTATGAATAGTCCATTTTATGACCTTTCTTATAACTATCATGCAGTTTTCTTCAATTGCACTGTCAGGCAGCAGCCTTTGGGTCCTCATTCCAAAGGGGTGTGATTGATGAAGCTGTGTAACCAGTGTATCCCTGTTAGCTGTTCACTGTGGAGAACTGCAGGATTAAAACCACTCTGCTATTCCATCGATGTGAACACAAGATTCACAATTAAGTCGGCACAGCCCAGGTAACGTGTCTGAAATATTCAAGTCAAGTCAAGAGTTTATTTTCATGTGTCCCAGCTAGGACAATGAAATTCTTGCTTGCTGCAGCACAACAGAATATTGTAAGCAAAAATACAGAACAGTTGAGTTCAATATACGCATAAATAAGCAGATAAAGTGCAATGGGCTGTTATAGTTCAGTCTGTTTGTTGGCGAGTTTAATAGCCTGATGGCTGTTCCTGAAACTGGATGTAACAGATTTCAGGCTCCTTTACCTTCTGCCCGATGGCAGCGAAGAGATGAGTGCGTGGCCAGGATGGTGTGGGTCCTTGATGATGTTGGCAGCCTTTTTCAGGCAGCGTCTGCGATAGGTCCCTTCGATGTGGGGAGGTCGGAGCTGATGATGGACTGGGCAGTGGTTACAACCTTCTGCATCCTTTTCCGCTTCTGGATGCTCAAGTTGCCGAACCAAGCCATGATGCAACCAGTCAGCATGCTCTGTACTGTGCACCTGTAGAAGTTCGAGAGAGTCCTCTTTGACAGACCAACTCTCCGTAATCTTCTCAGGAAGTAGAGGCGCCGATGTGCTTTCTTTATAATTGCATCAGTGTGCTGGGACCAGGAAAGATCTTCGGAAATATGCGCGCCCAGGAATTTGAAGTTCTTGACCCTTTCCACCATTGTTCTTGGTTTGTCTGGCTCCAAAATTCAGCTTCCTGATCCAGCAAAAGCATTAGAATTCCTCACAATGTTGATTTTCTAATCCCGGCAAGCTTCTAACCTGAATATTAACTGTATTGAAGGCAACTAGACTTTCTATTCATTCAAAACTTAAAAGGTTAACGTGGAAATTACTTATCTGGAGAAATTATCAGTAAAAGTTAAATAACCATTATTCTTAAAGCAGCAAAATATTAACTTTATATTTCACTACTTCATATAGTCAAAGAAGATCTTGCATTGCAGAGACTAGTCCAACTGCACATTTTCAGTAATGTAATTTTTTAAAGAAAGGCATAAAATGCTGTAGTAACTCAGCGGGTCAGGCAGCATCTCTGGAGAAAAAGGATGGGTGATGTTTTGTGTTAGAAGGAGACCACGAGCAATTTACAGAAACCTATTACCCAACAAAACATTACGTCTTTGGGATGTGGGAGGAAACCGGAGCACCTGGAGGAAATCCATGCGGTTACAGGGAGAACGTGCAAACTCCACACAAACAGCACCTGAGGTCAGGATCGAACCCTGGTCTCCTGTGCTGTGATTCTGAAGATGGGTCTGATCTGAAACATTATCCATCCTTTTCCTCCAGAGATATTTGCCTGACCTGTTGAGTTACTCCTGCACTTGTTTATATCTTTGGTATAAACCAGCATCTGCAGTTCTTTGTTTCTACATGTTAATATATATTTGTAGTTTGGTCCAGAGATACAGCATGGAATCTGGCACAAAGAGTCTATGCCGACCATTGATTATCTGTTCATACTAGTTCTATGATATCCCACTTTCACATCCACTCCCCACACAAGGAGCATTTTACAGTAACCAATTAACCTACAAACCTGCACGCCTTTGGGATGAACCGGTCAGCAGAAAGACGATACATGATTACAGTCGAGCCATTCTCAGTGCACAGATACATGATAAAGGGAATAATATTTAGTGTAAGATAAAGTCCAGCAAAGTCCGATTAAAATAGTCTGATGGTCTCCTGTGAGATAGATAGTAGCTCAGGTCCTCTCTCTAGCTGTTGATACGATTGTTCAGTTGCCTGATAACAGCTGTAAAGAAACTGTCCCTGAATCTGGTTCACAAAGCTTTTCACACTTCTGTACTAATTGCCTGATGGGAGAGGGGAGAAGAGGAAGTGTTGTCCTTGATTATTCTGGTGGCCTTGCCAAAACAGCATGAAGTGTAAATGGAGTCAATGGAAGGGAGGTTGGTTTGTGTGATGGTCTGGCCTACGTCACAATTCTCTGCATTTTGTTGCGGTCTTGGATGGAGCTGTTCCCAAACCATGCTGTAATGCATTCCCATAAAATGCTTTCTATGGCACATCTGTAGAAGCTGGTGAGAGCTACTGGGGACATACTGAACCTCCTAAACCTTCTAAGCATGTCAGAGAACAGAGAGTCAGTGCTATAATTATGAATGTGTGGAGAGAAGGGGAAGCATATCCTAGTGTCAGATGTTACACTAGTCAATAGTCGAGAGATAGTCAAGAGTGTTTAATTCTCCTATATACTGACAACAGAACAATAATTCTTATTTACTAGTGCAGCCTAACAAGCCTGTAAGTGCAAAAACACACAAATAAATATATAATAATCAAAAATACTATAAATGAATAACCGTAATACCTCAAAACCAAAGTTGTTAGTGCAACCAAAGACCCAACCCGTAGAAGATCATAGCTGTGGACGTTAGTGTTGTGCAGTGTTCAAGAGCCTGATGGTTGTTGGGAAGAAGCTGTCCTTGAAACCGGTGGTCATGGTTTGCAGGCTCCTGTACTTTCTTCCCAAAATGAGAGCATAGCCAGGATAGTGTGGGTTTTTGATGTTATTTGGCTGCCACACGAAATGGTTGAAGCAAGTAGAATGGATACATTTCAGGGATACTAGATTTGTCTATGATAAACAAGGGAAGAGAGGGATATCTGTGAGATTTAGCTGAGAAAAAAATCAGGTGAATCAAGGCATGCCTCTGTGCTATATATCTTAATGTAATCAAACATCTTTTTTTGGTTACAATTAATTATATCTGTTCAGCACAGCAGGATAAACACACAGCAGAATCCTATTTAATCTTAAAAATACATAGTGCATTATTAATATGCATTTTTCCTATTCAGTCCCTCACAAACCAGATGGTATCCTAACAGGTTTTGAACACTTCCAGATATAAATGACATTGCAAAACTAGTTCAACATATTTTAATTTAATACTAACTATCCAGCTTCTCTCATTAATTACATATGTCTGTAAAAAAATAATTCTCTCCATTCTTTCAAGCAGTTGCTGTTCTGATTGCAGGAATACACTTGGCCATCGTACTGTGACGCCATCATATCAAGGGGTTGCAATGTATTGTTGAGCTGCATAATTAACATCTGTGTTAAAGAAGGAACTGCAGATGCTGGAGAATCGAGGGTTACACAAAAAGCTGGAGAAACTCAGCGGGTGCAGCAGCATCTAAGGAGTGAAGGAGATAGTGATAGTCTGAAGAAGGGTCTCGACCCGAAACGTCGCCTATCTCCTTCACTCCTTAGATGCTGCTGCACCCGCTGAGTTTCTCCAGCTTTTAATTAACATCTGTGTTCTGTTAGCTTATATCTTGAGCCAGGGCCTAATGGTATGTGTTCCTTTGCTGTCTATAGAGCCTTTTTTTGAAATTACCATAATGGATTGCATGCTGTTCGGATTCCCGGAGAACGTGTGGTTGATTTCTCATAAAATATTGATGTAATTATCGCAAAGAATCTAGTTCTAGTTCACCTTCCCAAAGGCAATGTTGTTTTCACATGTAATCGGGACAGAGCGATAAACCAGGAACATTCTAAGTTCTGTGAAGGGATAAATAGGTTTATTTTTAAATCAGCTTCACATACTGCACTATCGGTCATGAAAAATCTAAAACATTATTTGTTAATGCCAACTAAATCTTATAAGACCAGTGTTCTCCTGGAAACTTTAGTTCTGGTAGTGGGTAAATGGGGTGAGCTGCCGGAGGAGATAGAGACAAAGGACTGCGGATTGTGGATGCTAGTTAATATACAAAGGGACACAAAGTTCTGGAGTAATTCAGCCAGACAGGCAACATCCTTGGAGAACATAGATAGGTGACTTATCGGGTCAAGACCCTTCTTCACACCCTCACTCTGAAGAAGGGCCTCGACCGGAACCTATCCATGTTCTCCAGGGATTCTGCCTGACCCGCTGAGTTACTCCAGCACTTTGTGTCCTTTTTGTGCAGAGGAGGTAGTTGAGCCAGGTATGATAGCAACATTTAAAAGACATTTGGATAGGCGCATGGATAGGAGTGGTTTAGAGGGATTCAGGCCAAAAGCGAGCAGGTGAGACATCTTGGTCAGCATGGGCAAATTTGGTCAAAGGGCCTATTTCTGTGCATTATGTAGCAATGTTATAAAATTTTGAGATTTAGAAAATCAAGTCTGCAATTTATCCCATCAGATAAAGCATAAAAATAAGTTTAATTTGACACCTAATTCACTTTCATATCTTCAGTATTAAAAAAGTTAGGGCCATTTTCATACTCGGAAATTAGCAACTTGCTTCCTATTGCTTTTCTATTGACTTAACACAAAAATTGTGATCGAGAACAGTCAAAAGCCCATAACTTCCTTAAAAATTAAGAGAACGTAAAGACATTTTCAGATATTATAGATTGAAGTATTCTGAAGCAAATATGAAACAATCTTACTTGGATGACCTGAAATTAAAGCATATAATTAGTTAGTTACCCAATTGTAGCCAATTACAAAATTCAATTACTAGATCTAAACATCTGTCCATTTCTTAAGAAAAAATTAAAAAAAAATTTAAAGCCGAAGTGTCCAATTAACAGTCACACAATAATTCACAATAAAACATGATTTTTAAATCTAATTGTCATTAATTTATTGGCCAAATTGAAGGAATTCAGTGTTTAATGCCTGTAAATTAATGGGCATTTTAAACAGCTTGCGAGTGGGATTTTCTGGAACGCGCTGTATTGGAACGTTGTGGTTGCGGTGAATTTAAACCCAATATCGGCAGGAAATTTTCTGCCAGTTCATATGGGGGCTAAATCACCGTTTCGCAACATGAAATATTGATTAAAGTCCCCTGAAAAAGCAAGTTTATATGTAAAAATAAAAAGCTTTCTCTTACCTGTCCCCTACGTAAAATCGGTCCCCGTTGTCGGCGTTCACGGCATTAGGAGATAATTTTTATTTTACTCTAGTGATTAAGTAGTCGGGCTATTTATAAAAAAAATGGACTTACCGGCAGTCGGAACGCATCTCCAAAAATAAATTGGACTCCGACAACAGAAAGCTCCGGATGGCATGGGGAAAACCGCATTTTAACCCCGCCCCCCCCCCCCCCCCCCCCTTAAAGGCGCCAAAGTCACGCACACGGCCAGCGGCAGAACTCCAGCACCGCTAAAGGTAAGTTTTGTAACATACCTACATTATGGCACTATGAATATAAAAGTGAATTCCTTCAATACAATATACAATACAATATTTATTCAGTCATTTAGAAACATAGAAACATAGAAATTAGGTGCAGGAGTAGGCCATTCGGCCCTTCGAGCCTGCACCGCCATTCAATATGATCATGGCTGATCATCCAACTCAGTATCCCGTACCTGCCTTCTCTCCATACCCTCTGATCCCCTTAGCCACAAGGGCCACATCTAACTCCCTCTTAAATATAGCCAATGAACTGGCCTCAACTACCCTCTGTGGCAGAGAGTTCCAGAGACCCACCACTCTCTGTGTGAAAAAATTCCTTCTCATCTCGGTCCTAAAGGATTTCCCCCTTATCCTTAAGCTGTGACCCCTTGTCCTGGACCTCCCCAACATCGGGAACAATCTTCCTGCATCTAGCCTGTCCAACCCCTTAAGAATCTTGTAAGTTTCTATAAGATCCCCTCTCAATCTCCTAAATTCTAGAGAGTATAAACCGAGTCTATGCAGTCTTTGTTCATAAGACAGTCCTGACATCCCAGGAATCAGTCTGGTGAACCTTCTCTGCACTCCCTCTATGGCAATAATGTCCTTCCTCAGATTTGGAGACCAGAACTGTATGCAATACTCCAGATGTGGCCTCACCAAGACCCTATACAACTGAAGTAGAACCTCCCTGCTCCTATACTCAAATCCTTTTGCTATGAAAGCTAACATACCATTGGCTTTCTTCACTGCCTGCTGTACCTGCATGCCTACTTTCAATGACTGGTGTACCATGACACCCAGGTCACGCTGCATCTCCCCTTTTCCTAATCGGCCACCATTTAGATAATAGTCTGCTTTCCTATTTTTGCCACCAAAGTGGATAACCTCACATTTATCCACATTATACTGCATCTGCCAAACATTTGCCCACTCACCCAGCCTATCCAAGTCACCTTGCATTCTCCTAGCATCCTTCTCACAGCTAACACTGCCCCCCAGCTTAGTGTCATCCGCAAACTTGGAGATATTGCCTTCAATTCCCTCATCCAGATCATTTATGTATATTGTAAAAAGCTGGGGTCCCAGCACTGAGCCTTGTGGTACCCCACTAGTCACTGCCTGCCATTGTGAAAACGACCCGTTTACTCCTACTCTTTGCTTCCTGTTTGCCAGCCAGTTCTCTATCCACATCAATACTGAACCCCCAATGCCGTATGCTTTAAGTTTATATACTAATCTCTTATGTGGGACCTTGTCGAAAGCCTTCTGGAAGTCCAGATACACCACATCCACTGGTTCTCCCCCATCCACGCTACTAGTTACATCCTCGAAAAATTCCACAAGATTTGTCAGACATGATTTACCTTTCGTAAATCCATGCTGACTTTGTCCAATGATTTCACCACTTTCCAATGAGGCTCAAATAAAACTCTGTTTCTACAGCCATACAAACAAAACAGGGTATATTCACACTCATCTTTCTCGAGGGAAACATTTTATTGCAAAATATTACAGAAGAAAACAGCAAGTTGGATGTGGCCTTCTGAAAAGCCAATTCTGTTATTGAGTCGGGCATTCCCATTCTGATTCTTTGAAGATGGATGATTTTTACATTAAAGACATGATCACCAAGCACCTTGGTTTGACAATTTGAAATGCTACTGTATTAAATATACCATTTGTATCTGTGGAGGGAATGGACAGACAATTGTCCAGTAATGTCCAGCTGTGTTGTCCCTCATAATTAAAGGGCGGCACAGTGGAGCAGCGGTAGAGTTGCTGACTTAAAGTGCCAGAGACCCAGGTTCGATCCCGACCATGGGTGCTTGTCTGTACGGTGATTGTACATTCTCTGGGTGCTCCGGTTTATTCCCACACCACAAAGATGTAGAGGTTTGTAGGTTGAATGGCTTGGTAAAATTGTAAATTGTCCCTAGTGCGTGTACGATAGTGTTAGTATGCGAGGATCGCTGGTCAGCGTGGACTCGGTGGGCCGAAGGGCCTGTTTCTGCCCTGAATCACGAAACTAAACTAAACTAAATACTGCTTCGGACTGGGAGCATTCTTCAGGCTCAACGTTCCAGGATCTGCAGTTTCTTGCATCTACGAGAAAAAAAAAGATTGTCAAGTCAAGTCAAGTTTATTCGTCACATACACATACGGGATGTGCAGTGAAATGAAAAGTGGCCGTGCCTGCGGACTTTGTGCAAAAAACAAACAAACAACATACTTGAAACAATCACATGTTCTTTTCCATAGTAAAATATTGTGGGTGGTATTGTGGTACAGTAACTGTTGTAGAGTTAGTCCCTGGTGAGATAGGAGTTTACAGTCCGAATGGCCTCTGGGAAGTAACTCCTTCTCATCCTCTCCGTTCTCACAGCACGGCAACGGAGGCGTTTGCCTGACCGTAAGAGCTGGAACAGTCCATTTCAACCTGACCATTACCAAGACTTTATCTGTTACAGTTTGCTTTTTCATAACAGAATCCTCAATCATCTCCCATGTTCCATTAACATTTTGACAAACAGATGTATGGCTAAGCCAGTGCTGTTTGCAACCAGTTTAGGCTCATTTAAAACAGAAATGAAAATTTACATACAAATATATACATTTTTCAAGGGACATTAACTTCCAAGAAACGTGTTGTGATGCATGGTTTAGGCCACAGTAAATGACTGGAACACGCTCAAACTCAGTAAGTCAAATCGGCAGGTTTTGGAGCTATCATCCTTCAATTGGGTTGTTTTGATTTAATATGGAGCATAATTCGCATTCTGGCCTTGAAACCAGTTCCACCTCATCTACCAGGCTCATGGAGTTCTGACGGGTTTTCTGCACTCTATGCTTAATTATACACCCCCAGCTACAAACTTGCTTTGCTGAGCTTTCCCACGAGCCAATATGAGCCAGCAATTGTAAGGTGCATGCCAAATGCCCACATGCAATTTAATACAGTGTAGCCCAAGCTGAATGTCCATTATAAAAGCACTAGCTCCTGTCTCTGTAGGACTGCCATCCCCTCCTTGCTCATCCATGTTTATAGCAGGCTACAATTAAACCACTGCTGGTTGAGCTGAAGTCCAGGCTCACAATTTTTAGAAAACAACATCAAAACAGACGTCCTTATCCTGTGGTGTAATACTTTCATTTGAGGTTGAAAGATTAAAGTAATCTTGAATTCAATCGCTCAACAGCTGCTGCAGAGCTTTCTGTGGCCGCCTCTGCCAGCAACTCGACTCAAGACTACTGCACGTGGAGTTGAAATTTGGAAGTGAAGAGCAACATGTTATTGCTTCTCTATTTGTTTGAGTTTAATGCGAGTGAAAACTTTAACCATCTCCTGTCCACAACTGCATTTAGTGTTGTGATGTGGGAAACTCACCAGTCAATATGCGGAGAGAATGTTTCCACCAGTGGGAGAGTCTAGGACCAATGGACATAGCCTCAGAATTAAAGGACATGCCTTTAAAAAGAAGATGAGGAGAATTTCTTTGGTGGTGAATCTGGAGAATTCATTGCCACAGACGGCTGTGGTGGCCAAGTCAATGGACATTTTTAAGGCGGAGATTGACAGACTCTTGATTAGTACGGGTGTCAGGGGATATGGGGAGAAGGCAGGAGAATGGGGTTGGCGGGAAAGATAGATCAGTCATGATTAAATGGCAGTGTAGAGTTGATGGGCCGAATGGCCTAATTCGGTTCCTATAACCCATGAGCACACCAACATTCCGTGCGAAAGTTGTGTGAAACTTTAAAAGGGATAGGTATAGGTCAGGACAACAAGAGATTACTGCTGGACTTGCAGGAATTTTGAGCAAAGGAACAAAAGACCAGAGATTACATTGATTTTATTGGCCAATAAAGCATTTAGCAACTGCAGACCCCTATTGGCATGTTAATATTGACACATCTGAGCTGTAAACCTTGCTTTCCTCATTTGCTATCCATGCTCTCCTCATTCAGGCTTCAAACTTCACAGAGAAGCAATGTTTTAATAAGCTCTCTGCTTTTTCTGCTAGAGAATAGTAAGATTGAATGAGAACTTACCAGTTCGAAGGTTGATCTTTATTTTATGAGGAGTCGAAGTGAGGGATTTCGTGAAGAGCCCGCCGGCGCGCATGCTCGACATACTTCAAAGTAGCGGCGTGGAATCACAGAACCAACAATAGAAATGACTTCGCATAGTATGATTGAATTGACTAAGATTACCAGATGAAGGTGATTGAGGGTTGGGCGAGGAGGGCACGAAATCCCTCACTTCGACTCCTCATAAAATAAAGATCAACCTTCGAACTGGTAAGTTCTCGTTCAATCTTACTATTTCATTTCGGAGTCACGTGAGTGACTTCGTGAAGACTTCAAAGCTTCTGTGATTACACGCCCTGGACCACGTCCATGCTGACACACCACTACCAGGGATGGATGGGAGGAACAAACTTGCTCAATAGTTCATACTGCAAAACAAAAGCATATTTATTAATAACAAATCAAAAACCCCTCATGCGGGGACATCTCCACGTTCTGACCCTGCATTCAGCACGGCTTCTGCGAACTGTAGCGGAGCAGCAACAGGCTTGTTATAAAAACGCTGGAACACAGCTTCATTAGCCCATCCTGCTGTGGCGAGAATTTGGTCCATGGGCACCTCCATGACCCTCGCCGCTGACGTCGATGCAGCCCTGGTGGAATGAGACTTGAACACATTAGTGTCGATACCCGACTTACCCAAGACGACTTGAAGCCACCTGGATATCGTCTGGACTGTCACTCGATGATGAGGTCTCTTATGAGTGACAAGCAGGTATCTCTCCATTCCTCTGATGCGTGCCGTCACCTTGACATAGTGGCGGATATGTGAGGCTAAACATAGCCTAGCATCTGCGGGGTATGCCGGGAACTTCAGCTGCAGCCCTGTGCACCCAGGTCTATGCTGCTTTAGTAGCTCGTCAATGAAAAATACTACTTCTGTAGGGGTAGATGTCATTCTGTCGACACGAAGTTTGTGTAGTGTCTGTACCCTCTGACCTGAAGTCAGCGCTAGTAACATCACCAGCTTCATGGTGAGTTGGTCCAGTTGGAGCCCTTCCATGGGAGACCACGTCCTGAGCAGGGTTAATACGTCCCTGACATCCCAGGTGATATTATAGCGTGGTGTAGGCGGATTCATATTGAATATACCCCGCATGAGTCTGGACACTAGCCTGTTGGATCCTACCCCAATATTGAGGTAGAATGATAGCGCACTTCTGGCGCTGTTGATGGCACTGTAACTTAAGTGTTCATCATGGTGCAACCCCGCGAGGAATTCCAGGACGTCGGTTATTGTCACGTCATCGTACGTGATGCGAGAGCGGCTGCAGTAGGCTTCCCACTTCTTAATATGCGAGCGGTATCTTCGCCTTGTGGGCTCTCGACACGACGCCCCAATGGTATCCATGGTCCGAGCCGAGAGGCCGTATTGGACTAACGGCCTGTTCAGAACCTGCAAGCCAACAAATTTAAATAGCCATGGCAGGGATGTGGCTCCCCTGAGACAGGGTGAGTAACCAATTGTGGGCAACCCTTCAAAAGGACCCAAGGTTCGTTGAGCATGTCAAAGACCACCGGATACCAAGGCTGCGTGGGCCAGTCGGGTATAATAAGGATGCCCTTGGCAGCATCTGCCTGAATCTTTCGCAATACCCGACTGATGAGGCAAAACGGGGGGAAGGCATAGAAAAACCAATTCCCCCAGTCCAGCGAGAATGCATCTAGCGCTATTGCCCCAGGATCTGGTTCCCATGAAACGTAGGCTGGTACCTGATGGTTTAACCGTGACGCAAAAAGGTCAATGTCCGGTTTACCAAATTTGGCTGTAACTTTAGAAAAAATCTCAGGATGCAACATCCATTCAATATTGTCATTAAATTTGCGTGACCTGGTGTCCGCCACAGTATTAAGCTCACCTGGCAAATAGGTAGCTGAAATCTAAATGTCTCTTTGAACACACCAGAGCCAAATTGAGTTAGCCAATTTGTCACATGAAACTGACCTGGTACCACCCATATGGTTTAAATATGCCACAGCTGTGGTGTTGTCTATTTGGAGACGGACGTGTGCTCCAACAAGCTTGGAACAATATGCACGAAGTCCGTGGAATGCTGCCAGCAACTCCAAATAGTTAATCCCTTGAGTCAACAACATCGACGACTCAAGGGTGTCCCATCTGCCCCCACAACTAGAGCAATTATCAGTAGCTCCCCAGCCATTGGAGCTTGCATCAGTCTGTAAATATACCACCGGATTAGCCTCCCTAACAGGCTTGAATGAGTTGCTAATGTGACACACCCACCATTGCAACTCAGTTATCGCTTCGGACGGCAGCTGCATTGATCGATCATAATGACCAGCGTTCCGTTTTAACGCAGTAATTTTAGCTCTTTGCAAATTCTGATAATGCAAAGGTCCATATCGTGCTGCCGGAAACAAAGCCACTAGCTTGCCAATTACTGTGGCTGTATGCCGAATCGATGGTATATTGGTGCCAATTAAATCTCTGCACACCTGAGTGACTTCCTCAATTTTGTTAATTGGTATAGTTATCCTCATGCTCATTGAGTTCACCGTGAACCCTAGGTAATTAATTACCTGGGCAGGGCAGAACTTCGATTTTTCTGGATGGACAATGAATCCTAATTGTTGAAATATATTGACAGCAGCTGCAACACCCTGTTCGGCCAATTGCAGGGTGTGGCCCACAATAAAGACATCATCTAAATAGGCCATAACTATATGATGTCGTTGTCTCAAATAAGCCATGATTGGCTTCACCAATTTAGTGAACAATCTAGGGGCTGTAGTGAGCCCATTAGGCAAAGCCTTATACTGCCAAAGTTGCCCCATCCAGATAAATTTCAAAAACATTCTATCATATTTCTGGATGGATACTGAATAATATGCATCCCTCAAATCGATGCATGCCATAAAGCAACCAAGAGAAATCAATGACTTGGCTGTTTCAAACGTATCCATTTTAAAATGAGTATATGTTACAAACGTATTCAAACGGGTTAGATCAATAATGACACGACAGCCTCCATCCTTCTTCGGTCTAGTAAATATGTTCGAAACAAATTCAATTGGCTCATGCACCGTTTTCTCAATCACACCCTTCTGTTCCAGACTTAAAATTTCCTTATAACCTGCTGCCTGTTCTGCAGCAGACAATTTAAACGTATGACCAGGCATGTGCTGGGATGGAGGAATGTCGCCATTAATAAACTCAATTTTATGCCCCTGAATATTCCGCAACACATACTCATCACCAGTAAAATTATCCCATGCACCCAAAAACAACCGTAAACGACCACCAACATGGGAAGTTAAACAGAGAGAAAAAAGAGAACCAGACCCCCTCACCTCCGTGGTTACCGGCGGTCCTTGACACGTGTGGGTGGCCGTGGAGGTGCAGGGTTGGCTTGAGGGCGCGGCGTCTTCGATTTCCACAAAGGTCTCTGCCAACCCTGTCCTAAAAAAGACCCTTGGTGCTGGTTCTGGTGCTGTTGTCTTTGTGGAGCTAGAGGGTGAGTCCTCGTCGAGGCACTGGCCGACCCTCGTGAGCGAATGTATGGAGCTTTTGAGCCTGACGGTGTGGGGGCACTCTGAGAGCGCATGATCCCCACCGTTTTGGCTTGTTCGTCAAGCTCTTTGACTCTCTTCGAGAGGTCCTCACCAAAGAGCTGACGGGGCGGCGGCGGCGGCGGTGGTTTGCACAATCCTGCAAACTTCGGGTTGAGTGCTGGGCGGATGCTGTTTTTGCGAAACCCGTTGATTTCGTGCTGGGTCGCACACAATAGGGCCAAAGCATCTTCCTGGTCCAAATTCAGTTCGTCCCCGTCCACCGACCGCGCAAAGGCGGTAATACCGGCCGTGAGGAGTTTCAGGATCCGCTGCAATTTTAGCTCCTGTTGACGGATAGCCGCACTGATGTTGCCCCATATTGGCGTATTGACCACAGGCACGTTGAGGGAGTTGCAGTTTGATGGAGCCTTGTGACGGCTCATAGCCTGGATGAGGACTTCTTCCTGCAGCACCTGATTATTAAGAAAGTCCACTGTGGCTGCCAGCTTTGTATTTAGAGGAAGACCAGATGAATGCGGGGCCGCGAATTTGGTCGCAACATCCAAGAGTTCCTCCGCCGGCACCTCCAACAGAGGTGGTACGGGATCCACCAGAACCTCCTCCTCCTGCTGCTCCAGGCTGATAGTGGATGTTGGTGAAGACGCCCTGTGCCTGTTGCTGCCCTGCTGTTGTTGACGTTGAAGCAGGAGCTCCAGCAGCCGCTCCATACGGTCAATACGCCCTTCACCCTGAACACTCAGGTGGTCTGAGTCCTCCGGCTCTGAAAGGAAAACCGGGCTCCTGTCATCGGCCCGCACCTCGTCGAGGCCCTGCCGGTGCCGGTAGTTGTCGCTAACAGCCGCCGAGGCGAAACTGCGCAATTCCTGCGCGGGCGTGTTCAACCGCCTCCGTTTAGCGGGAGCTGAAGCCGTTGCCACTAAGGACACTTGCGGCGTGGTGTCGGCACCAGCCGAAGCATGGCTGCCTGAAGCCCGCGCAGTCTTGCCGGCTGCCCACATCGTGGACCTTGCCGACGCATGGTCTCGCCCACCCATCCATAGGGGGCTCGGCGACCGTGACGAGACCCGACTCAACCGACCCGTCCCGGCGTCGAGAGTCGGGGTGTGCCGGCTGGACCTCACAGCCTCCCCGGGTCTCGCCCTGGAACCTGACCGCTCCTCCGCGACAGGCAATGCCTTAGCCCTAACAGGGTTAGGCTTCTGGGCTCCTGCCCTCCCCCTTCTCGGAGGGCTGAGTGGAACAGGCCGTGCAACGGCACGTGCCCTGCTCGAGGTTGCCAGCGAGCCCGCTGACGACCTGACTGCCATGGCAGGGTCCCCCTGCTCTGGCGGCACACCACACTCCTCCTCGTCAAACTCCTCCGAGCTGTGGTGTGCTGGCGGATCTGGACCTGTAAACACAGGGCTTACCCACATCTCCGCCTGAGTCCCGGCCTGCGTTGCAGGTACTGCCGATGGTAATGGCCCCGGAACTGTTGGCCGTCGAATTCGTCCAGACATCCTCCGGCCCTTGAAACTCCCATCCATGTCCTTGCTGCAAGACATAATCAGACAACAAGGACCACCAACTAAAGGTAGAATACTTACCTCCGTGGCCCCTTATGAAGGGCTGGCGAGGAACGCGCTCCACCGCCAGCCGTCGCAGCAACGCGGTACGACGATATGTCGAGCATGCGCGCCAGCGGGCTCTTCACGAAGTCACTCACGTGACTCCGAAATGAAATTGACCTGACTTATGGTGAGTTTGTGCAAAACACAAAGTGCTGAAAAAACTCAGCGGGTCAGTCAGCATCTGTGGAAGGAATGGACTTAAAATTTTGAGGCAGGATTGTTCTTTGGACTTACCCTCTTCAAAGATTACTTATTTTTAAGGAGAATGATATTGGACGTTAGAGATGAGAGAAGTGGGTCAGGGCAGCATTTACATATGAGGCGACATGCAAATTGCAGTAACAACACCTCATATT